>CM053275.1:63484962-63974962 GCA_028583415.1 Protea cynaroides | reverse complement strand
CCTTCCCTGAGATAGATAAGCTACACAAAACAATGATGAAAATTAAAAACAGAAAATTGAAGAGTTCAAAAATTCTTCTTAAAGATGATGGAGAAGCCTGAAGATAAAGAGAACAGAAAGAGAACGTCAGCCCTCATCCTTTGGTTGGCCATTCATGATTAAAAAAAAATAGTAGTGATATGACTCAACTAAACCGCTTCAGGCCCAAGAAGCCCACGATAGACTGCTGTTGCCTGTTGGGCCCTCAAACGTTCCCCAGACATCATGTAAGGTTAGGCATCCAAGAGAACCTTTCTGTTGAACTGTTGGATTATATGTCTCCCATGTGAATCAGCTGAGACAACACCAATTCTCTATGTTTTCTAATTTGATTCCTATAGAAATAGGAACAGCTTTGATAAGTTTGACAGTACATCCCAGATTTCCTAATTAGTTGTTTCATAAGAGTTTACATAGTCTTCGATAGTTTCTATTTGGTGTTATAGAAGTTCCTTCCTTCTTTCTATGTGGTTAATAGTTATGAGGGAGTCTTGAGTCAAAAGGGGAAAAAAACATTGCAATTCAGGGTCCCTTGCTCTTCTGTGTTGAAGAAAAGATAGATAATGAAATGAAAGGCCTGTCTATTCCCGGTAGGTCAATAAATAAGGTCCATTGCACTGTAGTTGATACAATTACTGAATGAAATCAGCAACTTTAAGATTTTGCTTTTATCGGTTGTTCCCATGTTTTTCCTTGGGGATTTCTGCTCGGAGAACTATTGTAGAGATGCTGATTTTTTATTCAAGAAAATGGTGTCTATTGTCTTTATGGAAATTCAGATCATTCTAACTGTTGACAGGTGGCACCAAAAAACTATCCCTAGGTAAAGTCCTATTTTCCCAACCATTGAGTGGTTAATCAATTATTTAGTTTTACAATTAAACCATTTAGCCTATTTGAAGCAAACAAGCAGTCCATCGGTCTGCAAAGCAGTGTCATTGTACCTGGCAGTCAAAAATATTTGATTAAGTATGTGCTTTAAGAGACTATTCAAGACCTCTTTATCAAGAAGCAACAATCTTACCTTTTTTTTTTTATAGGTAGGCCCCAGAAGAGTTGAACTCATGAACTCTTAATTGTGTGGTGTTGGTCTTTGCTAACTGAGTTACACCCTTGGTGTCAATGTTACTATTAGTTTAGACATTCCTTTGTGTTGTACATTATGTAATGCTTACATACAATGTAACTTGTATCTCTGTCTCCTTCTGTTTTAATCATTTGATTATTTGGATCGCACATTGGCATATCTGTTAATTTTAGATCTAGTTCCAAGGTTCTTGAATTCTAGAGTTCTTGTGTCACTCACCTCTTTGATGTCCTCTCTTCTGCAGTCATTGCTACATCTAATGTAATCCTTTTGTTCTAGGATAATGGGAGTGACCTTATCTATTGTTAAGATTGAGATTCTGTTTTTGTTTCCCTTCCTCCCCCTCCCCTCACCCGAGGGGGTTAATCTGTTTGATTCCAGTTTATCGGTTCCGATTCGTTTTGAAATTTGATGGACAAAAACCGAAACCAAACCAATTATTAATATTATTTATGTTAATCGGTTCAACATAAATAATAATCTAACGACAAACATGTTATTAATATTATTTATGTTAGTCAGTTTTTAATACGTTTAACGGTTTTAATCGGTTCAAAACCAAATCGAACCGAATAATAATTGGTTTACTGGTTTTGTTTAAGTAATATGATTCAATATCCCCCCTCTTACAGGTCCAGCGATATTACTTATTCCATATAAAATGATTGTGTAAATTCAGAATAGAGATAAAGAATCCTCTTTTATTTTTCTCTTCTGTTGATTAACTAAAGCTATTCATCAAGGAGTAGAAAAGAAAGAAATTTGGCTGTGAATTACATGGATGGTCACAGGTCTTTGAGCATGTTATTACTAAGAATGGTAGAGCACTATAATTTAGGCCTCATTTCCCATTTATTCCTTGTTTTGGTTTTCCTTTCTCTTATGTTGTGCCTTTTTCTTACTTGGGGGAAAACCCTTATGAAGTGAAAGTTTGGCTATGCATTTTATTCTCTAAATTTATGCCCTTTTCAGCTGGACCTTTGATATATGCAGCATTATATTGTTAACTTCAGGTGGTGGTTCCATGGTTGGTGCTATTAGTGGATCTACTCAACGTGAGCCACTTGTCGTTGGGAAGCCATCTACCTTTATGATGGACTACTTATCAAACAAGTATAATTATCAATTGTTCACTTTTGCATAAAGTTTTTTCTCCAGCCAAGCTTATTTCCTTCCCTTAGTGGCATAGAACCAATCTTTTTCTTATATACTGGGTGTTTGCTAAACTACGACATGATAGTTAGCAGGTTGCAATCAAACTGGTTGAACTGTATTGTTGGTACTTGATCTCTTATATCTGTTTATTTTGGTCAATAAATGGCAGATTTGGCATTTCTAAATCACAAATATGCATGGTTGGAGACAGATTGGACACTGATATTTTATTTGGGCAAAATGGTGGCTGCAAAACCCTTCTTGTTCTCTCAGGTGACCAGATTTCTATCAATCTGACTTCTTCATGTATCGTCACCTTTATGATAATTGTTATTTAGAGATGTTCTGCTTTTCTTATCTAATAGGTGTGACTACTCTGTCCAAGCTTCAGAGCCCCGACAACTCTATACAACCAGATTTGTACACGAACAAGATTTCAGATTTTCTTGCTCTCAAGGCTGCAGCTGTTTGAGCGAATAAATATTTTAATTTTTAATTTTGATGCTGTTGTCCGTAGGCATTCCTCTAAAATCGTCGTTCTCTTAATTGTTTCTTCATTAACATGTGAGTGTGTGCATGTGTTTTGAAGAACTATCAAATGTCCATATTCTTTTCTAGCAAAAAAATAGAAAACACTCTCTTAGGCATTATATTTCTTGAAGGTTGTACGGTTTTGATTCTGTTGTCTAGGTGTCACGTAGTCCTATCTAGGTGTTACCTAGCTTAATGCTGACCAGCTATCCAAGCTAGCCTCCTTCTTAATCTTTGGAATTAAGTTAAATTCTTTACCTAATCCTTCTTATCTATAATTTGTTATATGTAATTAGGATGTTAGTATTATTGTCTAATTAGGATTTACTGTTTGTTTATGGACCTTGTCATGTTGACATGTGGAATTCCTACCTTTGCTGTAACTATGAGTTTTTATCTTGTGGGGTCCTAGAGCTATCACTTTACTCCTTTAATTTTAAGAGGAGAGGAACACATCGATTCTCTCTTCCCCTTCTTCTTTCTTTCCATCTTCTCTTTCTTTCTATGTTGTTTCATGATATCAAAGCAATTAATTGGGTTGGCATTTTGAGAGCCGTTTATGGTTTCCCGTTAGTTGTGCATCCACCATTGCTGCTTCTGCTATTTTGGTTGTTATTTTCCTATTCTCTACAAGTTCTGGTTTGCCTTTTTTGCATATTTGTTTGACGTTGCCCGTCATAATTTGTTCGCATGGAATGTTCCACGTAAGGGGAGAAGGTATATATATCTATTCAAGTTTGTGTCTTCTTATTGATGAGAGTCTAGCATATGATGGAGCTTGAATCTACCAACTTCTACTAATAGTTGCACATGATGCACGTGATGCAACCTATAGTAGCAGTTCGTGATGTAATCTCTACTACATGCATGTGATGTAACTTCTACTACCTGCACGTGATGCAACTTTTACTACCTGCACGTGATGCAACCTCTACTACCTCTTCGCTTTTGTTGCTCTACTACATGCACGTGATGCAACCTCTACTACCTCTTTACTCATGTTTGAGCCTCTTTACTACTTGCACTTAATGCAACCTCTTCGCTCATATTAGAGCGTACTTTGTTTTGCTTGCTACTGTTGCCACTATTACTGATATTGTTGATACTACTACTACAACTGGTGCTGATACTATTATTGAGTTGTTGCTATTGTTGCTACTACGCCACTGTTGGTACTACTGTTACTACTGTTACTACTGCTGGGACTGCTACTATTGCTACTGCTATTACTACTACTATCTACCTTTCGTGGGAAGAATTTATGCTCTTGTTATTGTTGTTCCAAGCTAAAGCATGTTCCAGCTTAAAGGAGAGTGTTGAAGATTGTACGGTTTTGTATCTACTGTCTAGGTGTCACCTAGGCTTGTCTAGATATCACCTAGCTTAGTGTTGACCAACTGTCCAAGCTAGCTATCTTCTTTGTGTTTGGGATTAAGTTAAATTCTTTACTTAGTTCTTCTTCTCTTTAGTTTATTGTATGTAATTAGGATACTAATATTATTGTCTAATTAGGATTTACTATTCATTTAGGATTTCTTATCATATTGACATGTGAAATTCCTACCTCTAATGCAACTAGACTCTTTATCTTGTGGAGTCTTAGACCTATCACTTTACTTCTTTTATTTATCTAAAATAGTGACTGTTAAGAATAAAGAAATACACATCAATTCTCTCTCCCTCTTCTTCTTCTTCTTCTCCATCTTCTCTTTCTTTCAATTTTGTTACAATGTAGAACAAATGTAATCTCACAATACTAGATTATGAACGAGGAGATAAGGGGGAGTATGAATGAAGATAAGTATTGATGTATACTTATTGCTTGAAATATAAGTGAAGCCCTTATTCGTCTTTCATCATGATTCAATAACTCCACCATACACAATAAATAAACCATTTTTTTGGTGATCTTTCTCTTCATCTTTTAACCCGCTAAAGTTTTACATCCATTGAAAACTGCTAACTACGATTGGTGAGACATAAAACTAGACATTAGAAAAGACAACTTCTTTACAAACGGCTGTTGAAATATATTGCTGCTGAAACTGGGTTAACTCATTTGTCTCGTGTTGGGGCATTACGCCACTCTAGCAATACAACCCTTACGCGTAGGACTCGGTATTAGTGCCACGTAGAGATCCCCCATTCGACATAAGAAGACCCCTCCAATACAAGAACAAAGGGTAAGATCGGTATTTTGGGGATTCGCACTATTCACTATAAATAGGGCGAATCCCGAGGTTTTTTACAAACAACATTTACTGCTCATTTACTTATAGAGATTCACGCTCTGACACTTGGGATGGAGAATCTCACCTCACACCACACTTTTCTTATAATATCTTAGTGGGTTTGACACCGAGCCCATTGACTGTTCACAGAGCCCTAACTTTGGCATCGGAGTGGACCCGGGGCATCCGGCCCGCCTCCCCCTTCCTTTGTCTTTCCTTGTCTTGCATATCCAGTCAGCCAAGAGGACCCACAGGACGGATATGGGCCGAAACAGTTTGGCGCCCACCGTGGGGCTTGTGAGATTCGACATCGTAAGATAAAGCCAGAGAGGAACCTTTAGTCATGAGTCCAAGAAGAACTCGAAGCCAGATGATTAGTCCGAACCCCCCTGTAATCGAACAGCAAGTAAATCCCGAGGAAGGAGATAGGTCTGATATGCGGTCCGACAGGGATCGAGGTAAGCGCGCGGCTGACCCGGGCCCCACACATGAATCTTTTGTCACATACGAACAGTTCGAGACCGTGGCACAACAACTGGCGGGGCTAACACAGTTCGTACAGGGGCTACAGTCCCCAGCTGCCGAAGCCACTTCTCGTCCCCCTGTCGGAATTGTCCCACCAGCGGATCCACCCAGAGAGACTGACCTCCCCAGAGAAACTCGTCACCACCTGGGGAGAGAGGGAGCTTGACTACCGAGACCAGGAACCAGCGCTCGTCCCGTGCCGGAGCTGAGTGGCACAGGATCAACTTCACAGCACGGTCGAATCCCCGCTCGAGAAAGATTAGGCCCACAGCCCGCGGCGGCACCTCGACTAGATGAGGATGCGATGGACGAGCTCTTGGTCCCGCAGCGCATAATGCTACCAGAGGTTATCATGGGTGCAGACAAGCCAAACGCTCCCATGGACCTAGAGGTGGCGGCGACTTTAGCGGACCAATTAGCGGCATTGCACCGAAAGGTCGAGATCATGGCAAAGGCCGGCGTCACTCAAGACGAAGATAGGGATTACTCAACAAACAACCCTCTCACCGACATCATCATGAGGGTACCCTTGCCCAAACGGTTTACCATGCCGCCAGTGGATTCTTATGATGGATCTACGGATCCTGTTGATCACCTGAACAATTTCGTAGGCGCGATGGTCCTCCATGCAAACCCCGACGCCATTATGTGCAGAGCCTTCCCCCTTACACTCAAGGGCACGGCTCGGATGTGGTTCAACAACCTACCACCCCGGTCTATTGACTCTTTTAAGACCATGGGCAGACTATTCCGGATGCATTTTCAAGGAAGCAGGGTGCAACGGAAGACCAGCGCACACCTAATGAACATGAGACAGAGGTCCGGTGAGACCCTAAGGGCGTTCTTGGTCAGATTCAACCTTGAGGTCCTGCAAGTTAAAGACATCGATGAGGCAGTTCACTTTGCCACATTGAGAGCAACGGTCACTGACCCAAAGCTTAGATTTTCCATAGCCAAAAAGGAACCGGCAGACCTCCAGGAGCTTTTGGCACGGTGTGAGAAATTCGCCACCGCCAACGAAATCTACGAGACCAGCAAAAGCCTAACTGACACCCCCCACAAACGAGTGGATGAGAGGCATGACCTTACACGACCAGGAGAAAACAAGAGATCAAGAAGAGAAGAAGCGCGGGTGAGAGGATTACTTCAGAAGAAATTTAATGATTATACCCCACTCAACCGTTCCCTAGGGGACGTGTACACCCTCATTGCTAATGACGGGTATCTACAGAAGCCTCAGAAGATCGTAACCGAAGCAAAAAGGAGAAATCCGAACAAATATTGCCAGTATCACAGGGACATCGATCACACTACTGATGAATGCCGAAATTTGCAAGCTGAAATTGAAGACCTCATCCAACGAGGTTATTATCGGCAGTACGTCGATTAGAATGCTCCGAGAGTTCCGACTGCCACAGCCGAGGATCGGAGAAGGCAACCTCCTCTACCAAGGGCGAGGACTCCAGAGAGAGAGCCAAGAAGGCAAGAGGAAAGAGAACCCAGGAGGGGTGACAGAAGAGAAGTTCGCAGAGATCCTCCTAGGGAGGACGGAAGAAGAGATAGAGCGGTTGAGCCTCGGTACCAAGAGAGGCATCTCGACCAAGAACCCGCCCAACATATGGAGAGACGAGAAAGAGGACCTACCCCGGCGCATCGGGACATCGGTGTCATCCTTTGTCCACTTGCTAAAACCCCTCAGCAGATACATGAACGAGGCAGAGTCTTGAATTCGTTGGACACTCGGGAAAGGACAAGGCTGAGAACCGATCCTAGGAGGGCAAGACAACGCCTGGACCAAACGCGGCCGCCACCTCCATTGCATGTCATTGACCCGCCTTCCGAGGAGGACATCCCTTATGAGCGCGTTTACATGGTCGGGCGCGCGATACCTCGGTGTAGTTCAACAGTCACCAGTGATATTCCCCGACCTGCGATAATCAGATCAGGGTGCAGAGAAAGTCCATCGAGCATCTAACCTTGACTGGCCGAGGCGGCCGGCTCGATCGCGGAAGATACAGTCAAAATCCTCCTACCCTTTGTGGTCGCAGCGCCCACCTCGGCCTAGGCAGATTCTGAGGATAATGAAATTCGTGACCCCTTCACACAAGGGCGAAAGGAAATGACCATCATCGGTGGTCCAGCGGCCGGCAAAACATCGGCTAGGGCCAGAAAGGCATACGCGCGGAGCGTCAAATCAACGGAATGGCCGGGAAAGAGAGCCCGGACAGGGGATTTCTTGACCTTCAGTGACGAAAACCTTTGTGGGTTAGAGCTGCCCCATGAAGATGCCATAGTTATTACTATGCAGATAGAAGATAATGATGGTTCATAAGATCATGGTAGACACGGGCAGCTCCGCTGATATCATCTACTGGCAAGCCTTTCAGCGGATGAAGATCCCATTGGAACGGTTGCTACCGGTGGACTACCCTCTAGTCAGCTTCTCAGGTGATCTAGTCAGGGTCAAAGGATCAATTCGATTGCCAGTTAGAGCGGCTACTTACCCACGGGAATCAAGGATAACCATGAATTTCCTGGTAGTCGATGTCCCGTTTTCCTATAATGCATTGTTGGGGAGACCTGGGATGATCGCACTCAGATCAGTCCCATCCCCCTATCATTTGGTCATCAAATTCCCTACCCCCAGAGGCGTGGGAGAGTGCAGGACAGACCAATTAGTGTCTCGTAAGTGTTATTCGGCTGAACTCACCGACTTCAAGAAGCCGGTCCCGCGGAGAACAGATCAACTGATGTCCCGAACAGACTACTCGGACGAGCCGACCGACCTTAAGAGGCCAGCCCAAGCTGCCCAAGTACAAATTGAGGATCTCCGCGACGATCCAAAACAGCAAAGAGGAACACCCGCAGAAGACCTTGTTCAAATCCCGTTAACCGCGGAAAATCCGGATAAGACGATCCAAATAGGATCCTCCCTCGTAGAGCCGCAAAGGACCGAGCTTGTCAATTTCCTAAGGACCAACGCCGATATTTTCGCTTGGTTCGCAGCTGATATGCCAGGTATCCCAAGGGACGTCGCGCAACATTGCCTCAATGTGGATCCCCAGCGCCGGCCAGTACGACAGAAGAAGCGGTCATTCGCCGCCTCCCGTCAGCAGATTATCGATGAGGAAGTAGGGAAATTGCTAGACGCTGGGTTTATCCGGGAAATCCATTATCCGGAGTGGCTCGCCAACGTTGTCATGGTCCCAAAAGCTGGGGATAAATGGAGAATTTGCATTGACTTTACTGACCTCAACAAGGTGTGCTCCAGGGACGCTTCCCCCCCCGACTGATCAACTCAATGATGCCACCTGTGGCCATGCGCAACCGAGCTTTATGGACGCCTACTCGAGGCTACAACCAGATCCGGATGCACGCCGTTGATTCGGAGAAGACAGCTTTCGTGACCAACCGAGACCTGTTTTGCTATGACGTAATGCCCTTCGGTCTTAAAAATGCCGGAGCAACCTACCAAATGTTGGTCAACAAGATCTTCGCAACACAGATAGGCCGGAACATGGAGGTCTACGTGGATGATATGCTAGTAAAGAGCTTGATCGGGAGCAACCATGTGCGAGACTTGGTAGAAGCATTCGGTGTACTGCGCAGACACCGGATGCGCCTCAATCCAACGAAATGCGCATTCAGAGTCACTTCTGGCAAATTCCTTGGGTTCATGGTCTCCAGCCACGGCATCGAGGCAAACCCCGCCAAGATCAGGGCTATTCTCGATATGCCAGCACCAACCCGAATCAAGGAAGTACAAGAGCTCACTGGGCGGGTTGCCGCCCTCAGTCGATTCATGTCGCGATCGGCAGATAAATGCCTACCATTCTTTCAGGCCCTTAAGGGCAACAAGACCTTCCAATGGACGACCGAATGTCAGCAAGCATTCGAGGCATTGAAGACTTATTTGGCCTCTCCCCCATTGTTGGTTAAGCCAGAAACTGGGGACACTTTGGAGTTGTACTTGGCAGTATCATCAAAGGCGGTGAGCGCAGTGCTCATCAAGAAAGTAGAGGGCGTTCAGCGCCCCATTCACTATATTAGCAAAATCTTGTTGGAGGCCGAGACCAGGTATCAATTCATCGAGAAAGTTGCCCTGGCGCTGGTCACATCCGCGCGGAAGCTACCGCCGTACTTCCAGGCGCATTCGATCATCGTCCTGACCGACCAGCCCCTCAAGAAAATCTTATCCAAACCGTATATCTCGGGACGAGTAATCAATTGGGCGGTCGAGCTGGGAGAGTTCGACTTTAGCTACAAGCCCCGCACAGCTATCAAAGCTCAGGCCTTGGCCGACTTTCTGATAGAATCCCCCCCTCAAGAAGAACAAGTCCCAGACATCCCCGCCTCGGCGGAACCTTCGCTGCCATGGACCTTGTTTGTCGATGGCGCCTCTAACAAGAATCATTGCGGTGCGGGCTTCATCCTCACCAGTCCGGACGGATTTGAAATTCGGTGCGCCCTTCGTTTCATGTTTCAGGTATCCAACAATGCGGCTGAGTATGAGGCGCTCCTAGCTGGACTTCGCCTAGCCAAGGCGGTCATGGCTCGGAGAATAGAGGCGTCCAGTGATTCCCAGCTCGTGGTGTGTCAAGTCAATGGAGAATATGAAGCGAAAAAAGTCAGTATGTCCGCCTACCTGAAAAAGGTGAAGGAGGCCGCCTCCATATTCGAATATTTCGTGTTACGCCATGTACTGTGGGACCAAAACACCTTGGCCAATTCTCTCTCCAAGCTGGCCACAACAGACTTAAGTGATTTGTATCATTCAGTGTACACGGAAGTTTTGGCTCATTCATCGGTAAATCCCACAGCCAAGGCCATACTGCCGGCCATTTCAGAGCCGTCCTGGATCGACCCAATCATGTCTTTTCTCAAAACTGGTCAATTACCAGCGGACAAGAAAGAGGCGAGGCGGATCCAATCCAAAGCCAGTCATTATATAATAGAAAAAGACACCCTCTACAAGAAGGCCTTCACGTTTCCCCTGCTACGGTGTTTGCGACCTTCCGAGTCAACCCAAGCCATCAAAGAAGTCCACGAGGGTATTTTCGGTGCACATCAGGGGGGAAGAGTCCTAGCCCATAAAATACTGGGTCAGGGATATTATTGGCCCCAAATGCGGAAAGATTGCATTGACTACGTCAAGAAATGTGTCAAATGCCAAGTATACGCACCAGTATCTCACCTCCCGGCCGCACCGCTCCGATCCATCGAAGCGGCTCCCATTCCATTCACCACATGGGGCATGGTATCATGGGGCCATTCCCACCGGCCCGTTACCAGCGCAAGTTTGTGGTCGTCGTGGTGGATTATTTCACAAAATGGGCCGAAGCCGCGGCTTATCCAGTATACCAGAAAGTGCCAGTCGCGAATTCTTTATCAAGTCCGTGGTATATCGATATGGAGTCCCTAGGGTGCTCATCACGGATAATGGAAAGCAATTTGACAATCATGCCTTGCAAAGATTCGTGCGAGCATCGCATCGACCACCGACGTGGCACCGTGAAGCACCCGCAAACTAGCGGACAGCCGGAGGCTACCAATAAAATCTTACTGAAGGGGATAAAAACCAGGCTGGATGGAGCAAAAGGTCGATGGTTGGACGAGCTGCCTCGCATATTATGGGCGGACCGCACCACTCCGAAAACTGCCACAGGAGAATCTCTATTCCGCCTTGCTTTTGGAATGGATGCAGTCGTTCAATTGGAGGTCAGGATTACTTCCCACCGAATCGCCAACTATGACTCGACCTCCAACGAATCCGGCCTGCGTACAAATTTGGACCTCGTCGACGAAGTGCGAGATCAAGCCCAGATCTGAATTGCGGCCAATCAGCAGCAAGTAGCCAAGCACTACAATAAAAAGGTGTGTCCGCGGTCATTCAAAGTTGGCGACCTCGTCCTCCGACGGACCATTGCCTCCAATCAAACCAACCAGGGAAAGCTCGCTCCCAACTGGGAGGGGCCGTATCAGGTCACCGAGGCACTACACACAGGTTCCTATCACCTTCAGGATATGGATGGTAAAGCCTTGCCACGTGCATGGAACGCGGAGCACCTTCGCCCATTCTACCAATGACTATCCCCACCTTTGTAAAAAAGCCCCGGCTGTCCATTTTGTATCTATCAATACAATTCAAGATTCAGGTTATTGCTCAGTTCTCCAATAACAGCGGCCATAAGATCGACAATCTGGCTATATCAATAACGCATGGCTCCGTGCCGAGATGAAATCCATTCGGCCCAAAGATTTCACCAAGTGTGGAACGCATTGGGCCGAGGAGGGTAGACACGGCTCCGTGTCGACACAAAAATCCTCCCGGCACCGTGTCGATGCGGGACCAATTCGGCCCAATGATTTCGCCAAGTGAGGAACGCAATGGGCCGAGGAGGGTAGACACGGCTCCGTGCCGACACAAAAATCCTCCCGACATCATGCCGATGCGAGACCCGTTCGGCCCAAAGATTTCACCAAGTGTGGAATGCATTGGGCCAAGGAGGGTAGACACGGCTCCATGCCGATGCAAAAATCTTCCCGGCACCATGCCGATGCGAGACCCATTCGGCCCAAAGATTTCACCAAGTGTGGAACGCATTGGGCCGAGGAGGGTAGACACGGTTCCATGCCGATGCAAAATCCTCCCGGCACCGTGACGATGCGGGACCCATTCGTCCCAAAGATTTCACCAAGGGTGGAACGCATTGGGCCGAGGAGGGTAGACACGGCTCCATGCATAGGAAAAATCCTCCCGGCACCGTGCCGATGCGAGACCCGTTCGGCCCAATGGTTCCACCAAGTATGGAATGCATTGGGCCAAAGCGAGTATACACGACTCCGTACCGAGGGGAAGGCTCCGTGCCGAGGGGACGATTCAATTCAAACGCTTTTTCAAAACAAGGAGAGACCAGACGGGACAGTTCAAGACAAAGGTGTTTTCATTAATTCAAATGTCAAGTTTACATGAGCGCCGATTTACATGGGCGCCGAAAGAGGCGGATATTGGGTACATCGGTGCAACAACATAAAAAAATAATCACTCAGTCTTAATCCTCCGGAGGGTTCGCGTCGGTGCGCATAAAATCATAAGTACTGTCTGCAGGAGGATCTATCCCGCTGCACCCCGCTTCTTCCGCGCTGACCCGAAGAACAAAGCTAGGAGTTGGGGGCGGACCCATAGGCGAGACTGCACCGTCCTGAGGGGTCGTAGGGGTCTCCTCCAAGTCCGGAGAAGCCAGAGGTTCCTCGCCCTCTAGCACCGTCTCTAACCTCCGGAGCATTTCGGCATCGTCCACTTCAGGGATCTCAACCTCCTCATCAACAGGGGCGAGGCATTCGGCCCCGGTATAGTCGATACCCGGTACCTTCTCATCCACAAACTCTTTCAAGGCCTGTGCCCCATCGGAGAAGCTATGAAGGGAACATCGCCCCACTAATTCCTTGAAGTCCTCGGACTTCTGGTATAGCCATACCGCTCCAGCGGCGAGGGAGCGTGTCTTCAAATAGGCTGCCTTGAACTTGGTCCTATGATCTCTCGTGCGCTCCAGAGCCGCCTTCAGCTGACCGACCCGTTCTTCCCTGGCCTTGGCCTCCTCCTCAAGACGACGCTTATGCTCGCGGACCTGGGCGAGCCTCTCCGCAGCGGGTCGCCTCTGTAGAGATGGACGTTACCTCTCCTTATACCGGAGCTGCGTCCGGGCATGGTCTCGCTCTTCCTCGGCCGTATGCAATTTACTGTCCATTTCGGCCAAGTCCCGGGCCATCTCCTCGGCGCGCTCCTTCAGTGTCTCCATATATACACCGAGCTACAAGAAAACACGAAGAACAGTTAGAAGAAAATCAAGGAAGTAGAATGTAGAGGGCGGCATAAAAATGCACTAATTACTTACCGACGCACCCAGAGTATCCGCCCCGAAAATAAGCGACGGCATAGGAAGCCCCCGCACTAGTGACCGATCGCGGGGCAAGATGGCCCCCTTCATCAGCTCTCTTGCGGCGCGGATATCGCCCATGGCCGTATCCTCCTCCGTCAGCGCCCAATCCGGACGGAAGGCTCATTCGTCACCAGTGCGGTCCCACGGACGGGGACCCATCAGGGGGAGTCGTCCAAACTCACTAGGGACTCCCCCCTGCCCCTGAGTTACCCTCGGCCTCTCTAGAGGAGGAACTAGGGACGTCTGAATCCGTATTGGGGTAGGCTGCCTGCCCCCGCTGCCTCCCGCTGCCTCTCCTAGAGCAAGGACTGCCTCCGGCCCGACCGCGGTACTCCCCCTTCCTGAAAAATCAAGCACACGGTACCGCGGAGTTAGTGGCATCGCATAGACGCGTGCAGCCTCGGCCAAGGCAGTATCGGGTGAGAACTTACGTGTCCTCTTCGGTGGCCTCTTCGTCGATTCAGTCTCAACGCTAGTCTGATCCGCTGATGCCTTCGTGACTCGCTCCTCCTCAGCCATCTTAGCCGCGACCTCTTTACGAGCAGCATCCTTCTTCCTCAGCTCCATCAGATACGTCTTGTTCAACTTCACTGCAAGAATCAACAAAAGAATCAGCCAAGTTAGTATGTCAACGTCGGCCAGCTCTATACCAAAATGATACTCATAGACGATTCTCGGCCAAAACGAGGGGGTCCTTCAGCTCGGCCACGCGAATGGGAGCCCCCTCGGAATGCCGAGCCAGACGCAACATCTCAGACTCCTCGGGCAGTAGGGGGACATCCGTGTTGAGTGTCTCCGGCGTCCAACTTCTTCCACACATTCCTCGAGCACATCATCACCTCGGATATAGAAGAATTTGTTCTTCCACAATTTGATTGAGGTCGGCTTGTCAGCTAGGAGGTCGCTAAAGTCGGGCCTCTTGGCAAAATATTACCACCCCGTCTGACAGTAGTCGTTGAAAGTGAACATGTGGCGGAACATATTCAGGGTCGGTACATGCCCTAACCTCCGGAAGTAGATAACAAATGCTATCAAGTTCTTCCAAGAGTTCGGCATCAGTTGGATAGGGGCCACTTGATAGTACTCTAAGATCTCGACCACCAACTTCGGTACCGAAACTCGAAAGCCGGCCTTAAACATCTCGACGTTGACACACAGTTCCGACCTCCGACTCCAGCAGGCCCGCCCCCGCAGTGGGCATTCTAATCTCCACCTCGTCCGGTATCTAGTACTGTTCCCGGAGACTGTTGAACTCGGCCTTGGTCAAGAGGCAAACTTCTCCGCGGGCGTTAAACTCTGGGGGAGCCTTGGCCTCCTCCCTGGCCTGGATCAAAACCTCGGAACTGACCTCGTGTGTGGACACGCCCGTCAAAAGATCACGGTGTGAGGGCCCAGCGGTATGACCTGGTTGCCACCCTTCAACCTCTCCCTCGGTCACCAATTCCACCTCGGGGCCACCCTCGGAAACCCGTTCCGCAGAACTGCTAGGAGAGGACGTGCTCGAGGTGGTCCCACTCCCGGACGAGGACGGACTCACCGCCGCTGCTGCCGGAAGATGTCCCCCGCACCCCTCTATGTCTACTTCCACCTCGATCTCCCTACCCTCATCAGCCATGTTTCAAAAGACTTGAAAAAGAAGAATACTTACCGATTTCGATATAAGGTAGCGCCGAAGTGAAAAGAACCGAGCCGTCAGATATCCGAGCCGAGGTGCCAAGTAGGTACCAATGCCGAGCCAAAGCCAAAAAAAGCAACTACAATAGTGATTTCAGAGTGAGGGGCCTTCATACCCCACCACCCCTTTTATAAGACCCCATGCCTGCTCACGTCCACGTGGGAGCAAGACACTAGGTCATCGGTTGGTGCATTTATTATCGACCAAACGTAACGGGTCCGTTGAACGGGTCCCGCCTTGAGATATCCATGACCGACCTAGATCCAGACCCGGATCCAGGAGCAATTTTTAGACAACACAATTCATGACAGCCTTGGACCTCCTCGGAATACGTGACAATCCCGTGACGACCTCGGCATTTCTTTGTCAAATGACCGATGTGTATTGGCCGCAGTGCCCACATCGGTCGCATTGGCTCGGATCGCATGACAATCCCGTGACGACCTCGGCATTTCTTCCTCAAATGACCGATGTGTATTGGCGGCAGTCCCCACCTCGGTCGCATTGGCTCGGATCACGTGGCAATCCCGTGACGGCCTCGGCATTTCTTCCTCAAAAATGACCGATGTGTATTGGCCGCAGTGCCCACATCGGTCGCATTGGCTCGGATCACGTGACCATCCCGTGACGGCCTCGGTATTTCTTCCTCAACAATGATCGATGTGTATTGGCCGCAGTGCCCACATCGGGTCGCGTTAGCTTCGGATCCGCGTGACAATCCCGTGACGGCCTCGGACTCTCGTCCTCGCAAAGTGACCGATGTGTATTGGCCGCAGTGCCCACCTCGATCGCATTGGCTCGGATCACGTGACAATCCCGTGACGGCTTCGGCATTTCTTTCTCAACAATAACCGACGTATATTGGCCGCAGTGCCCACATCGGTCGCATTGGCTCGAATCACGTGACAATCCCATGACGGCCTCGGTATTTCTTCCTCAACAATGATCGATGTCTATTGGCCGCAGTGCCCACATCGATCGCATTGGCTAGGATCACGTGACAATCCCGTGACAGCCTCGGCATTTCTTCCTCAGCAATGACCGATGTGTATTGGCCGCAGTGCCCACATCGGTCGCATTGGCTCGGATCACGTGACATTCCCATGACAGCCTCAGTATTTCTCCCCCAACAAGGCCGTGGCGTATTAACCGCAGTGCCCACCTCGGCACGGACCAGCGCCCTCAACAAGGCCGTGGCGTGTTAACCGCAGTGCCCACCTCGACCACGGACCAGCACCCTCATCAAGGCCGTGGCTTGTTGAACACAGTACCCAACTCGGCCACGGACAAGCACCCTCATCAAAGCCGTGGCGTGTTAACCGCAGTGCCCACCTCAGCCACGTACCAGCACCCTCATCAAAGTCGTGGCGTGTTAACCGCAGTGCCCACCTCGGCCACGGACCAGCACCCTCATCAAAGCCGTGGCGTGTTAACCGCAGTGCCCACCTAGGCCACGGACCCGCGCCCTCAAACGATATTGTGGCATATTAGCCGCAGTACCCACCTCGGGCTCAGACCTACACCCTTCGCAACCACCATGATATTGACCACGCCACCCACCTCACCAAGAAGGAGAGTACGCGTAATCTAAATTTTCTAAATTCAGCAGAGCAACGAGGCAAGTTGTTAGGGGGAAAACCCATTTCTCTATTTTTTGCTCAGTCGAACCCTACAGATTCGGCAGGGCAATGAGGCAAGTTTTGGGGCATTACGCCACACTAGCAATACAACCCTTACGCGTAGGACTCGGTATCAGTGCCACGTGGAGATCCCCCATTCGACATAAGAAGACCCCTCCAATACAAGAACGAAGGGTAAGATCAGCATTTTGGGGATTCACACTATTCACTATAAATAGGGCGAATCCCGAAGTTTTTTACAGACAACATTTACTGCTCATTTACTTCTAGAGATTCACGCTTTGACACTTGGGACGGAGAATCTCACCTCACCCCACACTTTTCTTATAATATCTTAGTGGGCTCGACACCGAGCCCATTGACTGTTCACAGAGCCCTAACTTTGGCATCGGAGTGGACCCGGGGCATCCGGCCCGCCTCCCCCTTCCTTTGTCTTTCCTTGTCTTGCAGGTCCAGTCAGCCAAGAGGACCCACAGGACGGATCTGGGCCGAAACATCTCGCTTCTACAAGATGAAATAGAAAATTACCAGAGCCGGATAGTGATGTCCGGGGTCCACTCCAATGATCATATCAGTAACAGAGCATTCAGTATGGAGCTTGCATTAGAGATGGCAAGTTCCTTAGAAGGTGGGTTCCTTAAGTATTCTAGAAAGTCATGAGTCAGAGAGGTTCAAGATGCCCATACTTGTGATCATCGAGTGATTATATAGTGAATTCACTTGGAATCGGTGTAAATGCATTAACCGGAAATCAAGTGTGTACGATTGCCTACGATTCTACTGGGAATCGTACGGCTATCATGACCTATCGTAGGATGTAGATCCTATGGTCTCCCAAGGGTGTCGCCTTGGCCCTTACGGTTTACGAAATGCGTTCTCCAATAGTGGGAATGGTTGTCCAGATACAAGATTCCGGACCACACTCCCATTGGAATTCTTGTAGTATGTCGACGATTGATCTAGAGATCAGCACGTGTGGCTGATCATGTGCTTACCTACCCCACTGATGGAGTATTTCGGTGGTGACATCTGACTGGACACGCGTTAACTCCCCATTACATTATGGGGGTAAACACGTGTCGTGTTGTAATAGGCTAAGAGGAATATGTCATCAACAGTTGCCCCTTGCTTCGGCGGAGTTGGAGAGCTCTGGGAAGCAACCTTGCCACTTCGAGGTATTCCTCTTAGGCTGTCGTTGCATGTTGTTGAGTGCTTGACCTTCTTTTTCCGAAGTCTCTTGGAGCCGCGTTTAAAATAGTTGAAATTCGCTATCTCAAGGTTGCCTGGACTCACGATCTCAAGGTCGCTAGAATTCGCGATCTTAAAGTCACTCCCTCTGATGCAGTGGTGACTTATGGGATTTTGTCCAGAAAACGGTTCCCACTTAATCTTAAAGTCGTTGTGCACAACCATCGCTGGGAAATTCAAAAAATCTTTTTCAAAATCTCCAAAAGGTAATCCGAATTTCCCGCTCTCCATAATCACGTAACAATTTTGGCTTGAGCAGTTTTGGACTGGCATCCTCTAGGGCGATGCCACGCATCAGAGCAGTCATTCGCGTCAAGACACGATCTTCACATTCGTACAGAAGTGACATCATCAAGCTGATTTGTCTCCACCTTTCAAAACATTGCATTTAATGTGATGGGGCTAATGCTTTTAATGGGACATGCACCGTTCTCTTATCGAGTGTGAACGTCACATCCTTAATGCTAATTATGACAAAAGAAGTAGATTCGACATCTTCTGTAATGATGGGTTTTGGGTTCCAAGATTTTTAGATCCGTCGACTGATGGTTATATAACTCTATTGAGGAAATTGAGAAGCACTTTGGATTCTTCTACATTTTGAGCTCTAGAGTGGGAAGAGACTGTCTTCATTGTCTCCGCCATTATTCCTCACTTTTCTGCAACTTTTCCACAATAAGTCTTCTCTCCCTACTTTACTTTTGTTCGATTCTTACTTATTTCTTTTCGAGTTTCCCTTAGGGTTTGCTATGTCTAGCATGTTTGACCCTCTTAGAACGGTGCCCTCAGAACCTAATAGACCCATTTTTGGCTGGTTTCCAGAGGAGTATACAGCGTGGGACTTCTCGACAGCTTGAGGACAAAGATCGTAATCTTTTTTGGAAGTCGCCACCAAGATTAAGGTCTAGGACCTTAGAAAATGTGAAATCTCACCCTAAGGTAAGACTTCGATTGACTCATGACCCTTAGATTGGATTTCTGGTCCATCAGAGATTGGGTAAGCGTCAGGTTACTGTTATGGGAAGGGGTTAGGCACCTAAACCGCCCGATCGAGATCGGTCTCCTATACCTTTCCTACGCTATACTCTATCTGTTAAACCGAACCAAACCAAGTGGTTTGATATCATTGAACTGAATTTGTATCCATCAGATTGCCTACGTATTACAGAATTATTCTGAAAATCAGGTTCACCATCGTAGTTCAGGTGTGATTAAAGTTTATGACTGTGATTTATGCTTGTGCATGATTAAATTCATTGTTCAAGTTGAAGTTTATGCTTAAAAGGCTGAGAAACCCTATGAGTTAGGATCTGGATAGTCCATGTGAACTGATAGATAGTCCTAGTCGATCTAAGAATGGATAACCCGTTCTGGGTCTGAATGTACATAACCCTATTTGGGTTAAAATGTGGATAACCCTTTCTGGGTTGAAATGTGGATAACCCTTTCTGGATTGGAATATATTTGGATAGTCCAAGTGGATATTTGGATAGTCCGAGTGGACTAAGGTGTGGATCCGAATTTGGGATTCTCCCAAATGGCCTACGTATCCTAGGGTTTGTCCTAGGACTCAGAATCCGCGTAGTTCGGGATGGATAACCCTATTTTGGTCAAAATGTGGGTAAATATCCTAGCAGATCTATGGATAGTCCGAATGGACTAAAGTGTGGATCCGAATTTGGGATTCTCCCAGATGGCCTATGTATCCTAGGGTTTGCCCTAGGAATCAAAATCCACGTAGTTTGGGCATTGGGTCGAAATGGGAATGGGTATCTTAGTGGATCTATGGATAGTCTGAGTGGACTAAGGTGTGGATCCAAATTTGGGATTTCCCCAAATAACCTACGTATCCTAGGGTTTGACCTAGGAATTAGAATCCGCGTAGTTCGGGTTGGATTTTTTGTGTGCTAAGGTTTCTAAGGGGTGTCATTGCGCTATTAAGGTTTCTAAGGGGTTCCATGCCTTCTTAAGTTTTCTAAGGGGTTCCTTGCCCTTTGTGGTTTTTAAGATGTTCATTGCCCTGTTGAGGTTTCTAAGGCGTTCCTTGCCCTGTCATTCTTTCCTTTCTAGGGTTTATCTTGTCCTATTTTTTTCATTTCTTTTCACTTTATTTTAGAGTTTATCTTGCCCTATCGTTCTTTCCTTTCTAGGGTTCCTAATTATTCAAAGTTTCCATTCTAGGGTTTATCATGCAACCTAATTGTTCAATTCTTTCCATTTTAGGGTTTATCTTGCCCTATCATTCAAATCTTTCATTTTAGGGTTTATCTTGCCCTATCATTCTTTCCATTTTATGGTTTATTTTGCCTTAATTATTCAAATCTTCCATTTTAGGGTGTATTTTGCCCTAATTATTTAAATCTTTTATTTTAGGGTTTATCTTGCCCTAATTATTCAAATATTCTATTTTAGGGTGTATCTTGCCCTAATTGTTCATTCCATTCTAGGGTTTATCTTGCCCTAATTGTTATGTTCAATTCTTTTCATTTTAGGATTTATCTTGCCCTAATTATTCATCCTATTCTAGGGTTTATTTTGTCCTAGTTATTGTACTCAATAATAGCAATGTAAACAATCCAACATAGCAATGTGAGCTTAAATATAACAGTGTAAGCATCCAAATATAGCATGTTAGAAATATCTAAATTTAGCAACAAATCAGTCAAAGATGGCAAGCGAGTATATGAATCAATACAAATATGGTAAGTGTGCAATCCAAAAATAGAAGCATCCAAAGATAACATGTGAAAGCATTCTAAGTATGGCATGTGAGATTGTAAGCATCAAATATGGCAATTATATGGCATCATATGTATCAAAACAACTTGTATGCATGATATAATGATTCAAATTCGTTTAAATTAATCACATTGAAGATCCAAAGGTTTAGATTACTCATGATTACTCACAATGAAGATCCAACGGTTCAAATCACTTATGATCACATCAACATCAACATCATCAGATCATATTAAAATCAATGGTTCAGAATTAATTAACCACATCATGCTCAGATCATCTTTAAATCAACAGTTTAAATTATTTTAATTTCTCATGTTCTAATCAGATTTAATTTGAAATCAAAGTTTCAGATCATCTTACATCAAATATCATCAGATTATTCTCAAAATCAATGGTTCATATAAAATTTCATATCATAATCAGATTACATTCAAAAGTTCAGATTTTATCTAACATCAATCATTATTAGAATCATATCAGAATTAATGGCTCAGATTATATTATGGTCATCATGATCATATTAGATTCCAATCAATGGTTTAAATGGGATTAGATTAAGGGCTGGTTCAGGGGGTAGGATTGCATGGGATTCATTGTAGGATGCTACGGCAAGTGGGGTATAGCAAAATGATGGGTGATGATATGGTGGTGTTGACATGTGGGTATATCGGTAGGGTTGTGCAAGTGGAAATGCATCGGACTGTTGTTGGGAGTAGGTGGGTCTTGGTGGTTAAAACAAGGATGGAAGGCCGGGTGATGTGCAGGTTTAATGGATCTGCAGGTGGCTGGGTGGACAGGTTGTTGTGTGGGGTATGAGACCAAATGGCGGCATGGCTAGGTTTGGCCTAAGGATGGTTAGGATCTGATTAGGTGTTTGATGGCATTTTCGGTGATGGTTGAGTGCAGATTTTCTGGTGATGACTGGATGAAGGGCGGTAATGGATCTAAAGAGGTAGCCGCAGGAGGTGGCGGTTAGGGAGATTTTTAGTGTGATAGGTGGCTCCTACTTAAGTGTATGGCCAGGTTTTGGCCATTGGTAATCGATAGCTAAACGAGCAAAAGCAAAAAAAAAAAAAAAAAGAACAACAAAAAACAAAAACAGTGAAGGTGGGTTTACCTGAGATGCGCAGGGTTCCCTCCCTGCTCTCCTTCTTCTTCTTTTGTCTTCGCTCAGTTCTTTTCTTAATCTCCACCGCTCTCTCTCTCTCTTTCTCTTTTCAACACCTCTCTCTGATTTTTTTTATTTATTTTTTCTTCTTTTTTCTCCTTCTTCTTCTCCTCGATCTGCCATCTCTCTCGTTTCAGCCATCTCTTTTTATTTTTTTTTATTTTTTCTTCTCTTTTCTCCCCATTTCTCTAGCTCATTCTTCTTCTCGATCTCGCTTCTCTCGATCTGCACCCCTCTGATTTTTCCTCTTTTTTTTTTCCTTTAGATCTCGTCCCGATTCTTCTCGGTCCCTTTCTCTCTCTCTCTCTCTAAATTTTTCTGCCCCTCCCTCTCTTTTCCAATCTCCTCTTCTATTCTCTCTCACGTCCTTTTCTCGGATCTCTTCTCCTTTCCTTTTTCCCCCTCTTTTTTCAATCTCAATATCCCACCGAAAGCCTCCCTCTCGTCTCTTCTTCTTCTCTCTCTCCCTTATTCTCAATCTTCTTGGATTCTCTTCTTTTTAGATTTCTTTCCCTTTCCCTTTCTCAGTCTCTTTCCTATTCTATTTCCTTCCAAAATTTATTTCCCAAGTTCCTTTCTATATCTTTTTTTTCTTTTCATTAGAATCCTCTCTTTCTTTCCTAATCTTGGTCGGTCTCTTTTACACATATAATGTACATTTATACAATAATATATCATAAAATATACATAATAATATGTAATAACATACATATTAATATATATAATATATAATATATTCTATATAATTACATATACATTTGGCACTATGCACATGGACGAACCGGTTCAGTCTAGACTGGTCTGACTTAAGTTGACTGGGCTGGACTGACTTAAACTGAGGTGGGTTGGACTGAGAATGACTTGAATTAACTGAGTTTTCTCTCTCTATCATTTCATGGGCTATTTCCGCTGTCATTCCTCATGGAATTTTTCGATAGTCTTTATTCCAAATTTTCTACGTTCACTTTGTAGAACACTAAAAATGAGGAATATTGGAACTTGAATCATCACATTTGGAAATAAAATGGTCAACTTATGAATTTTTGAAGTTTAAGCAGGCTAATTATTTATAATTTGGCTGACCATTCTGCATGGGATCCTTCGGAGACTTCTATCGAAAATTCTTTACGT
The DNA here is from genome assembly GCA_028583415.1 of Protea cynaroides. Lineage (NCBI taxonomy): Eukaryota > Viridiplantae > Streptophyta > Magnoliopsida > Proteales > Proteaceae > Protea > Protea cynaroides. Next base: position 63,951,850 of record CM053275.1, on the reverse strand, counting down.
CCACTTTGTAAAGTACTAAAAATGGAACATAATGAAACTGAGATCACCTGATTTGGATATGGGGTGACCAAAATATGAATTTTCAAAGGTTAAATGACAATTTTCATATGTAATTTTGCATGGGACCCTTCGGAGACTTCTATCTGAGATTTTTTTTCGTCTACTTTGTAGAACATTACAAACGAAGAATAATGACCTTGGAATCATCTGAATCCGACGTAGAACGGCAAAGAAATGAAGCTTTGAAGTTCTAACGATAATTTTGCATGAAAGCTTGCATGAGACCCACCGGTGACTTTTACCTGGGATTTTTCACGTCCACTTTGAAGAGGACTAAAAATAAGAAATATTGGCTTTTGAATAATCTGATTCCGATATCAGATGACCAAGATATGATGACTTGAAGTTTAAATGATAATGCATGCATCGTACGATAATTACGTAAATGCCCTTGCACTTTCAAACTGCGATATCTTCCTTATTTGATGTCAGAATTTGATGATTTCGGTCTCATTTCGAAGATAATTTCATGACCTATTCATCTAAGTAGGTAATAGCCTATGACCCTGCTGTGGGGTTCAGTAGAGAATCACAAATCTTTGGGTTGAAGGCTGAAATCCTGCCATATTGGTTCACTTATGCTGAGGGTGGCAAAAATGGGATGCTTACAGATGCCCCTCTTTAGCTGAGATTGTTACCAATTGAAGGCTGAAGATAAAAAGAACCACATTTTTGGGATATGAGTGAGATTGCTTATTGGGTTGCACTAGGATGATTCGTCCTAAACTGCCTACGTATTCTAAGGCTGTCCTAGAAATCAAGCCCAGAACGTAGTTCGACTGGCAAGAAGGTTTGTTCTTCTTGGAAAATGATTGTTCTTCTTGTATGAAGCTAGGATGTGAATACAAGGCTCATTTGTAGGTTGGGAACCTCTTCTTGCTGAGGTAGGACTCATGGTGCAAGGTATGCGCGGGCTTGAACCCAGCTTGATCCATTTATAGGCTGATAAAACTCTTCTTGTACGAAGCTAAGTTGTGAATACAAGGCTCATTTGTAGGCTAGGAACCCCTTCTTGCTGAGGTGGAACTCATGATGCAATGTACTCGCGGGCTTGAACCCGGCTTGATCCATTTGTAGGCTGATAAACCTCTTCTTGTACGAAGCTAGGCTGTGAATACAAGGCTCATTTGTAGGCTGGGAACCTCTTCTTGCTGAGGTGGAAGTCATGATGCAAGGTACTCGTGGGCTTGAACCCGGCTTAATCCATTTGTAGGCTGATAAACCTCTTCTTGTATGGAGCTAGGCTGTGAATACAAGGCTCATTTGTAGGCTGGGAACCACTTCTTGCTAAGGTGGAACTCATGATGCAAGGTACTTGCGGTCTTGAACCCGGCTTGATCCATTTATAGGCTGATAAACCTCTTCTTGTATGAAGCTAGGCTGTGAATATAAGGCTCATTTGTAGGCTAGGAACCTCTTCTTGCTGAGATGGAACTCATGATGCAAGGTACACACGGGCTTGAACTTGGCTTGATCCATTTATAGGCTGATAAACCTCATCTTGTACGAAGCTAGGCTGTGAATACAAGGCTGATTGCATGAGCTTGGGCTCAGCTTTGATTTGTTTGGATGGAGGACTTGTTGTCTTTTCTTTGATTGAACTGAGGCTCTTCTGATTGAGATTCTGAGATTGATTTTCTTGAATAAGCTAGGGCTCTGCATTTGATTCACTTATAGGCTGAAATTGACTTGATCTTTGAATGAGCTAGGGCTTTGCATTTGATTCACTTATGGACTGAGATTGATTTGAACTTTGGATGAGCTAGGGCTCTGCATTCGCTTATAGGCTGAGATTGACTTGATCTTTGAATGAGCTAGGGCTTTACATTTGATTTACTAATAGACTGAGATTGATTTGAACTTTGGATGAGCTAGGGCTCTACATTTGATTCACTAATAGGTTGAGATTGATTTGAACTTTGGATGAGCTAGGGCTCTACATTTGATTCACTAATAATAGGATGAGATTGATTTGAACTTTGAATGAGCTAGGGCTCTGCATTTGATTATGAAATGAGCAAGAACTCAGAAGGTCACTTATAGGGTGAGGAATTTTCTATTGATTCTGAAATGAGCAAGAACTCAGAAAGTCACTTATAGGGTAAGGAATTTACTATTTATTCTGAATTGAGCAAGAACTCAGAAGGTCACTTATAGGGTGATACTGAATGACTCATCTTGGAAGTTCGTACCAGCTTTGGACCTTCGGGATTGAAAATAGGAATATCATTCTTGGAAGCTCTATGGCTATGAACCTTTAGGATGCTCGAAAGTAACCCATACAAGAAGTCTTTGTTGACTTTGAACCTTTAGGGTTGAAATCTGACCCATCTTGGAAGTTTCTTGACTTTGAACCTATAGAGTGCTAGACATATTTGAAATGATGGTGAATTTCTTGGCAGTTTTCCAAGGTTTTTTACCCCTACTTTATTGGTGAAGGCATAAAACATGGCATCAATGGAAACGGTGTCACAGACTTTGCTGCATGATACTTAGATTTGAAATTTGCCATTTATGACCTAGTACTGAAAGTTTGACTCAATTTCAGCACGACAGTGATGACTTGGTTACTCCTTTGGAAGGGTTTCATGTAATGTGAAAGTGATGATTTTCTTCAGCCAACATTGGTGTTGTTGGATTTTGGATTGAAAGAAACTCTAATGAGGATTTTGGACAAGAATGAGGGGAGCTTGACAGTCTCTAACCAAAGTGATTTTATTGATTGACCTTGATGTTAAACTTTCGAGGGGCATTTGGTCAACTAAGTTTTTTGACTGTGCACTATGGTAGACCAAATTGGTAGAACAACCAAGTGGCGATGAAATGTGACATGGGTTTGGCCCTTGATCTAGGCTCAAGAAAAGCTCAGGGCTTTGCAACATTGTTGTGACAATTTTGAAAGATGAATAAACCATGGTCCCAAAGTAGGCACGAGGAGCAAAGGATTTGAAGTGTTCCTTCAGAGAATTTGGTGACCAAATCTTAACAGGTGAGCGACTACATTGGATTTTCTTCATCAACAGGATTGGGAGAACTAAGAAATTGGCAAAAATAAACTTAGACGGACCTACTTCTATTGACTAGGAAAGTCAGTGACTTCAGACTAGACAATGGATCCTAGATGTAATGCTCATGATCAAGTTCAATTCCTCTACATAGGGTATATCTATGCCCTAGTGTCTGCATGTTGTGATAGACCACTACTATAATTTGCTAAGGGCAAGATAGAAGGAAACGGGTAATCTAACAGAGTTAGAACTTGGTTGAATCTGGATTGCATCGAGAATTTGACCATGCTCCCAAGATCAAGGGAAGATTAACAAATTGATTGCAGAAAATGAATTCTTAGATAAACCCTTTTTGAATCTTGAAAAATGAGGGAACTGATGATTTGATGAATTTGGCTACATCCATAACCAGGCCATGAGAATTTGCTCTCTCCCTAACGTGACAAAAGGATTTGAAGATAGAATTCTGTTGAAAGGCAATGCTATGGAGCCCAAAAGGCAAACAGATGATGGTTTGTTCAACTCCTCTGAGTATGATTCATTGGAGAGAAAGAGGGGTTCCTTTCCTTGTGGAGGGTAGATTGGGTATGACACTTGTCCACATGTACCACTGGATTTTTTATGAAGGGCCAATGAGGGCAATGCTTCAGGGTTGCATCAGGTTGCCTATCCCCACTGCGGTATTATGGGTTGCCCATTGAGGTTTCTTGGGTTGTTTTTCCTTGCTGAAGATTCTTTTATTCCTTTTTTTTTTTTTTTTTTTTTTGCAAACCCCATCTTGGGTTGAATAAAAAATCCTAATATGGTGAGAATATTGCCAAAATTATCATCCTATCCAATGGTTTGAAACCCTTAGGGGAAGTCCAAACGGCATGACTTTCATGACAAATGGGGGGTAGCCTTGCCCCATTGTTTAAGTTGACACCTATAATCATTGATAGGCGGACAACTATTTGAATCATCACTAAAAGCGATCTTAGGGAAATGCAGTCCCACACCAAAATTAAAAATGGTGCCAAATTATGTTTTCCTTTCTTGGAGATGTTCAGATGGAACATGTGTCTCAACAAGCTACATCGAGATGCCGAATCAGCCGCGATCATATCTGGGCCTGAAACCTTTAATTTTGTTGACAAGTATTGATGTGAAAGGTCTGGGAGGACTGATGTGAAACTGTCCACATGGGTCTACCATTGGGAGAGTGTTTGGTTATTTATGTAGAATGAGCTTATCTTACCAAGAAGATCCCATTTTATTGGCTTGAAAAATAAAGGGCTTATAGGAACCTTGGGAAGCCGTCGGATGTAATGAGCGACAGATGAGAGTTCCAGTCAGATTCATGAATTTGTACATAAAATGATGACATATTCACAAGATACAATGCCATAAAAATTGATAATCAAAAGAAGGGCTTGTGATAGAGACTCCTTGGAAGGCCGTCAGATTGATAGGTGGGAGAGAGAGTCTAATGCCGATGAAAAATCTTTCTCTGATGATGAATGTGAGACCTACATGCAAATTTCGGGGACAAAATTTTTTTTAAGGGTGGTAGAGTTGTAAGAACCGTATTCTTAAATCGGGTCTAAACCATGGTTTTATATGATGGCAGGTGTCCCAATTATAACCGGACCGGAGGGCGAAGTCGAGTGACGAGCCACTCAAATTTCAGGTAAGAAAAAGAATAAAAAAATGCCTAAACTCCATACCGGTCTCATTATACCGGTTGCAGTATAGTGCAACCGGTATGTGCAACCGGTATGGTATACCGGTTGGACTATACCGGTTGCGGGGTCTCCAACCGGTATGTGCGACCGGTATGCCTGATTCCGGCTGTAGACAGACTCCAGTGAGTCTCTCTCTCAGAATGGAAACTTGGAAAATTTCCATTCTGAGGAAAAACCTTCCATGGATGGTCTCTCTCTATTAATAGAGAAGGAGACACTCCATTGCTCCTTCTCAAACACCCTAGCCGTCTGGAGAAGAACTGAGAAGGAGCAAGGAGGAGGTAGCCGCCCAGGAAGGAGAGCACGCCGCCAACCGACAACTGCCGGTAAGTGCTCTATACTGTTAGTAATGTTAGGATGTCAGATTGGAGCCGCGAAGCGGCGCAGCGATCCAAAAAGCCTAGGACTTCCGTTAGTTTCTCATTCGGATCTAACCTAGGTTTGATACGGCGTTCTAGCCGAGATCCGAAGGCCACTAGAGGGTTTGGACCTTAGTAAAGGATAGGGGAAACCCTAGAGACCAAACTGTTAGCCGACAAGGAAGGGAGATTCGAGATCTCGCTCTCGGATCCAAACCGCAGGGTACACCGGATGGACTATAGGTCCAGCGGTATGGGCCTGCGGTATATACCGCAGGCACATACCGGTCTCACTCAGTGAGATCTGAGTGAGACCGGTAAGTGCCACCGGTATATACCGATCGCACAGACCTGCAACCGGTATGGGTTTCCGAGCCTGGTTTGCTCAGTCAAACCTGGTTCTGACCTCTGAAACCTTTATGAATAGGTGCTAACTTATAAATGTGATTATGTAGGACCTGTAGACATTGTGAGTAAGCTCTCTGACGCAGAACGGGATCAGTATCACGCGTCAGGTAAGGGACAAGACCCCAAACTTAAATTAAATAAAGAACAGTAAACCTTTGTGAATAAGTTTATGAATTTAATTGTTTGCTTGATGTCTGTGCATCTCACATGCCATGTAGTTAATGCTTTTGTTAATATTACCTGTTCATGCATTTCATATGCTAGGATTGTTGGATGTTAGGCATGTGTATGTTTTAGTTAGTCTATGAAATGTGAAGGGGATGTGCCCTGGATATATCCACAGCTAACACTTTTCTCGTATCGTCTTTATCTTAGCAAACTCAGTGCGAATAGGGTATCAGGGGGAGGACGTGGGATTGTGGTTCTTCCTACCCACCAGACTCGAGCCCTATCTCTATGTCGTAGGGAGTAGTGCTGGGGTAGGGTCGTATAGCCTTTACTTTAGCAGACTTGGTACGACTAGGGTATCAAGGGGAGGACATAGGATTGTGGTTCTTCCTGCCCGCCAGACTCGAGCCCTATCTCTAGGTCATAGGGAGCCGTGCTGGGGTGAGGCTAATGATACTGTATTGACATCTAGGACTGGTTAGAAACATAACCCACTTGCAAGCCCTTGCCAATAGGGGTTTAGGTATTGGTACGGTATGGGGTATCAGGGGGAGGACGTGGGATTGTGGTTCTTCCTGCCCGCCAAACTCGAGTCCTATCTCCATACCGGAGTGAGTGTTGTGGGGCAAAAACAGTAGTGTGGTAGATGCCTAACTGTTGGGTGTTCTCACACTCTCGTGCATGGAGGTGCGGTGGCCGCCAAACCTTACCATAGCATATTTGCAAGTTATACCTGGCCTAGATTGTATTGTTATCTCATGCATATTGTACTGTTGCATTGGTCTTTACTTACTGAGCTAAGTTGTGAGCTCACCCAAATATATATATATTTCTTTTCAGATCTTGATGCAGGGTATACAGTGGAGGACTTCATGACTGCTCCAAACTACAGCACAGTGGCTGCCCTGGATTCCCAGACAGTGGAGGACGAGCATGATGCGTCATGCGAGTGCTCGTTCTGTGTCTTTTTTCAGTGATGGGTTTATTTTCAGTTAAAGCTTTGTAATAATTACTATTTAAATTTTGATGAATGATGGAATAAGTTGGATATTTATTTAAATTACAATTTAGATCTCAGCTCATTTATTTGTTTCCGCTGCTATGTATTATATCTCTGATTTTGTTAGACTGCTTGGGAATGATTGGTTGACACGGTCTATTGAGATCCTGGTGTGAACCGTGGTTTAGAGCCAGTTCACTCACACTTCTGGTTCAGCCTGAATTGGGGTGTGACAATGAAGAAGTGATGAGATCATCTCTTGTAAAGACGGGATGTAATTGGGCAAAATCAAAAGTCCGGTCTAACATGCTGTAAATCTCGAAGAACGATCACACTTGCTTTCAGGCTTTAATTGGAACTACCATCTTCTTGAAGTGAGAGGGATAATTGGCTTACTGTCGTGCTCCAATGCCATCCAACATCTTACTATTTTATTTATTTATTTATTTTTTTTGGATGTGGAGGCCACATAATGCAGTGCTTTGCTTGATCGCAAAGTTGAATCATGACTTTCAATATTGGATTTGAATCTTCTTCTTCCAAACATTTCCAATCAGATAGAACATCTTTGCCCCAGTTAGTACTCTGATCTTCTGTAAACTTTATGAACATTTGTGACTGCTCATCTAGTAGCTCATTTTATTTGAATGGTGAATCCGTATGATGTCCTCTGGAAGTTAATCATCACTTTCTGTCTGATGTGACTACCTCCCATTATTGATGTAGATAAAACATAGGCTTGAATTTTCTTTTTATTTCTTTTTTTTTGGTATTCTTATGACCTCATTCTTTGATTTTGGGATTGATCATTCATCATGTATCTCTTTCTTGCAAATGATGTACTTTGTAAGAACTTTGAAATTTCTATCCTTTTGGTGGCACATCTGTCCTCCACTCATTTGTACTGACTGGCTGACCTGCTGATATGATCTGTTGCTATCTAATGCTTTCCTTGGAATCTTTTCATAGGTAGAACAAATGGCAGCTTCTCCAATACATGTTTCTTGAGAGTACTCTTGTGTCTCTCGATTGATCATTTAAAGCTTTCCCAGACGGGTTGGACCCTTCTTTCTCAAGAGGCCGGGTGGCGTAGAAGTTCAGGAGATGGCTCATTGTTTCAATCATCTTCAGAGTTAGAATTGACTGCGCACGTAGAATAGGAGGATGTATGAAACTGGGAGGAAATGTATGGAAGAGACAAAGCACGGAGTTTGAAATCCCAAATGGGGTGATTTTATTTTACTTACAGGACAGATTGGACTAGACTTGTCAACAAAAATATCAATCTTGGACCTAGACATGGATGACCTATCGAATATCGATAATAAAAAGTTAAAACAACTAGTTCATCCAAGCGGCTCTAGTTGGGCATAACGCCTTCGACGACCACCTTCAGTCATTGTGGGAATAAATCTTCCTTCAGACCTCTAACAACAGGACTCTTCATGCCCCTCTATCAATAAGTGCAAGATGCCTACCTTTCAGGGTTCTATACAATTCTTACCTAGTTTTTTTTTTTAGTTTGGTGTCCATTCATAACCGGACTATTGCTTTTTAAGCTCAAGGTTACTCTGGTTCATGCCCCAGTTTGGGGTTCAATGGATTCATCAATGGACCGTTTCTAGTTGAGTTCAAAATCATTCTAGCTTATGCCCCAGCTTGGGGAGCAAGGAGTATCGCCATTGCACTACACCATTTTGAGTCCAAAATTAGACTAGTTTATGCCTCAGCTTGGAGGGTTCAATGGATTTTTTCATTAGACCACTCTCAGTTTGGGTCAAAGTTCAATCTGGTTCATGACCAGCTTAGGGCTCAATGGCTTTCCTCATTGGACTGCACTCAATTTGGGTGCAAGTCAATCTGGTTCATGACCAGCTTAGGGCTCAATGGCATTCCTTATTGGGACGCACTAAATTTGGGTCCAAGGTCAATTTGGTTCATGCCCAACTTAGGGCTCAAGGGCTTTCCTCATTGAACCATATCCAATTCAGGCCCAAGGTCAATCCGGTTCATGCCCCAGTTCAGGGGTCATTGGCTTTCTGCACTCAATTTGGGTCCAAGTTCAACTTGGTTCATGCCTCACTTTGTGGGTTAAGGGTTTCATCATTAGACCATACTCAATTTGGGTCCAAGGTCAATTTGGTTCATGCCCAACTTAGGGCTCAAAGGCTTTCCTCATTAAACCATACCCAATTCAGGCCCAAGGTCCATCCGGTTCATGCCCCAGTTTATGGGTTAAGGGTTTCATCATTGGACCATTCCCTAGCCGTGATTCTGGTTCCTATCCTAGCCTAGGGTACGTTGGATCTCTTCTTTGGTTTAACCTACTATTCGGAAAAATTCCATTCATTCTCTTTGAATAATGAGAAATATGAGGGAAACTCTTTGGATTCTAGCATTTCCTTGGCCAATAGGGCAGAGATGCACGAGATGGGATAGCACTATTATAGCTGAAGGTTCATGGTTTTCGACGACTCCAGAATCTGAAACTAATCTTTACTGACAGACAATGAGGAATGCTTCTCATTCGCCATTCCTGATGAGCGATCCTAACTTGGAGCACTAGGCTATGATGGACATGGATCGGGCTCTAATTGACAGAGCCAGAGATTGATTTTGAATCGGTCTCCGATTGATAGAGACAAGGTTAACTTTGAATTGGTCTCTGATTGATAGAGATCAAGATTGACAGTCATGGACTGGGCTCTAATTGCTAGAGGCAAAGATTGCTTAAGTTGGGCTCCGATTGATAGAGAATAAGGATGACAATCATGGATTGGACTCTAATTGCTAGAGATGATGGATTAATTGAGTTGAAATGACTAAAATTCTCTTCGATTCCTTCATGAAATGAAACATGGACCAGAGGTAATGGTTGAACAGGCCTAGAGGCTAACTCATGCTCACATTGAGTTCATATGAATGGAACCTTTCTTAGCTCCAACATGAATCAAAACCTGAACTGGAGTTGACGGTTGGACAAGCCTAGGGGCTAAATGAATTCAGATGAATGAAATTTTTCTTAGTTCCAACATGAATCAGAACTTGAACCATAGGTGATGGTTGGATAAGCCTAGTGGCTAAATTGAATTCAGATGAATAGAACTCTTCTTAGTTCCAACATGAATCAGAACCCTAACCAAAGTTGATGGTTGGCCAATGGAACTCTTCTTAGTTCCAACATGAATCAGAACCCTAACCAAAGTTGATGGTCGGATAATGGAACTCTTCTTAGTTCCAACATGAATCAGAACCCTAACCAAAGTTGATGGTCGGATAATGGAACTTTTCTTAGTTCCAACACGAATTAGAACCCTAACCAAAGTTGATTGTCGAATATTGGAACTCTTCTTAGGTCCAACATAAATCATAACGCTATCCAAAGTTGATGGTCAGATAATGGAACTCTTCTTAGTTCCAACATCAATCAGAACCATAAACAAAGTTGATGGTTGGATAAGCCTAGTGGTTAATTAAATTCAGATGAATGGAACTCTTCTTAGTTCCAACATGAATCAGAACTCTAACCAAAGTTGATGGTCGGATAATGGAACTCTTCTTAGTTCCAACATGAATCAGCACCTTAACCAAAGTTGATGGTTAGATAAGCCTAGTGGCTAATTAAATTCAGATGAATGGAACTCTTCTTAGTTCCAACATGAATCAGAACTTGAATCACAATTGATGGTTGGATAAGCCTAGTGTCTAATTAAATTCAGATGAATGATACTTTTCCTAGTTTCGACATAAATCGGAACCTAAACAGGAGGTGAAGGGTAAAAAATCCTAGGGGCCGAATGTCTCCTCTACTCTAACATGATTTGGGAGGTGATGATTAAACCTGCCTAGGGGTTAAACCTTTCTTTAATTCTGAGATGAACCGGAAATGGTGGTTGAATTTGGGACTGAATATTTCTTTGATTTTGAGATGAACTGGATGTGATTGAATCTGCCTAGGGGCTGAATCTTTTCTCAATTCTGGATGAACCAAAATGATGATTGGACCTGCCTAGGGGCTGAACCTTTCTTCAGTTTTGAGGTGAACCAGAAATGGTGGTTGAATTTGGGGCTGAACATTTCTTTGATTCTGAGATGAACTGAATGAGATTGAATTTTCCTAGGGATTGAATCTTTCCTTAATTCTGGATGAACCGAAATGATGATTGGATCTGCCTAGGGGCTGAACCTTTCTTTAATTCAAAGGTGAATCAGGAAGGGTGATTGGACTTACCTAGGGGCTAAATCTCTCCTTAAGTCAGAGGTGAATCGAAAACTATGATTGGATTTTCCTAGGGGCTGAATCCTCTTTAATTCAGAGGTGAATGGAGAATGGTGATTTGATTTGCTTAGGGACTGAATCTCTCCTTAATTCTGAGATGAATTGAGAACAGTGATTGGATTTACCTAGGGCTGAATCTCTCCTTAATTCAGAGGTGCGTTGAGAACAGTGATTGGGATTTACCTAGGGGCTGAATCTTTCCTTAATTCAAAGATGAATCGAGAACTATGATTGGATTTGCTTAGGGACTGAATCTTTCCTTAATTCTGAAGTAAATCTAGAACGGTGATTGGATTTGCCTAGGGACTGAATCTCTCCTTATTTCAGAGGTGAATGGAGAATGGTGATTGGATTTGCTAAGGGATTAAAATTCTCCTTAATTCAGAGGTGAATGGAGAATGGTGATTTGATATGCCTAGGGACTAAATCTCTCCTTAATTCTGAGATGAATTGAGAACAGTGATTGGATTTGCCTAGGGGCTGAATCTTTGCTTAATTCTGAAGTAAATCGAGAACGGTGATTGGATTTGCCTAGGGGCTGAATCTCTCCTTGATTATGAGATGAATTGAATATGATATTTGAGTAAGCCCAAGGTCTAACTGTACGGGAATATTGTAAACTTGTTCAGGTATAGGTGCTTGTCGCTGCCTAAACTGAATGCTCTATTAGATCAGATTGGCTGAGTTACTGATTGTGTTCCCAAATCTGGTTGCCTTCTTTCTTAAAAAATTTGATGTTCAATCAAGATCTAGAGTCATGACTTCCATTGATTCATTTAGAAAGATAACATGGATGGATCTCAAGGTGGGAGATCAAGACAATTCCCTAGTTGTAGGGGCCTCTCACCCTAAAAGGGTGGATATGGTTGCAGTTTGATTCTCTTTTCCAAAGGCATTGAAACTCAATGGTGAAATATCAAGATTCTAGACATCTAGAGGAATGGAAGAAGTCACATGCACAATCAAAGATGACTTAACCAAACAAAGTTAGCTCCCTAATAAGGGCAATTGGGTAAACATTATCCGAGTTAATTTAGTTAAATTTGGTTAAGCCATGTGTTCGGTCTTGGGACCTCGTGGTTCTAAAAAATGGATAATTAGTGGTACCAAGGTCTGGCCACTTGGGTTACCGAATTCAATGAAATTGAAATGGATATATTAATCCGTTGTCCTTATTAGGGATGGTTAGAAAAAGTGGTTCATGGAGGAACAAACTAGTAAATTTCTTCTTGACCATGGTATCTATGTCTTGACAGGGATTTTCTGTTCGTTTTTCAAAATCGACGTGTTAACAATGAGAGATTTAACCCATCGAGCTTACTTAATGGAGGGTGTATAGTGACTGTCCACTATGACGTGGAACAGGTGTATACATACCTCATGCTCCCAATGGGTGAGAGTTCAAGATGCTCATCGTGTAGATTCTAACATGTTGACCAATCGAGGACAAAAATGGGCAGAAATTCGATGTCTCGAACATGGATGTCATGGTTAGGTAGATTTTACTGGGTCGGTTCAGGGATGAACCAATAATAACAATCATTGGGGTACAATCTGGGTTAAGATAGAAAAGGCCACCTTGACAAGGACAGGGTAACCTATCACCGAATGCACGACGAATAATGGGCCCCTAATCCCTTTATATACTATGTTGCAAGAATCAAGCGACGTGGAGTAGCGTAACGCATTCTCAGGTGGACCCAAGAAACGCACGTTAGAGGCTGCTCGCCGGTCATGGTCTCACAAAGTACAGGCCAAGGTTGTGTGTTTCGACTAGTGGGCTGCCCCATATGCATGGGACCCGGTTCGACTACTCGCACGAATGTGTGACTGAACCCATTACCCCCAAAATAATATTATATAAGCATAAATATAGTATCCTAAGAGCTAGCATCTAATTCATGCAAGGAATGTTTTCATTTAGGAGTCTGACATTTATATCCCCAGTGAAGTTGCCACTGTGAGGACAATGATCGTAATCTTTTTTGAAAGTCGCCACCTAGATTAAGGTCTAGGACCATAGAAAATATGAAATCTCATCCTAAGGTAAGACTTCGATTGACTCATGACCCTTAGATTGGATTTCTGGTCCATCAGAGATTGGGTAAGCGTCAGGTTATGGTTATGGGAAGGGGTTAGGCACCCAAACTGCCCGATCGAGATCGATCTCCTATATCTTTCCTATGCTAGACTCTATCGGTTAAACCGAACCAAACCAAGTGGTTTGATATCATTGAACCGAATCTGTATCCATCAGATTTTCTACTTATTATGGAATTATTTCAAAAATCAGATTCACCATCGTAGTTCAAGTGTGATTAAAGTTTATGGCTGTGATTTATGCTTGTGCATGATTAAATTCAATATTCAAGTTAAAGTTTATGCTTGAAAGGCTGAGAAACCCTATGGGTTAGGATCTGGATAGTCCATGTGAACTGATAGATAGTCCTAGTGGATCTAAGAATGGATAATCCTTTCTAGGTCTAAATGTGGATAACCCTATTTGGGTCAAAATGTGGATAACCCTTTTTAGGTTGAAATGTGGATAACCCTTTCTGGGTTGGAATATGGATGGATATCCTAGTGGATCTATGGATAGTCTGAGTGGACTAAGGTGTGGATCCGAATTTGGGATTCTCCCAAATGGCCTACGTATCCTATGGTTTGCCCTAGGAATCAGAATCCACGTAGTTCGGGATGGATAACCCTATTTGGGTCAAAATATGGGTAAATATCCTAGCAGATCTACGGATAGTCCGAGTGGACTAAAGTGTGGATCCAAATTTGGGATTCTCCCAAATGGTCTACGTATCCTAGGGTTTGCCCTAGGAATTAGAATCCACGTAGTTCGGGCATTGGGTAGAAATGGGAATGGGTATCCTAGTGGATCTATGGATAGTCCGAGTGGACTAAGGTGTGGATCCGAATTTGGGATTCTCTCAAATGGCCTACGTATCCTAGGGTTTGACCTAGGAATTAGAATCCGCATAGTTCGGGCTGGATTTTTTGTGTGCTAAGGTTTATAAGGGGTGTCATTGCCCTATTAAGGTTTCTAAGGGGTTCCATGCCTTCTTAAGTTTTCTAAGGGGTTCCTTGCCCTTTTGTGGTTTCTAAGTTGTTCCTTGCCCTGTTGAGGTTTCTAAGGCGTTCCTTGCCCTGTCATTCTTTCCATTCTAGGGTTTATTTTGCCCTATTTTTTTTCATTTCTTTTCACTTTATTTTAGAGTTTATCTTGCCCTATCGTTCTTTCCTTTCTAGGGTTCCCAATTTTTCAAAGTTTCCATTCTAGGGTTTATCTTGCACCCTAATTGTTCAATTCTTTCCATTTAGGGTTTATCTTGCCCTATCATTCAAATCTTCCATTTTAGGGTTTATCTTGCCCTATAATTCTTTCCATCTTATGGTTTATTTTGCCTTAATTATTCAAATCTTCCATTTTAGGGTGTATCTTGCCCTAATTATTCAAATATTCTATTTTAGGGTGTATCTTGCCCTAATTGTTCATTCCATTCTAGGATTTATCTTGCCCTAATTGTTATGTTCAATTCTTTCATTTTAGGGTTTATCTTGCCCTAATTATTCATCCCATTTTAGGGTTTATTTTGCCCTAGTTATTGTACTCAATAATAACAATGTAAATAATCCAACATAGCAATGTGAGCTTAAATATAGCAGTGTAAGCATCCAAATATAGCATGTTAGAAATATCTAAATTTAGCAACAAATCAGTCAAAGATGGCAAGTGAGCATGTGAATCAATACAAACATGGTAAGTGTGCAATCCAAAAATAGAAGCATCCAAAGATAACATGTGAAAGCATTCCAAGTATGGCATGTGAGAGTGTAAGCATCAAATATGGCAATTATATGGCATCATATGTATCAAAACAACTTGTATGCATGATATAATGATTCAGATTCGTTTAAATTAATCATAATGAAGATTCAAAGTTCAGATTACTCATGATTACTCACAATGAAGATCCAACGGTTCAGATCACTCATGATCACATCAACATCAACATCATCAGATCATATTAAAATCAATGGTTCAGAATTAATTAACCACATCATGCTCAGATCATCTTTAAATCAACAGTTTAAATTATTTTAATTTCTCATGCTCTAATCAAATTTAATTTGAAATCAAAGGTTCGGATCATCTTACATCAAATATCATCAGATTTGGCTCAAAATCATTGGTTAAAAAATGCAGCTTCTTCCCCGTCGAGAGAGAGATGTCCCTTCTTTATGAACATCCATATACATAGCCAGACAGTTCATATAAAATTTCATATCATAATCAAATTACATTCAAAAGTTCAGATTTTATCTAACATCAATTATTATCAGAATTAATGGCTCAGATTATATTATGGTCATCATGATCATATTAGATTCCAATCAATGGCTTAAATGGGGTAGATTAAGGGCTGGTTTAGGGGGTAGGATTGCATGGGATTCATTGTAGGATGCTACGGCAAGTGGGGTATAGCAAAATGATGGGTGATGATATGGAGGTGTTGACATGTGGGTATATCGGTAGGGTTGTGCAAGTGGAAATGCATCGGACTGTTGTTGGGAGTAGGTGGGTCTTGGTGGTTAAAACAAGGATGGAAGGCCGGGTGATGTGCAGGTTTAATGGATCTACAGGTGGCTGGGTGGCTAGGTTGTTGTGTGGGGTATGAGACCAAATGGCGGCATGGCTGGTTTGGCCAAAGGATGGTTAGGATCTAATTAGGTGTTTGATGGTATTTTCGGTGATGGTTGATTGCAGGTTTTCTGGTGATGACTGGATGAAGGGCGGTGATGGGTCTAAAGAGGTAGCCGCAGGAGGTGGCGGTTAGGGAGATTTTTAGTGTGATAGGTGGCTCCTACTTAAGTGTATGGCCAGGTTTGGGCCATGGGTATCGGTAGCTAAACGAGCAAAAGCAAAAAACAAAAGAACAACAAAAAACAAAAACAGTGGGGGCGGGTTTACCTGAGATGCGCAGGGTTCCCTCCCTGCTCTCCTTCTTCTTCTTCTTTTGTCTTCTCTCGATTCTTCTCTTAATCTCCACTGCTCTCTCTCTCTCTCTCTCTCTTTTCAACACCTCTCTCTGATTTTTTTTATTTTTTCTTCTTTTTTCTCCTTCTTCTTCTCCTCGATCTGCCATCTTTCTCGTTTCAGCCATCTCTTTTTATTTTTTTTATTTTTTCTTCTCTTTTCTCCCCATTTCTCTAGCTCATTCTTCTTCTCGATCTCGCTTCTTCTCGATATGCTCCCCTCTGATTTTTCCTCTTTTTTTTTCCTTTAGATCTCGTCCCGATTCTTCTCGGTCCCTTTCTCTCTCTCTCTCTCTCTAAATTTTTCTGCCCCTCCCTCTCTTTTCCAATCTCCTCTTCTATTCTCTCTCACGTCCTTTTCTCGGATCTCTTCTCCTTTCCTTTTTTCCCCTTTTTTTTAATCTCAATCTCCCACCTAAAGCCTCCCTCCCGTCTCTTCTTCTCTCTCTCTCCCTTATTCTCAATCTTCTTGGATTCTCTTCTTTTTAGATTTCTTTCCCTTTCCCTTTCTCAGTCTCTTTCCTATTCTATTTCCTTCCAAAATTTATTTCCCAAGTTCCTTTCTATATCTTTTTTTTTCTTTTCATTAGAATCCTCTCTTTCTTTCCTAATCTTGGTCGGTCTCTTTTACACATATAATGTTCATTTATACAATAATATATCATAAAATATACATAATAATATGTAATAACATACATATTAATATATATAATATATAATATATTCTATATAATTACATATACATGTGGCACTATGCACATGGACGAATCGGTTCAGTCTAGACTGGTCTGACTTAAGTTGGCTGGGCTGGACTGACTTAAACTGAGCTGGGTTGGACTGAGAATGACTTGAATTAACTGGGTTTTCTCTCTCTATTATTTCTTGGGCCATTTTCACTGTCATTCCGCATGGAATTTTTCGATAGCCTTTATTCCAAATTTTCTACGTTCACTTTGTAGAACACTAAAAATGAAGAATATTGGAACTTGAATCATCACATTTGAAAATAAAATGGTCAACATATGAATTTCTGAAGTTTAAGCAGGCCAATTATCGATAATTTGGATGACCATTCTGCATAGGATCCTTCGGAGACTTCTACCAGAAATTCTTTACGTCCACTTTGTAGAGTACTAAAAGTAGAACATAATGAAACTGAAATCACCTGATTGGGATATGGGGTGACCAAAATATGAATTTCCAAAGGTTAAATGATCATTTCCATGTGTAATTTTGCATGGGACCCTTCGGAGACTTCTATCCGAGATTTTTTTTCATCCACTTTGTAGAACATTACAAACGAAGAATAATGACCTTGGAATCATCTGAATCCGACGTAGAACAACAAAGATATGAAGCTTTGAAGTTCTAACGATAATTTTGCATTAAAGCTTGCATGGGACCCACCGGTGACTTTTACTTGGGATTTTCACGTCCACTTTGAAGAGGACTGAAAATAAAAAGTATTGGCCTTTGAATCATCTGATTCCAATATCAGATGACCAAGATATGATGACTTGAAGTTTAAATCATAATGCATGCATCGTTCGATAATTATGTAAATGCCCTTGCACTTTCAAACTGTGATATCTTCCTTGTTTGACGTCAGAATTTGATGATTTCGGTTTCATTTCGAAGATAAATGACCTTTTCATCCAAGTAGGTAATAGCCTATGACCCTGCTGTGGGGTTCAGTAGAGAATCACAAATTTTTGGGTTAAAAGCCAAAATCCTGCCATATTGGTTCACTTATGCTGAGGGTGGCAAAGATGGGGTGCTTACACCAAGGCACCATTTGGCCATAAGACACCGACGAAGCCCACCAAGCTCATAGCTACTATAGCTAGAGCACTCCCCTTAGTAGAGGACAACAGATTGTCACAAGACATATTGTCCTGCGTCACTGGATCTGAAGGGACGATCACCAGTATCTTTACTTTACTAGCCGAGAGAGAAAAGGAGTTTAGAGTTCCCTTGCTTTTGGCAATTCGAATGTCGAATGCCCCAGCATATCCGAGAGAAGCCATGGAAATTGCTATTCCTTCCCCTGTTGAAGTAGAAGCCGCCGGGATTGAGAATAGACTGAGCAAAGAAAAACTCAACAATCTCTTGGCCGAGTTCCCGATCAATGAAAATTACTATACCAGGATTCCTTCAGAAGGTGAAACAGGCTGTAAGCCCTATAGGACAGAAATGTGTGTGTATGCTGAGTGCCTCCGGTCAGGGTTCAAACTCCCAATTCCTCCTGAAGTCATGAAAATTCTTAAGTACTACGGCCTAGCTCCTGCCCAAGTTCAGGAGAACTCGTGGTTGATGATCCTGGCCTTCATCATTTATTTCCGACAAACTGAAAAGGGAACCGAGTGTTGATTTGTTCAGACGCATCTATATGTTGAACAAAGCGAAACCGTCCAATAAAGTGATACTGAAATCAGGCTTGTGTTTTTTCAACAAGCTGGCCCAACGACTTTGACATCTTGAGCAAGAAGCGGAACAAAGTTCCACACTGGTCAGACAAGTTCTTCTTCATGGGTTGACACGATATGAGACCTATGCCATTTGTGAACGCCTGGAATGTCCCAAAAGTTATCGGCCTAAATCATATGCCGATTTTGGGAAAGGATGATGAGTTCAGTTACTCCATTATAGAGTCGAGAACAACCATAGGTTATGATGAGCTCTCCCAACCTTTTTTGAACTATCCTGGCGATTTCAGAATGGGAGCCAATGTTTATGATGACCCGGTTCCCTCGGGAGACCGCACCACCATGGAGAGTTCGAGTAAGTTAGGAGATAATGGCTTGTAAACCGGTATGACATTGGTTTTCCTTCGGTACTGACTTCCCTTGGTGTTTTTGCAATGGGAAAAGCTTCTTTTAAAATTGCCGAGATTAGGAAAATGTAGGATTAGAAGCTTGCGTCAAAGGAAGTAGTTAAAGGCTCCAAGCAAATAGGCAGGAAGAAGAAGGCTTTGGGTTCCATGGTCGCAAAGACTTCAGGACAGGAAGAGTGGTCTGAGGGCAAGGGCTTAATTGGAGATGCCCCATCCCGAAAAAAAGGCAAGAACCGAGGTCACTTCTGTGTCTCCAAGCCAGGCCGAGGGTTCTTCCCCCATCGTTCCTTTTGGTAATATGGAAATTATTCCTATGGAGATCCCCCTGGGACCCTAAGAAGTTGCAGGGGTTACCTCTGATGTCTTCCCAGCCTCTCGGTGGCGAGAGACATCCAAGTCGCAGGAAAAAACTTCTTCGAGGCCCACCGCTGTCGAAGTACTCATAGGAGTTGTGAAATCTGTGCCGAGTTCATCTGCTGCAGCCGAGTTGGTACTTCACTCCTGGAGAAGGTTTAATTCGCTTGCCCCAACCTTCCCCAGACTCAATTATCAGGTGGGGGTTTTGAAAGTCATGCCCGTGGCAGAGGTCGCAGTCCTAGTCCCTCACGGGATCCTTATTGGCCAAAGTGGAGTGTTCACCAGTCTAACAGCGCGATGAACTCGTCGGACGTTGCTCGTCAGGTTGTGGATGATATGTGTTTACCCGTCGATGCTAAAAACTTCGATGAGATGTCGAAAGAAGCAGTTGAGAGATCGGAGGAATGATACCTCATGGGTGTAAGTTCTTGTTCTCCCACTGTCTGTTTTCTTCCTTCCTTCTTTTTATTTTTTTTATTCTTTTTATTTAAACATCTTTCTTTCAGCGTGAACACGACGCGATCCATTCGCCAACGTAGATAGCGAAGGTCCAAGAGGTTGGAAAATCTTGAATCTGCCAAGAAAGCTTTGGAAGGAGCCCGGGTAGTTCGCCGGAGATATTCTGAGGAGGTTGAAACCTTGACCCAACAGGTGGCGAAGTTCAAAGGTGAGCTTGATGCAGCGAACCTGAGCAAGAGCAATGCCGAGTCTAAAGTTTCTAGTCTGAAGGCAAATCTAGAAAGGGAGAAGGAGAGAACCGACACGACAGCTTCGGCATTGGATCTATTGAAGCTGGATAATCAGCGAGTGAAAGAGGTGGCTGACAAGACCATTGAAGACCTCCAGGTTGCACTGAAGAAACCTGAATCTAAAGTTCCCTAGAAAGTTGACCGGGCTATCGCAGAGTACAAGAATTCCTTTGAGTTAGACAATTTTGTCTTGGAGGCTCAAGAGAAAGAAGCCCTTTGTGTCAAGATCAGCGGGAACTCCATTCTCGAAGGGACTTACAGACTATGCCGCTTTGTGCGCAGGATAGCGCTCGAGTTGAAGCTTGATGACTATTCTTTGAGGTTGGACAATATTCCACCTTCCTCCCCCAAAGATGAGGATGTTGAAGGAGGAGAAGAAGAAGATGATGGGGACGACGTGGTTCATCCTCCTCAGACTGATGCGGACTCCCAGGCTCTGGCCATTGTTCATCCTCCCGCCTCTCTTCCTGGACAAGAAGGCAACATTATTGCTAGCAGTAGGAATAAAAGGACTGATACTGAGGTTGAGCAATCTTAGCTTAGTTTCTCTTTTCTTTTTTTTATTTTTTTTTTGAAAATGCCTCTAGTGTTCTTTTTGTATGTTCCCTCAAGGCTTTCCTCTTGTATATTTTCTTTACTTGAATGAAGAACAGTCTTCCTTTGAAATTTCTGACAGTGACTGTGAAGTCTTCTTCCAAAATCTCTATCTAACATGGCGACTTTCCTTTAGGACTTATCCGATGTTCTCTCGGATATGCTTGCTGAGGCTGAAGTCCTCCGTGCCCAGCTTCAATTGGCTTAGGCTGAATTAGGAAGGGTTGATACGGCCCTGGCTTGTGCTGATGAGTCCCAGAAGAATGACTGTAAAAGACTCCGTTCTCGAGAAGGGAAGGTGGAGAAATAGTACGCAATAGCTCTCAGGCTACACATGGCGTGTTGTAAAGAATAGCAAATCCTGAAGATTGATCGAAATGACCTTCAGAAAGAAAGAGCCATTGATCAGCGTCTTTGCCTTAGTGCCAAGCATCGATTAATTTTGCTTGCCGAGAAACTTACCAAGGCAGAAGAGGTCATGGGTGATTTCGTGAGGAGTCCAAGACTTGAGGGTTGTAGTACAACCCTTACCCCTCCTTGGATGCCATCTATCAAACGATGTCGCGGCAGCGCGTTAAAGCAGAGCATGAGGTTTGAGAAACAACAAGGGAGTTGGTTAAAGCCGTAGAGCGCCTTAGGAATCCTCTCTCTCGAAGCTCGGAGGATTAGGAGTGTTTCTAATTGATTCACATAGTGTACTATAGAGTTGCCTTTGTAAGCTTTCTGTATATATCGCGATATTCAGCTATTTACCTGCATTCCATATATTCAAATGTCTTTATTCTGCCCTTGTGCATATTCTTGACAATTTTGGTGGTGTGAGTTGCCTCCCACGTGGTCTTTCCAATTTTGAAAATTGAAGATCTTTTTCCCTGTGTCCTTAGGCGCATTAAATTTGACTATTACTTGTTGATGAAGGGGGTGATGCCGCTTGGAAAGCAGCCTCCTTTTTGAGCCGTTCTGATGGCTGACGCATGATTTGACAGTTATCTTGATCATTATGTGGATTTTAATTTTTTGAAATCCAGAGGGAACGGTTTCCGATAATTGCTATATATTCCTTCAAAGCGGATAGCTTGGGATCACTTTCCTCTTCAAGTAGCATTCTTTTCTTCTTTGCTTCTCCTGTATTCTTTGATCTTCTATCATTTTGGAAAGATGTTTTCTTCTTGTACCCGTAAAGGCCATAGTTATTTTGTTAGAGATCCGTCCCTCCTTCCAAGGGAGAGACTATCCTGCACCACATACCGATCCACCATGGGGGGTGGAGGTGTGTTCATTCTATCAAGCACCTTTTCGGATCCTAGGGAGTTTGAATGCAGGAATCCTGGCGATGATGAGGCGCCCAACGCTCCAAGTCCTTGTGAGATTTGTGTTTTCAATGAGATGTTCGGATCTGGGTTCCGTTTACCTCTCCCAAATGAGATTTTCTCGATTCTCAAGTATTATCGGCTTGCACCTAGATAGGTGCAACCCAACTCTTGGTGTCATTTAATCTCCTTTGTTCTCTTCTTCCAACAGATCCATCACAACAGACCCACCACGTCCCCTCCGTTGATCTGTTCAGGGCAATATACAGTCTGAGCGTTGAGAAGCAATCTAACTTTCCCAGGCCTACAGGCTGGTGTTTCTTCAAAACAAGGGTTGGTGCCCCAAAGATCTTGCACACTCATAGGGGGTCCATTTCGAACTAGTGCACTTCCTTTCTTTTTATTGGGCATAGGGATAGGACTCCACTTCCTATGGACAACAACACATGGAGCTTTCTTAGTGGCGAGCAGGCTAAGGAGTTGAATGAAAAATCTGATTTGTCTGGCAACGACTTGGAGTCCTTTCGACTGGCCAACAGGCATGTGAGTGATAAGTGTATAATTTTATATTTTTTAATTCTTTTTGCATTATGATTTTTAGGGTGTTTTATGCCTTATTGAGCTGAATAGAATTTATTTTATGAGTTTGGTATATTTTAAAAATCTTGTTAATTAATTAATAAAAGATGAAAAAATTCTAGCACTCTTAATAATAACGTTTTGAATTTCATGTAGGATTCTGACATGGAAAGAGTTCGTTTGGGCTTCCAAATGTGGTTTTAAAATCTAATCTGGAAAATTGATCCAAAACTAAACCAGAGAAGGAAGGTTGCTACACACGGAAGGTTTACTATTGGAAGGCCATGATTGATTACTGGAAATCTTGAGGAGAATATACACAACTATGGAATCTTACAAAATTTAGAAGATTTGGGGGTGACAATTGTTTAATAATGGAATGATTTTCATCTAATCTAGGAATGAAGATTTTGTTTAATTTTTGTTTCCATGTAATAAGGTTGTCAAATCTAGGCATACC
Organism: Protea cynaroides; assembly: GCA_028583415.1. Classification (NCBI taxonomy): domain Eukaryota; kingdom Viridiplantae; phylum Streptophyta; class Magnoliopsida; order Proteales; family Proteaceae; genus Protea; species Protea cynaroides. The sequence continues at coordinate 63,928,916 of CM053275.1, read as the reverse complement.
AATTTTAGTCTTGTATTTTGGCTATTTAAACAACGTAAAGTATATGTAAAGAGCATCCAAGAGTGATTGAGAAAGAAGACAGTGGCTGAAGAACAACTCTCTTTCTTTTGTGTTCTTGAAGAAGTCATGTGTGGCTAACTTTCTTATTTTTGGTTAGACGGAGCTGAAGCCATCATTGTAAACTTGTGAGACTTGTTTTTATTTATTGATTTTTAATTGAATATTTGTTTTCTTCCAATTTATGTGTATAATGATTGATGAATGACTTGATTAAGAGTACTACTAATTGATTTATTTATCTAATCGATTGTTAGATTAGAATTGAATTGCTATCAATTGATTATTCTATGTCAGTGGCAATGGGGATTGATGTTAATGGACAAGTTAATGTTATATTCCTAGGAGAAATTAGATTAAAATAATTAAACCATGCTGGTGTGTGCTTAACGTTTAATTTCAATCATCTTTCTAATTGTTATTGCTATTCCTGAATCAAATCGAGAGCCTAGTCTTGAGATTGATTTAAGAGTAAGGGAACTATTAATAAGCTATCTTTTAATAGACCAATCTTAAGGAAAGACTAAGGATTTTAGGCCTAGTCCTAATTTTCTTGATTGATTATTCAATTGGAATTGATTATCCTTTATGTCGATGAACAAGTTTACGAAGATGGTGTAAGTATCCTTTTGACCGAAGCTTTCTCTTATTGGTTTAATCTTTGATATTTGTATTACCTTGCTCTTTATTCTTGCATTTTAGATAATTAATTACTGTTCTTTTTTCTATTACAAACATACCCCCCTCCATACGTAGGATAGCCAATGAAGTTGTGCTAATAAGATTAATTAGAATCTACTTTAGTACAACAATTGGTTATTTTCTGAGTCTTATTTTATTTTCATTTGTTTTTCTCTTTTTAGGTTAATTAAACATTTTAATCTTGATCATACAATCCTTGTGGGTTCGACCCTTACTTTCTACTATCTACGTTTGAAAGTAAGGTAATTTAATTTGAGCGCTCGACACGCATCAAATTTTGGCACCGTTGCCGGGGATTGTTTTGATTAAATTGATTTGTTTGGTTATTTAATTGATTTTTTTATTTTTTATTATTTGTCTATCTGCTTGTTCTCTTATGTGAATGACCTGATCTTCTCATTTGGGAGAATTGCAATTTGATCCTAAAATAGAAAAACTCTGCACAAGCTAAGGAGGGAAAGTAGAAAGACAGCCAAAAATTCTTCACCAGGCAACAACGTAGCCATTAATTTAGCTTCTGAAAGCACTAGTAATTCAGACTTTGAAGAAATGGCAGACAACAACAACCACACTCTTAAGGAGTTAGCGGCTCCTAATCTGAACCAACAACCACTCTACATCGAGTATCCTAATCTCGATGTTGCCTTTGAACTTAAATCTGGTCTAATCCATCTCCTTCCTACTTTTCATGGTCTTGTAGGTGATGACCCACACAAGCATCTAAAAGAATTCCATGTGGTATGTTCGAGCATGAAACCAACCGGAATTTCTGAGGAGCAAATCATGTTGAGGGCGTTTCATTCTCGTTAGCGGACAATGCAAAAGATTGGCTTTATTACTTGCCATCAGGATCCATTACCACATGGAATGAGATGAGGCGGATTTTCTTAGAGAAGTATTTTCCAGCTTCAAGGGCAGCCAGTATTCGAAAGGAAATCTACGGTATTAGGCAATATAATGGAGAAACATTTTATGAATACTGGGAGTGATTCAAGAAGCTCTGCGCCAGCTGCCCTCATCACCAAATTAGCGAGCAATTACTCATTCAATACTTCTACGAAGGGCTTTCTCATACTGATAGGGGTATGATTGACGCAGTGAGTGGAGGAGCATTAGTGGATAAAACTCCAAGGCAGCCCGTAATTTGATTGCAAATATGGCTGCTAACTCTCAGCAATTTGGTGTAAGAAATGAGCCTCCATCGAACAAGGTTAATGAGGTAAGCACTTCTTCTCTTGAATTAAAAATTATAGAATTGTCTTCACTTGTTCGTCAATTGGCTGTGGATAAGGTACAACAGGTTCAAACTTGTAGAATTTTCTACATCACGGGACACCCAACTGATATGTGTCTCATGCTTCAAGAGGAATCTACAGAGCAAGCAAATGCTGTGGGTGGATTTCCAGGACCGCCTCAATGTAAGTACGATCCATACTCAAATACTTACAATCTAGGATGGAGGAATCACCAAAATCTCAGCTATGGTAATCAGGATGGCCCCAATCATCAGTATGGGTATCAACAAGGCCAACAACCTTTTCAATCCAGACAACAAGCACCTTCAAGTTCAGGTATGACCTTGGAAGATATTGTTAAAACACTTGCTAATGATTCATTACAATTTAAACAGGAAACAAGGGCAGTTATAAAGAACTTGGAGACTCAAATAAGCCAATTGGCCACTTCAATGAGTAGACTAGAGGCTCGAGGCTCGGGAAAGCTACCTTCGCAATCGATGGTGAATCCGAAGGAAAATACAAATGCCATAGTTTTGAGAAGTAGAAAAGAAGTGGAGAATATAGAAAAGGAAAAAGAGAAAGAGACCTCAAAATCAGCTCTGACATCTATTTTCTCATCTGGGGTAAACTCTAAACCTTCTATTTCCTCTATTCCTATTCAACCTCCTTTTTCCTAGTAGGTTTGCTCAATCTAGAAAGGAAGAAAAAGAAAAGGAGATGTTGGAGATTTTTTGAAAGGTAGAGATAAATATACCTCTTATTGAAGCAATTAAACAAGTGCCACGGTATGCTAAATTTCTTAAGGAATTGTGCACATCCAAGAGGAAATTGAAAGGAGATGAAAAGGTAAGTATGGGTGAAAATGTCTCGGCCGTTATTCAACGGAAGCTTCCCCCTAAGTGTAAAGACCCAGGTACATTCACTATCCCATGCAAAATAGGTAACACCAATTTTAATAGAGCTATGTTAGATTTAGGAGCATCAATTAATGTCTTGCCTTATCCAATATATGCTTCATTAAACTTAGAACCTTTAAAAGAAACTGGTGTAACTATTCAATTAACTGATAGATCAAATGTATATCCTGAAGGTGTGATTGAGGATGTGTTAGTTCAAGTTAATGAATTGGTGTTTCCTGCTGATTTTATGTATTAAAAATGGAGGATGACTCATCTCATAATTCTACACCTCTTTTGTTGGGTAGACCATTTTTAAAGACTGCTAAAACAAAAATAGATGTTCATGATGGTACCTTGTCTTTGGAATTTGATGGCGAGATAGTTCGTTTTAATATTTTTGAGGCTATGAGGTATCCTAGTGATATAAATTATGTTTTTTCTATTGATATAATTGATTCTTTGGTACAACAAGTTTTTGAATTAAATGGTGAAGATGAGTTGATGGTGGCTATTAGCAAACATTTGAATAGCATGGATTTCAATTCAGAATTTGTGTTAAATGTTGAATTAGAGAAGATGTTGATGGCATTGAAGGCCTTACCCCCAATTCCAAAAAGATATGATGTTGCTCACATTGAGTTGCCTATATCTCATACAAGGTTGTTACCTTCCATTGTGCAGGCACCTATTGTTGAGCTGAAACCACTTCCAGACCATCTCAAATATGTCTACTTAGGAGACAATGAGACGTTATCTGTGATAATAGCAAGGGACTTGATCAAGCTACAAGAGTAGAAATTCATTCGAATTTTGAGAGACCAAAAGATAGCCATTGGGTGGACAATAGCCGACATTAAGGGAATCAGCCCGGCCATGTGCATGCATCGCATACTTCTTGAGGAGGGAGCCAAACCGATTAGAGAAGCACAGCGTAGACTCAACCCTCCTATGATGGAAGTTGTGAAGAAGGAGATACTAAAGCTCCTTGATGTTGGAATTATCAATCCCATCTCTGATAGTAAGTGGGTAAGTCCAGTTCAGGTGGTACCTAAAAAGACGAGCATAACTGTTGTTAAAAATCAAAATAATGAGTTAATCCCTACTAGGATACAAAATGGGTGATGTGTTTGTATTGATTACAGGAAATTGAATGCTTCAACTCGTAAAGACCACTTTCCTCTTCCATTTATCGATTAAATGTTGGAGAGGTTAGCAGGTCATTCGCACTATTGTTTTCTTGATGGTTATTCAGGTTACTATCAAATTGTGATTGCACCTGAAGATCAGGAGAAAACGACATTCACCTGCCCATTTGGTGCCTTTGCTTACCGACGAATGCCATTTGGTCTTTGCACCGCCCCAACCACATTCCAGAGGTGTATGGTTAGCATTTTTTCTGATTATGTAGAGAACATTATAGAAGTTTTCATGGATGACTTTACTGTTTATGGAGACTCTTTTGATACATGCTTGGATAACCTTACACTTGTTCTTAAGAGGTGTATAGAAACTAACCTTGTTTTGAATTCTGAGAAGTGTCATTTTATGGTAACACAAGGAGCAGTTTTAGGTCATGTGATATCTTCTAGAGGTATAGAAGTTGACAAAGCAAAGATAGATCTTGTTCAATATTTACCTTACCCCACAACTGTGCGGGAAGTGCGTTCCTTTCTTGGACATGCAGGCTTTTATCGACGCTTCATCAAGGATTTTTTGAAAATTTCATTGCCCTTATGCAAGCTCTTACAAAAAGAAGTGGTGTTTGACTTTAATGATGAGTGCAAAAGAGATTTTGACGAGCTCAAAGAACTGCTAACAACAGCCCCAGTGATTCAATCATCGAACTAGAAACTCCCATTTGAGATCATGTGTGATGCTAGCAATTATGCTATTGGGGCTGTTTTGGGCCAACGTGTGGAGAAAGTTACTCATGTTATCTATTATGCCTCTCGGACACTAACTAAAGCACAGTGTAACTACTCCACAATGGAGAAAGAGCTATTAGCTATAGTTTTTGCTTTGAAAAAATTTAGATCTTATTTATTGGGAACTAAAGTTATTGTCTATTCCGATCATGCATCTCTTAGACATTTGCTGGCAAAAAAAGAATCTAAGCCAAGATTGATAAGATGGATCCTTCTTCTTCAAGAATTTGATTTGGAGATTAAGGACAAGAAGGGAGCTGAGAATTTAGTTGCAGACCATCTTAGTCGGGTGGTTAAGGAGGGTGATGCGATACCATTACAAGATTTTTTCCCAGATGAACAACTACTTAAGGTGACAAATGTAGTGCCCTGGTATGCAGATTTAGTTAATTATTTGGCTACCAAAACCTTACCACCAGAGCTACCTAGAGTACGAAGAGAGAAAATCAAGAGTGATGCTCGGTACTACATTTGGGATGACCCTTATCTTTGGAAACAATGTTCAGACCAAATGGTAAGAAGGTGCATACCCGAAACTGAATTTAAATCCATTCTTATCTTTTGTCATTCATATGCATGTGGTGGACATTTCGTTCCTAAAAGAACAGCAAGAAAAGTGCTTGAATGTGGCTTCTTTTGGCCATCTTTATTTCATGATGCATATATATTTTGTAAGTCATGCACTCATTGCCAATACTCAGGTAATGTAGCCCGTAGGGATAAAATGCCACAAACCCCCATATTTATTTGTGAAATTTTTGATGTTTGGGGCATTGACTTTATGGGTCCTTTTTCTAATTCTTTTGGCAATGTTTATATTTTACTTGCTGTTGATTATGTGTCAAAGTGGGTGGAAGCAAAAGCCACCCGAACTAATGATTCTAAAGTGGTTGCAGATTTTATCAAGTCTCACATTTTTGTTAGGTTCGGGATCCCACGGGCAATGATCAATAATAGAGGGACTCACTTTTGTAACCGCACTGTAGCAGCACTGCTTAAGAGGTATGCTATGACCCATAAGATTTCAACTGCCTACCATCCACAAACTAATGGGAAAGCCGAGGTACCTAATAGAGAGGTGAAGTCAATTTTAGAAAAAATAGTTAATCCGAATAGGAAAGACTGGAGTACAAGACTTGACGATGCACTATGGGCTTATAGGACTGTTTATAAGACACCTATAGGGATGTCTCCATATCGGTTGGTTTATGGAAAAGCATGTCATCTACCGGTAGAATTGAAGCACAAGGCATTCTAGGCAATTAAGCAGTGTAACATGGAGACGGATAAGGCGGGGGAGCAACGAAAGTTGCAATTGCAGGAGTTAGAGGAGATTCGCAATGGAGCTTATGAGAACTCTCGAATTTATAAGGAAAAGACGAAGGTCTTTCATGATAAAATGATTTCTAAGAAATAATTTGTTGTCAGACAAAAAGTGCTCCTTTATAATTCAAGGCTTCGATTATTTCCTAGTAAGTTGCAATCTCGCTGGATTGGTCCTTTTATTGTTATTAATGTCTTTCCACATGGTGCAGTTGAGATTCAAAGTTTGGGCACTCAAAAGATTTTCAAGGTCAATGGATATAGACTTAAACCTTACCATGAAGGTTTTCAAGTTAACTCGTTAGTTGAGAAAGCCATGGACTTAGAAGATCCACTTTATTCAAATTGAGAAAAACTGCATAGTCGAACGAATGACGTTAAACAAAAGCGCTGCTTGGGAGGCAACCCAAGAAATCGGATTTACTTTCTTAACCCTTTCTCTTTTTATTTATTTATTTATCTTTTTTATAGATATTATGTTTGTATTTGTCTTTTTCTTTGCATTTAGCCTTACATTGGGGAAAATGTAAGTTTCAAGTGTGGGGGAATTCTAGGATGTGTTTTGTCTTTATATATTGGTTGTATATACTAATTGAAAAAAATTGACTTCAAATTTTCTTTCAAAAAAAAAAAAAAATTATCTGTCCAGTTACAAGTTTGGATTAATTCTCTAAAGTGACCATGTTGAACTTAATAAATATGATTAAATTATTAGGATTCTTGAACCTTAGATTAGATATGCAACTAAATTTGAATCACCATCTGAGATAAAGTTTTATTGTTATGTGTCTTTGTATTTCACGTTTGCACCAACTTTTAGTTGTGGGGAATAAACGGTAAATTTGAGAAATGGAAATTCCAAAAAAAAAAAAAAAACTTTAAAAAGAATAAATAACTGCTTCAATGTCCAAAATGCCTCAAAACAAAAGAAAAATTGAGATGATGGTTATAAGCAGTTTAATTGACTAAGTCTGATTTTGTGGCCTTTGTTACTTGAGTTATTAAGTCCTAGGGGTGTCTCTACACCTAGTGCCCTAAAGCCAACTGGTTTGGGAGTCACTGACCCAACACTTGCTACATGGGTAACTTAGAAAACCTAAGAAAATGGACATTGGACAAGTCGATGAAAAAAAATTGACTTCCAAATTTTCTGATTTTGTGGCCTTTGTTACTTGAGTTATTAAGTCCTAGGGGTGTCTTTACACCTAGTGCCCTAAAGCCAACTGGTTTGGGAGTCACTGACCAACACTTGCTACATGGGTAACTTAGAAAGCCTAAGAAAACGGACATTGCACAAGTCGATGAAAAAAAAAACGATGTTATTTTTCTTGAAGTATACTGTAAAGCCCCTTACTAATTGAGTTACATCACTTCACATTTCAGACTATAGATGTATATTAATATGAATTTGTTGAAGATGGTGACTAAATTAAGTTATTGTATCTTTGATAAGATTTAAGTTTTTTATTGAGTTTAATTCTGTTTATGAGTTATAATTGTGGAGTACTTAGGATTTTATTTAATTCTTGTAATTTGCCAAATCTAATAATATTTTTCTTTGAATTTTGTGGGTAGATTCACTGCAAACCCTAACGAGACACAACTCGTCCACTAGGGGTAACTTAGGGGTTCAATGGCTTGTTGTACATGCTAAGTGCAATCGTGGTTCCTACGAAAGTGGAATAGTTTATGATTTTTTTATTTTATTTTGCCCGAGGACGTGCAAAGGCTAAGTGTGGGGGAATTTGATAAGTGTATAATTTTATATTTTTTTATTCCTTTTGCATTATGATTTTTAGGGTGTTTTATGCCTTATTGAGCTTAATAGAATTTATTTTATGAGTTTGGTATATTTTAAAAATCTTGTTAATTAATTAATAAAAGATGAAAAAATTCTAGCACTCTTAATAATAACGTTTTGAATTTCATGTAGGATTCTGACATGGAAAGAGTTCGTTTGGGCTTCCAAATGTGGTTTTAAAATATAATCTAAAAAATTGATCCAAATCTAAACCAGAGAAGGAAAGTTGCTACACACGGAAGGTTCATTATTGGAAGGCCTTGATTGATTATTAGAAATCTTGAGGAGAATATACACAACTATAGAATCTTACAAAATTTGGTAGATTTGGGGGTGACAATTGTTTAATAATGGAATGATTTTCATCTAATCTAAGAATGAAGATTTTGTTTAATTTTTGTTTCCATGTAATAAGGTTGTCAAATCTAGGCATACCAATTTTAGTCTTGTATTTTGGCTATTTAAACAACGTAAAGCCTATGTAAAGAGCATCCAAGAGTGATTGAAAAAGAAGACAGTGGCTAAAGAACAACTCTCTTTCTTTTGTGTTCTTGAAGAAGTCATGTGTGGCTAACTTTCTTATCTTTGGTTAGACGGAGCTAAAGCCATCATTGTAAACTTGTGAGACTTGTTTTTATTTATTGATTTTTAATTGAATATTTGTTTTTTCTTCTAATTGTGTGTATAATGATTGATGAATGGCTTGATTAGGAGTACTACTAATTGATTTATTTATCTAATCGATTGTTAGATTAGAATTGAATTGCTATCAATTGATTATTTTATGTCAGTGGCAATGGGGATTGATGTTAATGGACAAGTTAATGTTATATTCCTAGGAGAAATCAGATTAAAATAATTAAACCATGTTGGTGTGTGCTTAACGTTTAATTTCAATCGTCTTTCTAATTGTTATTGCTATTCCTGAATCAAATCGAGAGCCTAGTCTTGAGATTGATTTAAGAGTAAGGGTACTATTAATAAGCTATCTTTTAATAGACCAATCTTAAGGAAAGGCTAAGGATTTTAGGCCTAGTCCTAATTTTCTTGATTGATTATTCAATTGGAATTGTTTATCCTTTATGTCGATGAACAAGTTTACGAAGATGGTGTAAGTATCCTTTTGACCGAAGCTTTCTCTTATTGGTTTAATCTTTGATATTTGTATTACTTTGCTCTTTATTCTTGCATTTTAGATAATTAATTACTGTTCTTTTCTATTGCAAACATACCCCCCTCCATACGTAGGATAGCCAATGAAGTTGTGCTAATAAGATTAATCAGAATCTGCTTTAGTACAACAATTGGTTATTTTCTGAGTCTTATTTTATTTTCATTTATTTTTCTCTCTTTAGATTAATTAAACATTTTAATCTTGATCATACAATCCTTGTGGGTTCGACCCTTACTTGCTACTATCTACGTTTCAAAGTAAGGTAATTTAATTTGAGCGCTCGACACGCATCAGTGAGCAAGTTTCAATACTCCCACACTGAGTTTGCAAAGCCTGGATTCCACCCATTTCTTCTTGCGCAGCCTCTTTGAGTGTTCGTTGAGGGCGGTGAGGATGGTGATGCTTCCTTCACCCAAATGACTCAATGGAGGTGGATGACAATGTGTCTTCTAAGTCCTGTATATTTGTATCTTTGATTTTCCCTCATTTGTTATCGATTTTTTTAAACTATTTGCTCCTTTTCCAATTTCAAACTGATTCTTTCCATGAGATCCAATTTACAAATGAAGCTCCAAGTTCTAGCAGGGCCGTTAGAGCTTCACAAAGTCTGAAAGCGAAAACAGTGTAGGCCTCTTCTTTAAAGCTGAGTAGGAGGTCACCATCTCCAGTCATTGGTATTCTAGATTCTCCTGATCATGGCGGTGTTCAAGTGGACAGTCTAGTTGGGACTACTCCTTTGTCTCCCTTTCCTGAAGTGTTTACCGCACCTAATCCTGCTCCTAGGGAAACTTCTGGACCTTCTAATGAGAGGATATCTTTGGTACATCTGGGAGTAAGTTTTTTCTTGTGTTTCGGTTTATATTGACAATGTTCTTCATGCTCATTGACCCCTATTCTTTGTATCTCAGTATGCCAACTCTCTCTGCGACATCTTCGCGAGAATTGACTCTTTGGAGGCCAAGTGTGCAAGAGCCAAATTGAGGTGGGAGATAGCGGAAGATGTGCTTGCAAGGGAGAGAGAGAGAGGGCAAGAGATCAAATCGGTACACTAAGGGAGGAGGCTTGGAGGTATAAGTAGAGGATAATGACCTTGGAGGGTGAGCAGACAAAGCATCTGGAGGAGAAAACTAAGTTGTCAATGGAGTTCTTTGCACTACATGACTTTGTGCGGGCAAAAATTCCCAACTTCGATTTTTCAGACTTCCAGGGTACGCCATATTCTCCTTCCGATTCTGGAGTGTAGAAGGGGAACTGGGAACTTTGAATTGTATTTTTCTTTTATGTCAGGTACTATGTTCCCGATTGTTTTTATTGTAGCTGAATTTAAACTTTAATATTCAGAACTCTTTGCTTTAGTGTCGAGCTTGCATGTTCTTTTGTCTTCGGTTTCATAATTTTAGGGATGTTCCTTCCCCTTAGTTTATCATACCGAGTTGCATGGTGCATGCAACATAAATCCAAGTAGTTTTAGTCGTAAGTCATTTGACCTTTGCATTAGTCTAAGTGCTTTATATGGTCCGTTGCAACTTGACTAAACAGTTGACTCAAATATTCGTAAGACAAAATATTTAGGATGTAAGACATTTCATTGAAGTTTCTTCATGTCCATTACATTATTGATAGAATGTCCACAAGTTCTTGAAGTACTAGGGTTTCTGAATGTACTTTCCCTCTAATGTTTCGAGGTAACAAGCCCCTAGCCTCGTTACACAGATAACTCTATAGGGCCTTTCCTAAGTTGGCATTAGTTTGCCTTGCCGGGAGGGTTTGGATATTGCGGCGCGACGGAGCACCAAATCGCCGACCTTAAATTGCTTAGCTCGGACATGCGAATTGTAGTACCTGGCTACTCTTTGTTGATATGTCAGTGTTCGTAGTAGAGCATTGTCGTGGACTTCCTCAAGCAGGTCTAGGTTGACTCTTAATTCCTCATCGTTCTGGATCTCATCGTAGTTAAAGATCCTGAAAGTAGGATGAGTAACCTCTGTTGGTGTGATTGCTTTGGCTCTGTATGCCAACATAAAGGGTGTTTCTCCAGTGGATATTCGGCTGGTTGTTTGATAAGACCATAGGACACTTGGTAGCTCGTCGACGCATTTTCCTTTGGCTATTCCCAACATGCGTGCTATTCCACGGGAGATTGTCTTATTTGTGGCTTTAACTTGACCGTTGGCTTCCAGGTGGTACACCATTGCAAACCTATGTTCGATTTTGAAGCTTTCACAAAAGGCTTTGAAGTGTTGTCCATCCAACTGTGGTCCATTATTAGTTATCAGTATTCTTGGGATGCCATATCGGTATATGATGTTCATTCGGAGGAAGGTCTCGATCTCATCCATGTCGGTTGACACAACTGCTTCTGCTTCGGTCCACTTGGAAAAGTGCTCTACCGCAACTAAGAGGAACCTTTTGGATGGCCTGACTCTCGGCATTGGACCTATGATGTCCAGTCCCCACATCGTGATCGGTAGGGAACTTCTTATTGATTGGAGCTCGGTTGTGGGTAGATGACTAACGGTGGTGTGCTTTTGGCATCTTTCGCATTTTGTTACGTATTCGGTGCAATCGACAATCATGGATGGCCAATAATAGCCTTGATAGAGTATTCTTTGGCAAAAAGCGAGGCCACCTATGTGACTTCAGCAGATTCCTTCATGCACTTCCCACATCACCTTATCGGGTTCTGCTGGAGTAAGATAGAGTAGGGAAAGAGGAGTGAAAGACTTTCGGTATAATTTTTTGTCCATAACTATGTACTGGCGGAACCTTGCTTAGACTCGGTGTCTTTTTAGTCTATCTTCAGGTAGCTCACCGGTTTGAATGTAGGTCCTTATAGGGTCAATCCAAGTCGATTCACCGTCGATTTGTTAGATATTGGGTCCTTTAGCAATGCTTTTTTATTTGAGCACTTCAATACACCTATTTGTCAAATCGGATAGGTCTTCTACAAGAAGTTGAAATAGATCATTTGCCTCGGTGTTATTTTTATGGTCCACATTGCTTATCTGATAGCCTTTGAATAAAGTGAGTTATGATTTCGCTTTCTCGAGGTATGCCTACATGTATTTCACTTTCTCGAGGTATGCCTACATGTATGGTTGTTTGGCTTCATATTCACTGTTGACTTGCCTGACTACAACTTGTGAGTCACTGTAGATGTCTAGCATTTTTACTAGCAGGTATTTTGCCAATTAGAGCCCTGTTAGAAGGGCTTCATGTTCTGCTACGTTGTTTGTAGCGTGGAAGTCAAAATGAAGAGCGACTTGCAGTTTGAAGTTCTCAGGACTTGTTAGTATCATGCCGACCCCCGAGTGCTTGTCGTTTGAGGATCCATCCATGTGTAACGTCCAGGCTGGTGAGGGTTCATGTCATACCTCAATTCTGGACTAACCAATGGTGTGATGAGCCATCATGAGAATCAACGGTTTAAACCAGGATTTCGTATAGTCTATGCCAACCATGTTAAATCAAAACATATTCCACAATAATAATCAAAGTAAATAAATAAATAGCGGAAGTCTTATTAATAATGAACTGAGAGTCTATAGTGATAATTAAATATTTAACAAGTTATCTTCAAGTAATCAAAACATAATTAATACTGATTACAAGTATCACAATACGAATGTTAACCACTATGCATAAACATAGTTGAAACACTAGCTTGACGAGCCATATTCATCCTCCACAGCTTGCACATCCATAGCCGCTGCATGTCCATACGTTGACGTATTCATATAATCTTTAATCGAAACACCTGTAACATCAGAAACTAAAAAGAATTACATGCGCGAGGGTCAGCACTCCAACTTGAGCTCAGTGAGTGAACAAAACAATGCAACAAACATATGCATGCACTCAATTCATATCTTTAGTCCGGTTTATAAGTTTGCAATGTGTTATAGAAAGGTTTAGTGGCCCCCGCACCTCTATACACGAGTGTGTGAATCCACCCAATGGATCAAACACCATTGCCGTCCCACATGCACTTACCATGGAATAGAGATAGAGCTAAAGTGTTCGGATCAAACACCACCAACACTTTCCCTTATGCCCTAGCCATACCAACACGTAAGCCCCTATTGGCGAGGGCCTGCAAACTGGGCTTGCAACTAACCAATCCTAATGCCAAGAAGTGTATACAAGGCCTCACCCTACCATCCCTCAATATGTCCATAGAGATAGAACTAAGGCCCCCCGACAGAGTTAGAGACCACACGGTCCGAGACCACCTCCCCTGATGCCCTACGATGTAATAGTTCTGCTAAGATAATCGCGATACGACGATGTCAGTGGGCAAGACTTGAGTAGAGATAGAGCTAGAGTGACGAGGTCAAAGACCATCATGCCACGTCCTACCCCTGATGCTCCACTTGCATCCAACACACCAACCACACACATACTTTTACATGCCTATTCCTAGCATCATCATCATCATCATGTTATAAATAAACAGAATTAAACATGCATGAACAGTAATAGCAGAAATATTGGATGACATGTGAGATGCACATTACAAACATACAAGCATAGAATCAATAATGGCATTGGACTCAATAAAAATAAACAGTTTATTATTATCCAATTAGTTTAGGTCTTGTTCCCACACATTTGATTGATGTTTGTTCCTCTCCCGAGCTTTGGAAGTCACTTTCAATCTATTCGGAACCTAAACAATTAATGTATTTAAGTTAGGGTTCAAGTTTACCAAGTTACAGTAGTCAATAACCTTGTTTGGTAGGTCGATGCTATGGTCGATCCTATGGTCGCAATATATGCCACCGTAGGACATACGATCGATACCCTTTGGTCGCATTACATGCGATTGTTTATGCGACCGTATGTTTCCTGAATTCTTCTCGAATGGCTGTGTCTACTCTTTTCTCATCCTATGGTCGACCATAGCTGCGACTATACGTAGTCAAGTTAATTTTTACTTCTCATATGAGTTTCTCCTCATGGATCATCAATGGGATTCATCATAAAATCACTCTATGGCCTTTGATCACAATTTATCCTTATCAATTATCCCTAACCTATTCTCTCATGGTTTTGCTTAGAAATTTCATAACTGAAATTGTTACATTAGATTCAACACATCAATTTAATGGAAAGGAACCTATCCTATCTGATCTATCCTACAGAGTTAAGTCCATACCTTAAGCTTGTTATAGAGAGATATAACTCTTTTCTGCAAAACCTTCCTCTCAGCCTTCTTCTCTAAATCTCCTTCTCCTTCTCTTTCTCTCTCTCTTTCTCTCTTAGGTTTAGAGTTTCAATATGGGTTCTAAAAGAGTGAGAGAGGCTAAGGAATGTCCCTTATATAGAGGAAAAACCTCCATATAGAGTCCCACTTTAATTAGGAAATAGTCCTCCTCAAATTAGGAAAGTTTCCTAAACACGGAGTTGGTTCTGGGTTCGTACGATCAATCATACAGTTGCATAAACCGTTGATCATACCACCAAAACATGCGACCATAGGTCATACGGTCTCCCAACGGTCTCCCTACGGTCGACCATAGGTGCAACCGTAACCCTCAAAATTGCCACCATAGGCCCAAAATTTACTGGTTTTTAGTTTTTGACTGGTTGCTTCCACACAAACTTAAACAGTCAACTATACCAACTAAATTGGACTTATTGCTTACCTCATCTTGTGGTTTCTTTATACAATTGGTTCACTTGAGTCAATTATGATGGGAAGATCGGTCACAACACAAGAACGTAAGGTTAAACCGGATTCGTGGTGTGCGGGTCTTATAGTTCAACCTTTTGCTTCTTCTTTTTCTACCATATATATCTTCTTCCGCTAGTACTTTATCTATGTCAGTATTATCTTCTTTGGTAGTTTCCAACATGAAGTCGGCTAGTACCTAGGCTTTTATTGCCATCCTTGGGTGAAAGTGTATGCCTAACTCTTCGAGTTCTATTGCCCAATTCACAAGTCGTCTAGAGATGTCTGGACATGCTAGTATCTTCTTTAAGGGTTTGTCCATTAATACCTGGATGGTATGGGCTTGAAAGTAAGGTCGAAGTTTCCTGGCTGCAGTCACCAGTGCAAGAGTGAACTTTTCAACCGTTTGGTATCTGGTCTCCATGTCAAGTAGTATTTTGCTGACATAATAAACTTGCCTTTGGACTTTATCGACCTCCTCTATCAGAACCGAGCTGACAGTCACGGTTGATATAGCGAGATAGATTTGTAGTTTATCACCGTTGGGATATGCAAGTAGGGGAGGCGAATCAAGAAGGTTTTCAAATCATCGAAAGCCTTTTGACATTCGTCTGTCCATTTAAAGTGTTTGGCTCCCTTTAAAGTTTTGAAGAATGGTAGGCATCTGTCAGCCGACCTTGATACAAATTGCCCTAAGGCAGCTATTCGTCCTGTCAGTTCTTGGACTTGTTTCGGCTTTGTTGGGGCTAGCATTTGCATAATTGCCTCGATCTTGGCTGGATTGGTTTCAATGCTCCTGTTCGACACCATGAAGCTGAGAAATTTTCTGGAGCTGACTCCGAATGCACACTTAGTAGGATTAAGTCTCATCTTGTCACTGTGAAGGACCTCGAATGCTTCTCTTAAGTCGCCTATGTGGCTGGTGTCCTTACACATAGACTTCCATGTTCTGACCGATTTGGTTTTTGAATACTTTGTTTTCCAACCTCTGATAGGTTGCTCCTGTATTTTTTAGGCTGAGAGGCATTGCCTTGTAGCAATATAGTCCGCTGCTAATGATGAAAGCAGTGTTGATCTCGTATGGTTTGTACATCCTTATCTGGTTGTACCCCAAGTAGGCATCCATGAAAGTTAACATTTCATGGCCTGTTGTCGCTTCGATTAACCTATTAATTTTAGGAAGAGGGTAGTAGTCCTTAGGGCAAGCTTTATTCAGATCCAAATAATCAATACAAATGTGCCATTTTCCATTGGACTTCTTCACCATCACTACATTTGAAACCCACTTGGGGTATTTGACTTCCTTGATGAACCCAACAACGAGCAGTTTATCTACCTTCTCTTTGATTGCAACTTTACGCTTAGGGCGCAATTTCTCTTCTTTTGGTGAACTGGCTTGAATTTGGGGTCGACTTCCAGTTGATGTTCCATCAGAATTCTTGGAATTCCTGGCATATCTGCAGCTGACCAAGTGAACACATCAAGGTTTTCTTTGAGGAATTTGATTAAATTTTCCCTTTGTTTGCCTTGTAACTAGGACCCAATTTGGAAATATTTGTCTGCTTGTTCTTCTGAGATGGGTATCTAATCGAGGTCCTTTATAGGAGTTCCTCTGTATTGGTTGAATTCATCTCGAAGGTCCTCGATCTTGATTGTCTGGGCTGTGAGCTTATTTTCGCTGTTGTTAAGATCAGTTTCATAACATTTGCATGATAGCTTTTGGTCAACCCTGTAGAATCCCACACCATTCTTGGTTGGGAACTTCATGACTAGGTAGTAAGTTGAAATGCAAGCTCTCAGATGATTGAGTCATGGGCGGCCTAAGATTACATTGTGGCTCAAAGGTATGTCCACCACCAGGTAAGATGCTCGGTATGTGCTCCTGTTAGGCTTTGTCCCTACTCGGGTCTCGAGTATTATTCCACCTTTTACTTTTACTACATTACTTGAAAAACTGATCGATGAGTATATGATTGGCTGCAGTCACTTCTCGTCTAGGTTCATGGCCTTGAACGCATGGTAGTATAGTATATTCGCAGAGCTATCCGTGTCGACCAGAACCCATTCTACTTCATTGACTTTGTCTATCACCATTGTGATGACAACCACATCTTTATGTGAGACCTTGATGTCTATCAAGTCTTCATCGGAGAACATAATGACATCTCCCACAAGATAAGGTTTGGTAGACGAAGATGCACTATAGACATCTTTAAATTTAAGCAGCTCGATTTCTCTTGGACGTGTTTCTAGTGGCGGGATCCCTATTATTGCGTTGGTGTAATGATCTGGGATAATCAACCTTGTGCTGTGGGAGTCCCGACCTTCATTCCTTGGTCGGTGGCCTTGCTTTTCTGGTGTGCCAATGCACCTGAGTAGTGGACTGGTGCTTCTGCGAGTTAATTGTTGCTCTGGCAACTTTGCGTCTTCAAGACTAAGACTTTTGAAACTTTCTATGAGGTCAGCAATTACCTTTTTGGATTCATATTCAACCCACTTCATATCCACTAGGTTCTGATCTGGATAAAATGTCGAGAAGTGCTTTATCAGATCATTCATTGCTTCTTCAATTTGTGTTGCATGGCAAATTCGAGTTGTAGAACGACCTTGGTTATGTGATTGTTCCATTATATTGTTTGCACCTGGCTTCTTTGATATTGTTCCGTCGCTCTAATCTTGTGTCACTGATTTTCCTCAAAGGCGGCAAGTCAGGTTCGTCCTCCTAATCACTCTCCATTCTTTTGTGTTTCGGGTCCACATCATCATGATCTTCGGCGGTTTTCTTCCCTCGTTGATTTTCATTTTTACACTTGCCACATAATGCTTGGCATGACCTCTCTTTATCAGATCTTCGATTGCGTACCTGAGTGCCCAACATTTTTCAGTGTCGTGCCCATGGTCTTTGTGATACTTGCAGTATTTTTTTTATCGATCTTGGTTTCGGGTCTGCCTTCAACTCTGGGGGATTTTTGAACTCAAGGGGATTGCCTTTTAACTCGTACACTACCTCGGTTATAGGTAGATTCAGGGGAGTGAAGGTATCCTAGTTGAATTCTACTCTCATAACTCTTTTCCCAAGAAAACTGTCTTTTTTTTTTCACTTTTGCTTTTTTAAAGGTTGTGATGTTGCCACGTTTGCTTGGGAGTCGGTTCATTTGTTTTCTCCTGCTGTCTTTTGCTTCCCTTGCTTTAAAAGCAGCGCGTCATTCGTGGCGGCGTACATGTCGCACTAAGCTCTTAAAAGGTTTAGATTGGTGGGTGGTCTTTTGGCCAAAGATTTCAACAGATCTAGATATGTTACCCCATCATATAGGGCAGTGATCCTTACATCTGGGCTGAGATTTTTAATCTCCAGTGCCTCATTATTGAACCTGGCCAGGAAATTTCTTAAAGACTCACTCGGCTTCTACTTGATACGCATTAGATATTTGGCTTCCTTTCTTGGTGTAGCTTGAATCTGGAAATGTTCATAGAAATGATCGCTTAACTCGTCGAATCTACTGATGGAGTTAATGGGGAGGTTGTTGGACCATAACTGTCCTGTCTCTTTAAAGTAGATGGAAATGCTCTGCAAAGTATAGCATCATTGTACCGATATAGGAGCATCATTGTGTAGTAATTATCAAGTTGCAATTGTGGGTCGGTAGTCCCATCATAGGGGTCGACCTTTGGCATCCTAGAATTATCTGGTTTTGGGGCCTCCATTATTTCTCGAGAGAAATCCATATCAGCATGATATTCTCCCTTTTGATCGACGTTCATCCGCTCCGCTTGCTGCTTCTCTATGTCACCAAGCTTGTCCTACGTTGCCCGAATCTATTGTTTGAGAGTTCCTGGGATCGCAGCATCATCTTGTTGTGCCGCGAGTTGATCACTGGCGTCTTGGAGTTCCACAGCCCTGCGGTTGGCTCTACCATTGTCAACCCACCTTTGAGCTTCTCCGGGGTTGCCCCCAGGCCATTTTATGCTTGGGCCTTAAGCGATCGTGTATAGAGACGCTCCTCAAGTGAGTGGAAGATGTTTCCTCCTCGACCATATAGTCAGTGTCATCTTTTTTAGAGATAAGATCTGGCATTCATCCTTGGGAATGGCTAGATGATGGGTGAGCTGATCGATGTGAATGTCTGGATTGTCTGGATCCATTGGATCCTTATCTCGGCCCTCTAGGCATTCTGTTCAGGTTGCATCACGGTGAAGCGGGTGGTGGCATAACTGCCCTAGTTAACGTAGCAAGCTTCTCTGTAAGAGCATTTAGCTATTCTACAGTGACATATTGACTGGCCAGAGGTGGGGGAGGAACTCCCGTAGGAGGATCTCCGTTACGATTTGCTCCTTCACTGTTGTTTGGATGTTGATTTCCATCATTTCTCCTGGCGTTGTTTCTTGTAGTCACCATTATGAGTGCGGATGATACCGTAGATGTTTTTGAAAGAATAATCAGGGCCTAGGGTGGGCGCCAAACTGTTGGTGGTGAAACTGGGCTAGATGACGTGTCTCGCTTCCTACAAGATGAAACAAAAAGTTACTGGAGTCGGACAGTGATGTTCGGGGTCCACTCCGATGATCAAGTCAGTAACAGAGCAATCAGTCTGGAGCTTGCATTAGAGATGGCAAGTTCCTTAGAAGGTGGGTTCCTTAACTATTCTAGAAAGTCATGAGTCAGAGGGGTTCAAGATGCCCATACTTGTGATCATCGAGTGATTATATAGTGAATTCGCCTGGAATCGGTGTAAATGCACCAACCGGAAATCAAGTGTGTATGATTGCCTATGATTCTACTGGGAATCGTACGGCTATCATGACCTATCGTAGGATGTAGATCCTATGGTCTCCCAAGGGTGTCGCCTTGGCCCTTATGGTTTACGAAACGCGTTCTCCAATAGTGGGAATGGCTGTCCAGATACAAGATTTCGGACCACACTCCCATTGGAATTCTTGTAGTATGTTGACGATTGATCCAGAGATCAGCACGTGCGGCTGATCATGTGCTTACCTACCCCACTAATGGAGTATTTCGGTGGTGACATCTGGCTGGACACGTGTTATCTCCCCATTACATTCTGGGGGTAAACATGTATCGCGTTGTAATAGGCTAAGAGGAATATGTCATCAACAAAATACTTGTTTGTTATGAGGGTATTATAGGAACCATACATATTAGTGTCTTATGGGCAACATGTTAGTAAGGGCATTTCAGAAACTTAATGGCTAATAAATTTAGTAGAGATAGGATTGATAGACTATCCATCTTCAATTTTTCTCCCACTGCATCTCTCATCTTCTTTCTTTCCATCATGTTGAGATAGTAGGGTTGAGTGATATGGCTAATAAATTTAGTGGAGATAGGATTGATAGATTATCCATCTTCAGTTTTTCTCCTGCCGCATCTCTTCTCTTCTTTCTTTCCATCATGATGAGATAGTAGGGTCGAGTGGACCCTATCACCGTGGTACACATCTTTGACTCACAACAGCTACATTGTGGTGTCGATAATAACCATGAGGTGTCCTATTTTGTTTAGTCTTATCTTTATGTTTTCCTTCATACTTTAGATTTACTAAGATTAGAACTATTGAAGTTTCATTATAATTACTTTTTAGATTCTAAAGTTCTACTAGGTTGTAATTACTTTCTTTCATTATTTATATATAGATGATAGTGGGGGAGAGAAAGATACACATAAATTCTTCTCTCCCTTTTCTGGTTCTCTCCATCCTTCTCCTCTTCTTCTCTCTTTCTTTTTATTTTGTTATATCGTATCAGAACTCTAGTTTCCCTCATTATGGTCACCCAAAAGTGGGACCACATTTACCACGTGGACTACCACCCAAAAGAGGGCACATGTGAGAGGGAGTGTTGAGAATAATTCCACATCGTTAAGTCTGGAGCCTTGGATGCCTTATATACTTGAGAGTCCCTCCACTTACTAGTTTGAACTTTTAAGATTGAAACTTAACATGGTATCATAGCTGTTGATTTAATTTTCCATTTTGAGAGTCATTTAAAGTTTTCCATTAGCTACGTAGCCATCGTTGCTGCTTCTGTTTCCTATTCTCTACAAGTTGCTCTTTATATATTTACTACCTGTTACTGCTGCTGCAAGCTTCCCAAAGCTGTTCACTGCTGTCTGATCTCTTTTTTTTTTTACCTTCCATTATTTAAGTGTTCTTGTTTTAAGCTTTCAAATCAGATCTGGTTTTCTGCAAGTTCTGATATGGTTTTCTATCAGCCCATGAATGATATAAATTCTAGTCTTTTGTTTCATGGTTTACTTCACACGATTGGGGAAGATGAATTCTGTTTTACTGCTTCTAAATCTACAGCTTTGCCTATTGCTTTTAGGGAAAAATTTCCCCATGCCCATCTTGGCCCATAATGTCAATCACCTCCCTTACTTTTCAAATATGCCGTCTCAATCAATTTTTGGTGATGAGATTTATTATCACTTTAATTCTTATTATAATATTACCCTTAAAATTAAAATATAACAATTTTTTATGTTTTGTAATTTAAAGGGATAAAACTTATCCCTTTCTTTTTTACTGTACACAGATTTCACTTTGCCCTCTCCCTTGTAATTTTCATCGATTCAAAGGAAGCTCTCAAGAAATCGCGGGCGAGAAAGAACTCTCCAAAGAACTCTGGCACCATCATTGTCGAAGTTTGCCAGCACCAGTATCTTCTTTTGGAGATTGTCTTCTCACCATATCTCTAAAGAAGATAATTGGTGGTGAAGCTCAAACTGGACCTCAAAGGAGCTTTGCCTCTTGGGTTATTTTGTTGTAGTCTTACTCAACGAAGAGGGTCCCTCTCCGTTCTCTTCTGCATAACTTGACTGTCTACTATGCACCAATGTGATCTCGTTGTCAAGGAGATTAATGGAGACCCTCAATTTTGATTTAGAAAAATTCTATTGCTTGGAAGCATGATCAGGACTGTTCGTGAAGTTGGAATGCAAGGGAGATTGCTTCAGTATGCTCTTGGGATGATCATTTACAGACTTGGCTCAGATGTTGACCTGCATGGCCTGCCGTACTTTTTGATGATCTTGTTCTCCATAATCAAAGACAACAGATTTCTCAGACAACGGGACCGCAATAGCAATGGAGAACATGGTTGCATTGAAAGTCACAAGTCGAATTGACCTTCTAGGTTTATAAGTGAGAATGCCCAGTTGACCATTTTGATGGATTGATGGCCCATTGGTGGTGGGTTCTTCTTTGGGCTGTGATTCCAATTTGGACTTCCAGAATATCTTGATGACGATTTTGGTCAATGAACGCCTCCGTATTGGCCTTTATAGTCTCAAGCAAAGCTGCCGGAGTTCTTGGTTGAGGATGCTTAAAATTGAGAAAATTGGGAATTGCAGGAAATCCAAAGAACACAGAAGGTATTTTTTATTTTTATAATCTCTTTGTTTCTATAGTCAAAAATGGATAAAATGTGATTTAGTTTGATCAATCATGATTGGAAAGAAGAGGAGAGGTGACATTTGGCATAGAAAGAAGGGTTGAAAAGGGGTAGCGGGATTTTCTGAGAAGTTGCAGTAGAGATCGAAAAGGGTTCATAGAAAGAGATCTTAACTGCTCCAAGGAGAGAAGTGGGCGTTTACTGGATAGTTTTCTTTTTGATATTGTCTTCTCACCATATCCCTAAACCCAAGAAGATTCTGGCGAACTTCGATGATGATGATGGTGCTGCAGTTCTTTGAAGAGTTCTTCCTCACCGGCGACTTCTTGAGAGCTTCCTTCAAACTGATGATAATTACAAGGGAGAGGGCAAAGTGAAATCTGCGTACAGTAACAAAGAAAGGGATAAGTTTCAGCCCTTTAAATTACAAAAGATTAAAAATTGCTATTTCATAATTTTAAGGGTAATATTGTAATAAAAATTAAAGTGATGATAAATCTCATCACCAAATTGATTGAGAGAGAATATTTTGAAAAGTAGGGGTAGTAGTTGATATTATGAATCAAGACAGAGGTGGAGGAAATTTTCCCTTGCTTTTATTTACTGTTGAGTGCAATTAATCTGGGTTTTGATAGCTAGTTTCCATTAGCATCAATCTTAGGTTATTTTCTGCTTTACAATCAGTTGATTTCAAGATATCAATCTTAGATCTGGATTCAATTCAAAATTCAACCATTATTGATTTCAGTTTTGATTTTAATTCCTATTTATTAATTGCATTCAATTTTTGGTTCTGCATGACATTAAATCTTGTTATCAGTTATAGTTTTGAATCCCTATTTATTCACTCTCGGTTTACCCTAAACCTTGCTCTCGGCTTTACCACAAAGGATTGCGATTAGTTTTTTTTGTTTATCCATGGCCTTGATCCCAATAAATTTCAGTGCATTAACTCATTACATTATTGTTGATCTGATCATTATATTAATATTTCTCTAATATCTGATTTGATATCAACATCGAATTGGTTGCTGTTCACCCTTATTGTGGTTTCTATTCACCCTTATTGTGGTTGCTAGTCACCCTTATTGTTGCAGTCAATTCTAGTTAAGGAAGGAATCCTCCCCCAATAAGGAATCCTTCCTAGCGAGAAAGAAACATTCCTAGCTAGACATCCGGCCATTCGATCATAACCAAAATTTGACGACTTATCCTACTTGTCATTAATTAATTAGCTGTCACTTCTGGTCCACATCTGTTGATTGGATCTTTGACTTTTTTTATTTTTATTAAAAATATACATGCTTGACATCTATTCCTAGCAGTACAAGGACTTCACCATATCTATTAATCTGACTGTTTGATAGATGGTATCTTGTTCTTATTAATATTCTATTTTATATCCTACAGTTTGTGTTACATCTAACCATTAGATTTGTTGCTATTATGAGTTTTATATTATAATTTTGTTAGATAACCATGATTCTGGCTTTTTGGGATTCCATCCCTCATCAATGGTGATTTTTGGTTGTTTTTGCAGTGTGATGTTGTGATCGTCAATTCTCTTTGTTCTTATCCCTTTTGTTATTTGTCCACGTGGAATGCTCCATGTGAGGGGGAGAGAGCATATTTGCTCATGTTCATGTTTGCTCATTTTTTTTGGGATAATTCATGTTGGGGTCTACTATTACCAGTTCCACATGATACAGCTTAAGCTACAAGTTGCACATGATTCCACTGCTCGTAATGGATTCTACTATCATTTACTATGCTCTTGATGAAGTTTACTACAACCTACTACATTTTTTCTTGTGTTGGAGTCTACTTTCGTTGCAAGTTATACAACCTCTCATGTTGGAGCCTATTACCTTTTTCGCCCATGTTGAATCCTACTACAGTTGCACTTGATGCAGCCACTCTGTTGAAACCTACAACCCATAGCACATGATGAAACCTTGCACTTGATGTAGTTTATGTGGTTTACAATAACCTTATGTTGTCTGGTTCCTAGTTACTTAATGTTGAGTTATTTGGTCTCTAGCAACTTGATGGTGTTAATTGGTTCGCAATGACTATACTACATTACTATCTCCTACTACTACTATTACTACTATCTATCTTCCTTCGGAAGAACCTATGCTGATTGGTGTTCGTGAGTTGCTATTGCTACTATGATGAAGTTCCCTCTATACTCCCTAGCATCTTCGACAATCATATATTAAAGACCAGTGTTGTAGCTCACATCTATTCTTGTTGTTCTAAGTTGGAGCATGTTCTAGCTTGGGGGAGTATTGAGATAGTAGGGTCGAGTAGACCCTATAAATGTGGTATACATCATTAGCTATTTTGATAGCCATTATGTGTTGTCGGTAGTAACTGTTGCTACTGGTTCTCGTGCAAAGCTTCTCGAGATGATGACACCTGTAAAAGAAGCAGATTAGGCAATGAGGACGGGTTCAAAAACCCTAAGGCCACTTTGATGCCTAAGTCAAAATCGATAATAAGCAATTAGAGCTTAGTATCAAAGAAATATGAGCTCCTGTAGAGATGTGGTTTATAAGTATGATAGGGAGAGAGTGTAAGTGTGTAAAAAATGGGATCTTGTTACTTTAGAATGGGCTATATATGTAGAGGGGTATGGAGTGTATGGATCGAGCCAAGATCTATGTGGTTGCCAATTATCTTGTGTACGTTTCGGGTCCTACGTGACAAACCAAGTATTGTGGCGGTTGGATAAGGACTTGGATACGTAGACTTAAAGGCTGTCAAATGTCGATCCTCCGATGAACCTTCCTTAAGTACTTTCGAGATTCCAGCTCGTAGTTTATCTCAAGAGTTGGCATGTGGCTGAGATTAGAGGGATTGTCCACGATTGGGGAAAATCCACAATTATTTTCTGAGAACATGGGGATGGTCCTTCCATATAACCGACTTGTGAGGTGGCATCTGTAACGAGCTTACACATGGCTTGATATGTATTCTTACTGATTGATGGTCGGTATCGGACATGTGTCCTCCTTCGATTGGTGGGATCATTATTCCCCTATTATTTGTGTATGACCCGCACTCCACTAACCCGATCTAACCGTGTCGTACCAGGTCTTCCCATCATAGTTGGATCAAGTGGATCGATCGTGTGAATAAGGACCACAAGACCAGGTATGAAAATCGACCCAAAACACTGATAATCAAGTGTAGGGTTGACTACCTAGGTAGGTATGGTCGACCATATAGTAGGAAATAAAGATCACTGATTAATAAACGTACGGTCCCAAACCAGACTTCGAGTTCAAAAACTTTTCAAATAAAAGGAGGATCTCTTTCCTATTGTTGGAGAACCTTATATGGAGAGTTTCTATCTATATAAAGGACGTTCTTCAACCCTTTTTCACTCTTTTGGAACATCATCATACCCTAGAGGAAGAGAAGGAAGAGAAAGAGAAAGAGAGAAGACTAAGGAGAAGGCTGAGAGAAGAGTTCTACAAACTCTCTGCAACAAGTAAGGTATGAACGTTGTCTCTGTAGCCTTAAAACATTAAGAGTGAGAATTTCTAGTATAAATGGCAATACCAAACCCAATGTAAGGATTCAACTGTGGGATTCCTTGAGAAAATCTCAAGAAGGGATCATGGAGAATGGGTTAGAGTAATTAGTTGGTAGAACTGAGAAATTTGGCCATAGAATGATCATTAGGAAGGACCCTATTGAAGAGTCAAGAGGAATAATTCAGATTAAAAGTAGAATTTGATCAGAAAATCGTAAGGTAGCAACTACGGTCGACCATAGCATGGCCAGAGTACTGACCATAGCCATTCGAAAAGAATTTAGGAACCGTATGGTCGCAGGTGTATGGTCCCATGTAGTGCGACCGTAGGGTATCGACCGTACGTGGTACGGTCAACACAGCATGAGACTATAGGACTAATCAGACACCTATCAATGATCTGTTTTAATTTTTGACTACTGTAACATGGTACATATGAACCCTAACTTAAATTCATGTAACTTTTAAGTTACTAAATTGATTCAAAGAGAGTTATAAGGCATGGAAGGAGATCAAACATTGCTAACAGGTGAGGGAACAAGACCTAAACTAATTATATAATAATAAACTATTTATTTTATTGAGTCCAATGCCATGATTGATTCTATGCTTGTATGCTTGTAATGTACATCTCACATGTTATTACTGCTCATGCATATTTACTTCTGTGTATTTGCTACCATGTTGATTGATGATGATATGAATAGGAAAGTGATTGTATATGTGTAGTTAGTGTGTTAGATGCCAGCGAGGCATCAAAGGGAGGACGTGGCATTGTAGTCTCTGACCTGGTCACCAGACTCTAGCTCTATTTCTACTCAAGTCTTGCCCATTGTCATTGTCGTATCACCATTACCCTAGCAGAACTATTACGTCATAGGGCATTAGGGGAGGTGGTCTTAGACCGTGTAGTCTTTGACTCTGTCAGGGGCCTTAGCTCTATCTCTATGGACATATTGAGGGATGCTGGGATGAGGCCTTGGAATCATTGGATGACATTTAGGATTGGTTAGTTGAGAGCCCAGTTTGTAAGTCTAGCCAATAGGGGCTTACGTGTTGGTATGGGTAGGGCATCGGGGGATGTATTGGCGGTGTGTGATCAGGATACTTTAGCTCGATCTATATTCCATGGTGGGGTGGATGTGGACGAAAATGATGTTTGATCCATTGGATGGGCTTACACACCCGTGTATAGAGGTGCGGTGGCTGCCAAACCTTTTTATAGCACATTACAAACTTAAAAACCAGACCAAAGATATGAATTGAACGGATGCATATGTTTGTCGCATTGTTTTGTTTTACTCATTGAGCCGTGATGTGTGCTCACCCTTTCGATGTCAAATATCTTTAGTTGATGATGCAGGTCCTACTGTAGAAGAGTACAAGAATGCGCTGTCGTATTGACATATGGCGGCTATGGAAGTAAAAGCTGTTGAAGATGTGCATAATCCTTCATACGAGTGCAATCAATGTGTCTTTGCTTAGTTTAGCTATATTTTGACTATCGGACATGTAATTAATTATTTTACTTTTATGTCTTGAGTTGCTTGGGGATAACTAGATTAAATATTTATTTATCATTGTTAGATACTCAGTTCATTAGTTATAAAGAACTTCCGCTTATTTGTTTTAAAGAACTTCCGCTTATTTGTTTATTATCTTTGATTATTATCGTGGAATGTATGTGTTGTTTGATATGGTGGATACTATCTAAACAAGATTCTGGTTGAACCGTTGGTTTATTGATGGTTCATCACACTATTCTGGTTAGTCCAGAATTAAGGTGTGACAACTTGATGTCAGAGCTCCCTCAGGTTTTAGCCATCGACCTAACTACTTCCACACAAGTCATGAAAAGAGTTAGAAAAATAAAAAACTATAATAGAAATACACCATAAGCATCATGTTGGTTGAGACATAAACTAAGAAAGAGAATAATGCACATAACTAAAGGAGAAACACACACATATATATATATATAACAAAACAAAAATGAGAAAAATGTGTATCCGAACTAGAGTACGGTCCACAATTCGAACAGTTACTCTGTAGTATAATGAGAGAAGAAAAAGGAGCAATCATAGAGCTGGGGGCGCTGGAGGAGGAGGTGCCTCCCGGTCTCGATCATAGTCTTCAGCATACACTCTCATGAGCCATGCTACCTGAGTCTGGGTCATTCGGAGACTAGCTATGAGATCTACTACCAGCTGGTCTGTAGAGTGCTGAGCGTCTAGGATCTCCCCTAGCCTCTGATCCGTTGCACGCTGGGCATCCCGAATCTCATGCGGTAACGCCATCATGTCATCTGATGGTGGGCACGAAGGACCAGCCGAGTGAGAAGTCTGAGAAGGGCCGGCTCCAGTAGAATGTTGTGGTGATGGAGGAGGTATGGCATCTATATCCATGTACATCCTATCATCCTCTTTCTCATCATCACTCTTGTCTGCCTCTATTGCTGCCACCTCTGCATCTGTTGTCGCCACCCGAGTGAGAGAACGTCTCATGACATTTTTCTCATCATCGCTGACCTGTACGTCTCATCCCCATCCTATAGATGGCATCCCAATCCTGATCAGTAGAGAAGGTGTCTTTATAGATCCTCTCATCCTCCAAATGCACCTGGAGGCTAGTCAGTAGAGTGGAGATCAACCGTCCATAGGGCAGGTTACCTCACAAATCAGATAAAGTAGCCTTGTACATAGTCTGGATAATAATGTATGGCAGACGGACAAGCTGTCTGGTGCATATACAGTATAATAGGTACTGAATCAACTTGGAGACCATGTCGTAGTGTCCACCCTGAGGAATTAGATCATGCTGAATGATATTACAATATACCCATGGCTCAGGACGTAGGTTGACGGCCTTCATCTCCCAACGGTCATCACGAAGAATCTGATTGCATATCTCTTCTTGCATAGAAGTGGATAGAAACTGAGGCTCCTTTGGTGCGCAGTAAACCAATGGCCCATCATTGGAAATGCCTAGGAGATCAGCCAACTCCTGACAGTTCAAAGAGATGGGAACCCCTTTCACCCAACTGGTGATCTGAAGCTCTCTACCCTTGTCCATATCCTCTAGATCACCCTCGAACTGTAAGTGGCAATAGAACTACTTTACTAGGTTTGGGAAGGTGCAAGCTTCCTACACGATTATGGGTAACCAACCCATATCACCAAATGCCCTCTCTACATCAAAAATGGCTAAATGGGCTAGGTTAACAACCGACCCCTTTCCACCTTTTTTCACTGAAACCATGGATATTGAACTTCCATTTCAATGGACCGGAAGGGACGCTGGTCATGAACTCGAGGAACATTCTTGCGAACCATGATAACTGGAAGAAAAGAGAATAAGAAAAACAAGTTAGAGAAATTTGAAATTTGGACAGCATAATGACGTAAAATGGGAAAAAGCCTCACTTTTCACCCAAACACTTAGGCAGGAGGACTTACATAGGTCACAAACCATCCTGCAAGGCTCATTCAATCGAAAATTTCAACTAGGTAGATTGAAATTGGCAAAATCTAGCCCCAATTTCTAGGTCAAAAATGAGAAATTTCAAATGTTAATCAAACCAATTGATGAAACTCGAATTTTCTTGAGGGCTTTCATCTGTTGGGTAGCCAATTGCAAGAACACCCAATAAAAATCAAATTTGTACGATCAAATAGATGTTAATTTAAAGAAAACTCTAAATATGACGAACACCTAGGTATGAAAGCTGAAAGCTTGAAAAGGAAGAAAGAATAAAGAACATACCTTGGGGAATGTAATGAAGATTGTTGATCAATGGAGAAATCACCAAGTTTGTACGGTTGACACTGTAGCAACCCAGTGGTGGCGAGCTGAGTTAAGACCGTAGGAGAAAGAATGAGGAATGAGAGGGAAATTTTGAAAAACAGGTTTAAAACCTGATTTTTGAATCGTACAGTCGCACAATTCGACCAAAACAACCAACCGTACCAATCGATCGTACGATAGACCATAAGGTCTCGGTGAGTTGCCAGGGTTCGTATGGTCGAAATCGATGGTCGCGCTACATGTGATCGTACGACATCGATCGTATGATTAACTGTTGTCTGTTTTTGATTCTGTTAGAGTTATTGCTTCATAATTTGTTTCTTCTCTCTCCTTCCACTATGGGACTAACAAAATATTACCATTCTATCTTGTCTCACATGTGTAGCCTCTCTAATATTACTTTACCCAGGAAGTTAAATGGCTGGGCATAGATTAACCAAAAGGAGACAGAGTACATACCCATCTCCACCACCTACGGAGGTCAATGACGATGAAGGTCAAGAAGAGCAAAGGAGATACTGGAAATCAAAATGTTGTACCTCAGGATGTTCACACCTAGACCAACCCAACTAATTTACCAGCACTACCTATAGATCTAGCTACTGTAGTGATAAATTTAGCACAACAAGTACAGCAAGTGCAGCAAATGTAAGCGAACATGCAAGCTACCATGGAAATTTCTTCTCCAGCTGCAAACACCACACATATACCTACAAGGCAAGCTAGTACTGTGACTGGGAGTAGCAATACTGTGCCCTAAGCATCTGCTAAGAACAACACTATACCCCAAGCACTGTAAACACCATTTGTGCAAACTCAAGTGTAGAACCCTGAAGCACCGCAAAGTGGTACAACCAAGGTAATTATCAGTACCAACAGCCCATGTATGGAGCTTAAGTACAGTATTAGCTTGATCACTCCAGACTGATCGAGCGTATTTTGAAGATGAAACCAAGGGAATTCACTGGTAAGCCATCGGATCCTCTGTGGCCAATCCACTAGATCGACGAGATGGAGAAAAACTTTATGATGATGACTATCAGTGAAGAAGAGAAAGTATTATGTGCCACATTTATGCTGAAAGATAATGCACATCACTGGTGGAAGTTCACTCAGAGTTATCTGTCGACAAAGCACATCCAATTAACCTGGGCTATCTTCAAAAAAGCCTTCTTCAAGAAGTATTTCCCCAAGAATTTCAGAGATCAAATGGAAAAGGAGTTCTCGAGTCTGTACCAGGGACAGATGACTATGGACGCTTATCAGCAGCGTTATAAAGAGCTGTTCTTCTTTGCTCCCTCTAGCATGCAAGAAGAAGATACCAAAACCCGAAGGTTTGTTATGGGACTTAGGGGAAGCATCCAAGAGCATGTTTTGGGGCTGAAAAAGAAAATATACAATGAAGCTGTACAGATAGCACGAGTTTTGGAGTCTAGTCAAAGATAGAGTTACTTTGCTCAAAGCAGGGGTATAAAGAGGCCGAATGGAAACTCATTCAATGGAGGGAACTCCAAGACATTTAAATCCTTCCGCACCCATGGCTTCAATGCTACAGTCAAGACTACTTCGATAGCCCAATCTCAATTAAAGCAAGGAAATGCTGGCGTCAAGTGCTATAACTGTAATCAAGTAGGACATTATTCAAGAGATTGTCCTAAGCCAAGAAAGCAGCGATAGCAAGGAAGGTTTATGCAATCACTTCTGAGGATACTGCCACATCGCCTGATGTGGTCACAGGTATGATTTAATCTTTTGTTTGTAATGTTTTGTATGAGCATATAGATTAATTTAGTAAGAGAAATCATAGGTATCGTACCTATTAATGGCATACCCACCAGAGTACTCTGACTATGGAGCCACACACTCATTTATATTAGTGTCTTTCGAAAAGAAGTTAAATATACCCCTCAGACCATTAGACTACAAGCTACTAGTACGGTCACTTATGAGATTAGAAGCAGAATCAGATCAAGGTTATGGACCATGTCCAGTTCTTATAAATGGACGAAGTTTGGACTCCAACTTGGTGCAACTCGAGATGGTAAACTTCAACGTCATCCTAGGATGGACTGGTTATCCCAACATTCAGCAAGTTTGTTTTGCGCTGAGAAGAAGACATCATTTAAAGACAAGGAAGGCATAGAGTTCAGTTTTACGAGAACCAAATTTTTTCGTAAACGAAAACTCATTCTTTCAGCATTAAAGGCTAGGAGATGCCTCGAGAAAGGAGGAATTGGGTACCTAGTATCCGTGGTCGACCTAACCAAGGAAGCACCATGAATGGAAGATATTAAAGTTATGTGTAAATTTCTGGATGTATTTCCTGAGGAACTACCAGGATTACCGCCAGATCGAGTGACAAAGTTCGTTATAGACCTTATACCAGGAGCCGCACCAGTATCTAAGGCACCCTATCGAATGGCTTCTACTGAACTGAAGGAATTAAAGGTACAATTACAGGAGTTGTTGGACAAGGGTTATATTCGACCCAGTATATCACCATGGGGAGTGACTATCACACCCCAATTCTACACCAACCAATGGTGTGATGAATCGTCTATGATCTAACGGTTCAACCAGGATCTCGAATAGGTTGTGTCCTTTTGCTTAAATCATACACATCCATAATAGTAATAAGAATAAATAAACAATAGCAGAAGTCTTTAATACTAATGAACTGAGTATCTAATAGTGATAACATAAGTAAAGTATCCAATTATCTCTAACAAAACTAAGACATAAAATAAAATAAAGTAATCAATTACATCTTTTGAATAATCCAAATAGCAAATCTAGTCAAAGACGCATGAGTTGCACTCGCCCGATGAATCATGCGACTCCATCATAGCTTTTACATCCATCGCCGCAACATGTCCGTACATTGGAGCATTCATATAATCTTCTACTGTAGTACCTGCATCATCAACTAAAAATATTCGATGTCGAAAGGGTGAGCATACATCATGGCTCAATGAGCAAAGAAACAATGCAACAAACATAAGCATGCATTCAATTCATATTTTTGGTCTGGTTCATAAGTTTGCAATGTGCAATAGAAAGGATAGGTGGCCGCCGCACCTCTATACACGAGTGTGTGAAGCCGCCTAATGGATCAAACACCATTGCTGTCCCACATGCACCCATCATGGAATAGAGCTAGAGCTAAAGTGTCTCGATCAAACATCGCATAATACTTCCCCTATGCCCTATCCATACCAATACGTAAGCCCCTATTGGCGAGGGCTTGCAAACTGGGCTCGCAACTAACCAATCCTATTGTCAAACAGTGTATCCAAGGCCTCACCCCAGCATCCCTCAATACGTCCATAGAGATAGAGCTAAGGGCCCCCGACAGAGTCAGAGACTACACGGTCCAAGACCACCTCCCCTGATGCCTTACGATGTAATAGTTTTGCTAAGGTAATGGCGATACGATGATGTCAATGGACAAAACTTGAGTAGAGATAGAGCTAGAGTTTGGTGACCAGGATGAACCACAATGTCATGTCCTTCCCCTGATGCCCCACTCGCATCAAGACACTAACCACACACATACATTCACATGCCTATTCCTAGCATCATAATCATCATCATGTTATAAATAAACTGAATTAAATATGCATGAACAGTAATGATAGGAATATTGGATGACATGTGATATGCACAATACACGCATACAAGCATAGAATCATTCATGGCATTGGAATCAATAAATAAAAATAGTTTATTATTAGCCAATTGGTTTAAGTCTTGTTCCCTCACCTTTGGTTGATAGTAGATCCTCGTTCAAGCTTTGTAATTCACTTTTAAATCACTTGGAAACCTAATAAATTTATAGATTTTATATTAGAATTAATTTCCATGAGTTTAGACTAATAGGAACTGAGGGGTCGCAGGTGTGGCAGCACCTGTGGTCTCAGTTTTTACGGCCACAGGGCATGGGGTCAGAGGGTGTGGTTAGACATACTCCAACCACACGTGCGACCACACCCTCCCTGAAAACTTTCCGACGGCATGTGGTCCGACATGTGTGTCTCATGTGGTAGCACATCATGCGACCACACGTGCGACCACACGTGTGTTGGTCGACCTTTCACTCTCAATTCCAATCCTCCATGTTTGGATTCCTTTGGCTTATCATCATGGTCCTTCCTACAATTGTTCTATGGATCAAAACTATTATTTTATACACCACCCATTGTCCACATGATTTCCTCCATGGATTCTCTTAGAATTTATCTATGGATGGATGGTTTGGGTTTCTCCTAAATCCTATCTTCTTCATAAACTATTCTAGGCGCTCAATTTATCATGGAGAATATGGTCATACCTTAGGCTTGTTGAATATTCAGAGTTTTCTCTGAATTTTCTTCCTCCTTAGTCTTCCTCTTCAATTTTCCTTCTCTTCCTTCTCTTCTCTTTCTCTCACTTTCAATTAGAGTCCTAAAGGAGTGAAAAGGATAAGGGACGTCCTATTTATAGAGCCAAACCCTCCATAATATGCCCTAATGAGTTTAGGAAAGACCCCCTTCGAATTAGCAAGGTTTCCTAATTTTCGGTTCTGACTGGGTTCCATGTGGTCGGAGGTGGGGTAGCAGAATCTATCGACCACAACATCTAAAATGTCTGACCATACGACCTAAATTCATGTGGTTAGACTCTTTTGAGGTGTGGTCCGTCAAACCTATTTAGGTATGCGACCACAGACTCATAATTGACTATTTTTGGGTTGATTTCATACCTGGTCTTGTGGTTTCTTCACGCACTTGGTCCACTTGGCTCGACCATGATAGGTGGACCTGATACAAGGTGGCAAAACCGGTTAGTTCGATACGGGTCTTACAACTCCCCCCTCTTATTAGAAATTTCATCCTCGAAATTTGTACATACCTTTTGAGTCGAAAAGGTGAGGATATTGCTTTCGCATAACATTCTCTTCTTCCCATGTGATCTCTTCTATATCTTGGCTTCTCCAAGTGACCTTAACATAATAAATATCACGGTTGCATAGACATTAAACCTTTCGGCTGGTGATTTCAGTTGGTGCTATTTCGATTGTCAAATCATCAGTTAGACCCGGTGGATCCGCTGCTGAAACGTGTGTTGGATCTCTGACGTACTTCTTCAGTAATGAGATATGAAATATATCATGCACACTTGACATAGATGGGGGTAGTGCTAACTGATATGCCACTTTTCCATGTTTAGCTAGAATCTCACATGGCCCAACATATCTCGGACTTAGCTTCCCTTTCTGTCCGAATCGTTTTAAACCTCGCATAGGTGATACTTTCAAGAATACCTTATCACCTACAATGAATTCAAGGTCTCGACGTCGAGTATCTGCATATTGTTTCTGATGATTCTGAGCTGTTCTAACTCTTTCCTTGATAATGTCGACTACTCGACAAGTCTCTTCAATAAATTCTGGTCCAACAATACTCCGTTCTCTAACTTCATTCCAAAACAAAGGAGTTTGACACTTCCTACCATACAGTGCTTCATAGGGTGACATCTGTATAGTAGCCTGATAGCTGTTGTTATAGGCGAACTCGATCAATGCTAGTTTCTCATCCCATGATCCCTTGAAATCAATAACACAGGCTCGAAGCATATCTTCTAAAATCTGAATGGTACGCTCTGACTGTCCGTCTGTCTGAGGGTGGAATGCAGTACTAAATTTCAATGTTGTACCCATAGCCTTCTGTAATCCTTTCCAAAACTTTGAGGTAAAGCGTGAGTCTCTATTGGACACAATGCTTTCAGGTACACCATGTAATCTGACAATATTATCCATATATAGCTTGGCTAACCTCTTCAAGGTATACTGAGGTCGTATAGCTATAAAGCGAGCTATCTTAGTCAGACGATCTATAATCACCCAGACCACGTCAACTACTCGGGGAGTCAATGGTTACCCGATGACGAAGTCCATAGTGATGCAATCCCATTTCCATGCTGGTTCTGACAGTGGCTGTAACAATCCTGCAGGTCTTTGCCTTTCAGCCTTTACCCTCTGACAATTTAGGCATTAAGACACAAATTTAGCTATATTTGCTTTCATCCCTCTCCACCAATATAATTTCTTCAAATCATGATACATCTTTGTACTTC
This sequence comes from Protea cynaroides, assembly GCA_028583415.1. Taxonomy (NCBI): domain Eukaryota; kingdom Viridiplantae; phylum Streptophyta; class Magnoliopsida; order Proteales; family Proteaceae; genus Protea; species Protea cynaroides. The sequence continues at coordinate 63,893,251 of CM053275.1, read as the reverse complement.
CTGGATGTACTGAATAAGCAATGGTGTGAGCTTCCTTCATTAGTCTGTGTCTAATGTCTAAATTTTCTGTTTCAGGAACACATACTCTTTCTTTATACTTCAGTACCTTTTCAATGTCCAAGGTGAACTCAGGAATAGTCCTACCTTTTATGATGTCTTCTTGTACCGTTCTCAGAGAAGGGTCTGATCTAAGAGCGATTTTCACTTCATCTATTACATCAGGTACAATTTTTAATGTTGCAAACATATTTGAAAACCAATGAATAAATCCTTGGTTGGTGCCTGGTGCATCTATCATGAATTGCTCATTTCCATAATGGAATAATTTTCCTGTAACACACATTGCCACAGTCGTGTTAACTTCTCCTTGGGATTTTATCATTGCTTTTCTGCTTAGCGCATAGCAACTACATTAGCTTTCCCTGGATGATACTGAATATCGCAATCATAATCCTTCAATAATTCCAGCCATCTTCTTTGTCTCATGTTCAACTCCTTTGATTAAAAAGATAAGTGAGACTCTTATGATCTGATTTAATCTAAAATTTCTCTCCATACAAATAATGTCTCCATATCTTGATAACATGTACTACTGTTGCTAATTCCAAGTCATGAGTGGGATAGTTCTTCTCATGTGTCTTTAGTTGTCTTAAGGCATACGCAACTAAGTTGTCTTAAGGCATACGCAACTACTTGTTCTCCTTGCATAAGTACATATCCTAAATTCAACCCAGACACATCAGTGTACAAGGTAAATGGTTGTCCTGGAATAAGAATAGTAATGATGGGAGCAGATATCAATCTAGCTTTCAATGTTTAAAAACCTTCTTTACATTTGTCGGTCCAAACAAACTTTTCTCCTTTCTCAGTTAAACTGGTGAGAGGTACGACAATTCTGGAGTAATCTTCCACGAATCGTCGATAATACCCAGCTAGACCTAGAAAACTTTTGATTTTTGCAACACTCTTAGGTGCTTCCCATTTCACAATGGCTTTAATCTTGCTAGGATCCACTTTTATTCCCTCAGCGGATACTACATGGCCTAAGAAAGTGACCTCATTTAGCCAAAACTCACACTTTATAAATTTGGCATAAAGCTTCTCTTTTCTTAGTCGCTGTAGAGCGGCTCTTAGATTCATGACATGAGTTTCCTTGTCCTTGGAGTAGACCAATATATGATCAATAAATACAATGACTGACGTATCCAACATATCATGGAATACCCAATTCATTAGTTCCATAAAAGTTACGGGTGCGTTAGTTAATCCAAAAGACATGACTAAAAATTCATAATGTCCATATCTTGTTTTGAATATTGTTTTGGAATATCACCTTCCTTAATCTTCAACTGATGGTATCCTGATCGAAGATCAATCTTGGAGAACACCTTGGCACCTTGCAACTGATCAAACAAGTCATCAATCCGAGGCAACAGGTACCGATTCTTGATTGTAAGCTTATTCAATTCTCGATAGTCTATACATAGTCGAACGCTACCGTCATTTTTCTTTACAAACAATATTGGCACTCCCCTTGGTGATATGCTGGGTTTGATATAACCCTTGTCTAGTAATTCCTGTAACTGTACCTTTAGTTCCTTCAGTTCAGTAGGAGCCATTCGATAGGGTGCTTTAGATACTAGTGCGGCTCCATGTATAAGATCTATAATGAACTCTGTTGCTCGGTCGGGTGGTAGTCGTTGTAGTTCATTAGGAAATACATCTGGAAAGTCACACACAACATCAATATCCTCTATTCGTGGTACTTCCTTAGTGAGGTCGACCACGGATGCTAGATACCCAACTCCTCCTTTCTCGAGGCATTTTCTAGCCTTTAATGCAGAGAGGATGAGTTTTTGTTTACTGGGTAGTCTGGTTCCTGCAAAACTAAACTCTGCTCCTTCCTTGTCTTTAAATGTCAGATTCTTTTCTGCACATAATAGGTTTACAGAATGCCAAGCTAACCAATCCATTCCCAAGATAACGTCAAAGTCTGCCATCTCGATTTGAATCAAGGTTGCATCCATAATCTTTTCGTCGATAAGAACTGGACATGGTCTATAACCTTTTTCTAATTCCACTTCTCATCCCATAGGTGATCATACAAGTAATTTGTAGTCTAAAGATCTGAGGGATAGATTTAGCTTCTTTTCAAATGACACAGATATTAAAGAATGAGTAGCTCTAGAATCAAAGAGCACTCTGGCGGGTATGCCATTAATAGGTACGATACCTATGATTTGTTTTAATTTAGTCTATATGCTCACACAAGGCAATACAAAATGAAAAGTTCAGGTCATACCTGTGACCACATCAGACGATGCGGCAGCATCCTTAGATGTAACTGCATAAACCTTTCCTTGTTGTAGCTGCTTCCTGGGCTTAGGACACTCCCTTGAATAATGTCCCATTTGATTGCAGTTATAACATTTTACTCCTTCATTAATTTTCTTTTGTTGAGGTTGGACTGTTGGAGTAGTATTGGCTGCAACATTAAATCCTTGAGTACGGAAGGATTTAAATGTCTTTGTGTTCCCTTCATTATAAGAATTTCCATTTGGCCTTTTGATACCTCTATTCTGAGCAAAGTAGCTCTCCTTCTAGCTCGATTCTAGCACTCGAGCAATCTGTATGGCTTCATTGTAAACTTTCTTTTCTAGCCCCAATACATGCTCCCGAATGCTTCCCCTAAGTCCCATGACGAACCTTCGGATTTTAGTATTTTCCTCCTGCATGCTAGAGGGAGCAAAGAAAAATAGCTCTTCATAACACTATTGATATACATCTACAGTCATCTGTCCCTGATACAAACTCAGGAACTCTCTTTCCATAGCGTCTCTGAAACTTCTGGGAAAATATTTCTCAAAGAATGCCTCTTTATAGATAGCCCAGGTCAATTGGGCGTGTTTTGTTAATAGATAACTCTGAGTAAACTTCCGCCAGTGGTGTGCATCACCTATCAACATAAATGTTGCACATAGTACTTTTTCCTCCTCATTAACCGTCATCATCATAAAATTTCTTTCCATTTCATCGATCCAGTGAGCTGGCCACAAAGGATCTGCTGGCTAGCCATTATATTCCTTAGGCTTCATTTTCAGAAAACGCTCGATAAGTCGAGAATGGTCCAACTGATACTGAGCATAGGCCCCATACATAGGTGATTAATACTGGTAACTGCCTGGGCTACCTCAGGGTTCTGTACTGGGGCTTGTGCAACTGGCGTTTGAGGTGTTTGGGGTACCGTGTTGCTACCCCCTGGTACTGTGCTAGCTTGTCTGGCTGACATAGGTGTAGTATGTATAGCTGGAAAAGCCATTCCCATAGCAGCTTGCATATTGGCTTGTACTTGCTGTATTTGCTGCAGCTGTTGTGCCAGGTTCATAACTGCTGTAGACAAATCTGTAGGTGGGACTGGCAAGTTTGTAGGATTTTCCTGGCCATTAGCTCCTGGTGGTGCCATATTCTGATTCCCTTGTTCTTCAGGATTTTCATGGCTATCTTCCTCTACAGGTGGTGGTGGTGGAATTGGGTTACGTCCTCGCCTGGTTACTCTTTGCCTAGCCATTTCCTGTTTTGGTGGTGGTAATGTCTAAAAAATCATAGAATAGGTGAGGCAATCATAACATAAGTCATTCCCATGTCAAAATCCAACAAATCAATGTAAAATTCCAATTTTCCAAGTCATTCAGTCAAAATACTGTATTTTCCATCGTGTGGTTGATGGTGGGGTCACAATATGTCCGACCACAGGGTATGCGACATTACAAAACCTAGTCAGCTCGCCGGGAGCCTGTGGTCGATCATGGGGTCGGAATATGTCTGACCATAGGGTCCGACCACTCGAGGTCTGTCAACTCACTGAGAGCCTGTGGTCGATCATGTGGTCGCAATATGTTCGACCATAGGGTCCGACCACACGAGGTCTGGCAGCTCACCGAGAGCCTGTGGTCGATCGTGGGGTCGGTCGTGTGGTCATAGATTTGGTCAAATTTTGTGACCACACGACTCCAAATCAGGTTTTTAAACCTGATTTTTGGAGTCATTTCCCACTTTTCCTTTTTCTCTCAGCTCAACTCGCTTCCACTGAGTTGCTACAGTGTCGACCACTCATGTTTGGTGATTCTTTCTTCCATTCACGACCACCGCTCCATTCCTTCAGATATGTTCTCTACTAGTCCTCATTTTTATGCTTTCAAAACTAGGTTTTTCTCCATTTATAGCTTTTTTTTTCCAATTAAAATTTTTCTAATCGTAAAAATTTGATTTTTATTGGGGGCTTTTGCTATTGGCCACCCAATGGATGAAAGCCTTCAAGAAAATTTGAGTTTCATCGGCTAGTTTTTGAGAAACTTGAAATTTTCTATTTTTGACATAATTTTTAATATTTTTCCAAATTATCTAAATTTCTTCAAATTCGATCTTCCTAGTTTAAATTTCCAACTATATGAGCATTGCAGGATGGTTTGGGACATATGTAAGTCCTCCTACCCAACTGGTTTGGGTGAAAAGTGAGGCTTTTGGCCAAATCACGCCGTTATAATGCCAAAATTTTGAGTTTTGCTCTATAATTCATATCTTGTCTATTTGTCTGTGTCTTTGCAGATAACATGGCTCGCACCAAAGTTCCCAGAGTTCATGATCCTATCCGCTTACGGTCCAATGAAGTAGAGGCTTAGTATGCTCGTTATGAGCGTAAAAAGGTGGAAGGGGGTCATTGTGTAAACTTAGCTAATCTAGCCTTGTTTAATGTAGATGGTGCCTTTGGTGACATGGGTTGGCTCCCTTGATATTATATGAGGCTTACACCTGTCTTGCTCTGGTGAAGCAGTTTTATTGCAACCTTCAGGTAGTGGGTGATCCAAATGATATAGACAGGGGTAGAGAGCTCAGGATCACTAGTTATGTTAAAGGGGTGGAGATCTCCTTTAACTGCCAAGAGTTGGCTGATCTCCTGGGTATTTCAAACGACAGCCCCTTGGTATACTGTGCACCTAAGGAACCCCAGTTCCTATCTTTGATAATGCGTGCAGAGATTGATCGTCAGCTTCTTAGAGATGATCGCTAGGAGATGAAGGCAATCAACCTACGGCCGCATACTCGGGTGTACTACAAGATTATTCAGCACAACCTAATTCCACAGAGTGGGCACTATGAGGAGATTTCCCAGTTGACCCAGTATCTCTTGTACTACATCTGCACTAGACAGCTCGTCTGCCTCCTATATATTATCATCAGGACGATGCACCATGCTGCAATGCCTGGTCAGATAGGCAACCTTCCCTATGGGCATTTGATCACTACCCTGCTCACTCGCCTTCATGTCGACTTAGTGGATGAGAGGATTCATGAGGATACCTTCTCGTCTGTCCTTGACTGGGTGGCCATCTGCAAGATGGGGATGCGGGATGCGCAGGTCAGTGACGAGGAGAGGAACGCTATGATGCGTCCCTATACTGGGGTCGAGATAGCAAACGCTGAGGCGGTAGCAGCAGCAACAACAGCAGGAGTCCATAGGGGTCATGCTGAGGATGATGATCGTATGTTCATGGATGTAGACGCCATACCTCCATCACCATTGCATTCCACTGGAGCTGGCCCTTCTTGGAGTCCTTTTCACTCAGCTGGTCCTTCGCACCCAACACCAGATGAGGTAATGGGGTTACTGCATGAGATTAGGGAGGCCCAGCCCACGTCTGATCAGTCGAAGGCCGATCTGGTAGCTAGTCTCCAAGTGACCCAGACTCAGGTAGCCTGGCTGACTAGAGAGTATGCTGAGGACTATGACCGAGATCGCGAGGCACCTCCTCCTCCAGCACCTCCGGCTCCATGATGCATTCTTTTTATTTTTTCCTTATACTACAGAGTTACTATTTGGATTGTGGACCGTACTCTGATTTGGATATATATATATATATATATTGTTTTTATTTTTATTTGATGTGTATATGAAACTTGTTTCTCATCTTAATAGTACATTATTCTCTTTCTTAATTTTTGTCTCATACAACACAGGTGCTTTATAGTGTGTTTTTATTACAGCTTGTAAATTTTTATCCTAACTCAGTTCACGAACTTTTGTGGAAGTATACCGGTTTAATAGACAGGGCACGAGAGCTCTAATACCAAGTTGTCACTCCCCAATTTTGCACCAACCAGAATGGTGTGATGAACCATCTATGATCCAATGGTTCAACCAGGATCTCAAATAGGCTGGGTTCTTTTCCTTAAACCATACACATCCACAACTATAATCAGAGTAAATAAACAATAGTTGAAGTCTTTAATACTAATGAACTGAGTATCTAACAGTGATAACATAAGTAAAGTATCCTCTCCAAAAAAACTAAGACATAAAATAAAATAAATTAATCAATTACATCTTTTGAATAATCCAACTAATAAATCTAATCAAAGACGCATGAGTTGCACTCGCACGACGAATCATGCGATTCCATTATAGCTTCTGCATCCATCGCCGCAACATGTCCGTACATTAGAGCATTCATATAATCTTCTACTGTAGTACCTGCGTCATCAACAAAAAATATTCGACGTTGAAAGGATGAGCACACATCATGACTCAGTGAGCAAAGAAAACAATGCAACAAATATATGCATACATTCAATTCATATCTTTGGTCCGGTTCATAAGTTTGCAATGTGCAATAGAAAGGATTGGTGGCCGCCGCACCTCTATACACGAGTGTGTGAAGCCACCTAATGGATCAAACACCATTGCTGTCCCACAAGCACCCATCATGGAATAGAGATAGAGCTAAAGTGTCCGGATCAAACACCGCATAACACTTCCCCTGATGCCCTATCCATACCAATACGTATGCCCCTATTGGCGAGGGCTTGCAAACTGGGCTCGCAACTAACCAATCCTAATGTCAAACAGTGTATCCAAGGCCTCACCCCAGCATCTCTCAATATGTCCATAGAGATAGAGCAAAGGCCCCCCCGACAGAATCAGAGACTACACGGTCCGAGACCACCTCCCTTGATGCCCTACGACGTAATAGTTCTGCTAAGGTAATGGCGATACGACGATGTCAGTGGACAAGACTTGAGTAGAGATAGAGCTAGAGTCTGGTGACCAAGATGAACCACAATGTCATGTCCTCCCCCTGATGCCCCACTCGCATCAAGCACACTAACCACACACATACATTCACATGCCTATTCCTAGCATCATAATCTTTATCATGTTATAAATAAACTGAATTAAATATGCATGAACAGTAATAACAGGAATATTGGATGACATGTGATATGAACAATACACGCATACAAGCATAGAATCATTAATGCCATTGGACTCAATAAATAAAAATAGTTTATTATTAGCCATTTAGTTTAAGTCTTGTTCTCTCACCTTTGGTGATAGTAGATCTTCGTTCAAGGTTTGTAATTCCCTTTTAAATCACTTGGAAACCTAATAAATTTATAGATTTTATATTAGAATTAATTTCCATGAGTTTAGACTAACAGAAACTGAGGGGTCGCTGGTGTGGCAGCACCTGTGGTCTCAGTTTCTACGACCACAGGGCGGGGGGTCACAGGGTATGGTCGGACATACTCCGGACCACACGTGCGACCACACCCTCCCTGAAAAATTCCCGAGGGCATGTGGTCTGACATGTGTGTCTCATGTGGTAGCACATCATGCGACCACACGTGCGACCACACGTGTGTTGGTCGACCTTTCACTCTTAATTCTAATCCTCCATGTTTGGATTCCTTTGGCTTATCGTCATGGTCATTCTTACAATTGTTCTATGGCTTAAAACTATTATTTTATACACCATCCATTGTCCACATAATTTCCTCCATGAATTCTCTTGGAATTTGTCCATGGATGGATGGTTTGGGTTTCTCCTAAATCCTATCTTCTTTATAAACTATTCTAAGCTCTCAATTTAACATGGGGAATATGTTCATACCTTAGGCTTGTTGAAGATTCAGAGTTTTATCTGAATTTTCTTCCTCCTTAAACTTCCTCTTGAATTTTCCTTCTCTTCCTTCTCTTCTCTTTCTCTCACTTTCAATTAGAGTCCTAAAGGAGTGAAAGAGGCCATCGTCTTATTTATAGAGCCAAACCCTCCATAATATGCCCTAATGAGTTTAGGAAAGACCCCCTTCGAATTAGGAAGGTTTCCTAATTTTCTGTTCTGACAGGGTTCCATGTGGTCAGAGGTGGGGTTGCAGAATCCATCGACCACACCTTCTAAAATGTCCGACCACACGACCTAAATTCATGTGGTTGGACTCTTTTAAGGTGTGGTCGATCACACCTGTTTAGGTATGCGACAACACACTCGTAATTGACTGTTTTTGGATTGCTTGGTCCACTTGGCTCGACCATGATAGGTAGACCTGATAAAGGTGGTAAGCCCAGTTAGTTCGATACGGGTCTTACAGTGACGGTATTGTTCGTAAAAAAGAAAGACGGTAGTGTTTGACTTTGTATATATTACCGAAAACTGAACAACCTCACGATCAAGAATAGATATCCGTTGCCTTCGATGACTTATTCGACTAGTTGTAAGGTGCCAAAGGGTTCTCCAAGATTGATATCCGATCAGGATACCCTCAGTTTAAGATCAAGGAAGGTGATATTTCGAAGACAACATTCAGAATAAGGTATGGACATTATAAATTCCTAGGTATGTCATTTGGATTGACTAACGCACCTGTAACTTTCATGGAACTCATGAATCGGGTATTCCACGATATGTTGAATACATCTGTCATCGTATTTATTAACGACATCCTAGTCTACTCCAAGGATAAAGAAACTCATATCACAAATCTTATAGCCGCTCTACAACGACTAAGAACAGAAAAGCTTTACGCTAAATTTACTAAGTGTGAGTTCTGGCTAAGTGAAGTCGCTTTCTTAGGCCATGTTGTATCAACTGAAGGAATTAAAGTGGATCCTAGCAAGATTGAAGCCATTGTGAAATGGGAAGCACCTATGAATGTTGCAGAAATTAAAAGTTTTTTAGGTTTAGCTGGGTATTATCAACGATTCATAGAAGATTACTCCAAAATCACCGTACCTCTCACCAGTCTATCCAAGAAAACCAACAAATGTGAGGAGTGTTTCCAAACACTAAAGGAAGGACTGATTGTCACACCCTAATTCCGCACCTTTCAGAACGGTGTGATGAACCGCTAATAAACCAACGGTTCAACCAGGATCTCTAATAGGCTGTGTCCTTTAAATTAAACCATACACATCCACAACCATAATTAGAATAAATACACAATAGCGGAAGTCATATTATTAAATGAACTGAGAATCTAACTGTGATAATCATAAATAAAATATCAAATTATGTTGTATCAACCGAGACATAAATAGACAAAGTATCAAATAACATTTCCTTAATAGTTCAAATAAAATCTAATCGAAAATGTATGAGTTGCACTCGCATGAGGAGTCATGCGTCTCCACTATATCTTCAGCCTCCATTGCAGCCACGTACCCGTATGCAGGAGCATTCATGTAGTCTTCCATGGTAGTACCTGCATCATCAACTAAAAATATTCGAATTAAAAAAGGATGAGCACACATCACGGCTCAGTGAGTAAACAAAACAATGCAACAAACATATGCATGCATTCAATTCATATCTATATACGAGTGTGTGAAGCCGCCCAAAGATAATGTTGTCCCACATGCACCCACCATGGAATAGAGATAGAGCTAAAGTGCTTAGGACCACACCACATCACACTTCCCCTGATACTCTACCCATACCAACATGTAAGCCCCTGCTGGTAAGGGCTTGCAAACTAGGATCGCAACTAACCAATCCTAATGTCAAACAGTGTACGCAAGGCCTCACCCCAGCATCCCAATAGGTCATTAGAGATAGAGCTAAGGGCCCCCAACAAACTCGAAGACTACACGGTATGAGACCACCTCCCCTGATACCCTACGACGTAATAGTTCTGCTAAGGTAATGTCGATACGACGATGTCAGTGGACAAGACTTGAGTAGAGCTAGAGCTAGAGTCTGGTGACCAGGACACACCATGATATCACGTCCTCCCCCTGATGCTCCACTCGCATCAAGCACACTAACCACTCACATACATTCACATGCCTATTCCTAGCATCGGCATCATCATCATGTTATAATAAACGAAATTAAATATGCATGAACAGTAATAACAAGAATAGTGGATGACATGTGATATGCATATTACAATCATACAAGCATAGAATCATTGATGGTATTGGACTCAATAAATGAAAACAGTTTATTATTAGTCAATTAGTTTAAGTCTTGTTTCCTTACCTTTGGTTGCTAGGAGATCCTCGTTCAAGCTTTATGAATCACCTTTAAAATCACTAGAATGACCTAATAAGTTGATAGATTTTATTTAGAATTAATTCTAATATATTTAGACCAACAGAAATTATAGGGTTGCAGGGTAGGGTCGCATCTAGGGTAGTAGTTTCTGCGACCCTAGGGTGTAGGGTCAGACGTGGGTCAGATACCAATCGACCCTACGAGCGACCACACCCTCCTTGGGACTTCCTAAGGACATGTGGTCGATCCTGTGGTCTCGAGGGTTGGATATCATTAGACCCTACGTGCGACCACACGTATTCTGAATTGACCTTTCATTCTAAAGTCTATTCTTTCATGTTTGGATCCTTTGTCTTACTTTCATGGTCCATTCTATGATTGTTCTATGGCTCAAAACTACAAGTTATACACTATTCATAGTCCATAATGATTTCCTCCATGGAATCTCTTGAAACTTGTCCATGGATGGATGATTTGAGTTTCTCCTAATCTTATGTTCTTCATAACTATTTTAGAATCTCTTATTCAGGTAAGGAATTAGGCTCATACCTTTATTCAGAGGTTTCTCTGAGCTTCCTCCTCTTCCTTAGTCTTTTACTTCAAGTTTCCTTCTCTTCTTCTCTTCCTTCTCTTTCTCTTGCTCTCACTTTCAATTAGGGTTTTAAAGGAGAGAAAGAGGCTTAGGGATGTCCTATTTATAGAGGAAAACCCTCCATAATAACTCCCTATGAGTTTAGGAAAGACCCCCTTCGAATTAGAAAGGTTTATTAATTTCCGGTTCATGTTGTTTTCATAGGGTCGGACGTAGGGTCAGATGTACTGAGACCCTACGTTTTTTAAAACGTGAGACCCTAGGGTGTAGGGTCGGATGTAGGGTTGCATAATCCGAGACCCTACGTTTTAAAACATGCGACCCCACGACCAAAAAGTTATGGGTTGGACTTCTGTTGAGGTGGGGTCGACCCTACCTGTTTAGGCATGCGACCCTACCCTCATTTTGACTATTTTTGAGTTAAATTTCATATTGGGTCTTGGGTTTCTTCATGCACTTGGTCCACTTGGCTCGACCATGATATCTAGACTGGTAACAACACGAAATGTAAGGTTAGACCGGGTTCGTGGCGTGCGGGTCTTACATAATCACATGCCTATTCCTATCATCATCAATCAACATGGTAGCAAATAGACAGAAGTAAATATGCATGAGCAGTAATAACAGTAGTATTGGATGACATGTGAGATGCACATTACAATCATACAAGCATAGAATCAATCATGGCATTGGACTCAATAAAATGAACAATTTATTGTTATATAATTAGTTTAAGTCTTGTTCCCTCACCTATTAGCAAAGCTCGATCTCCTTCCAAGCCTTATAACTCTCTTTGAATCAATTTAGTAACCCAAAAGTTACATGAATTTAAGTTAGGGTTCATATGTACCATGTTATAGTAGTCGAAAATTTAAACAGATCACTGATAGGTGTTAGATTGATCCTATGGTCTCATGCTGTGTCGACTGTACCACGTACGGTCGATACCCTACAGTCGCATTATATGCAACCATACGGTTCCTGAATTCTTCCCGAATGGCTATGGTCGATACTCTGGCCATGCTACGGTCGACTGTAGCTGGTACCATACCATTTTCTGACCAAATTCTACTTTCAATTTGAATTCCTCCTCTTGACTCTTCAATAGGGTCCCTCCTAATGATCATTCTAAGGCCAAATTTCTTAGTTTTTACCAACTAATTACTCTAACCCATTCTCCATGATCCCTTCTTTAGATTTGCTCAGAGAATCCCATAGTTGAATCCTTACATTGGGTTTGGTATTACAATTTACATTAGAAATTCCCACTCTTAATGTTCTAAGGCTACAGAGACAAGGTTCATACCTTACTTGTGCAGAGAGTCTGTGGAACTCTTCTCTCAGCCTTCTCCTTAGTCTTCTTTCCTTCTCCTTCTCTTCCTTCTCTTCCTCTAAGGTTTGATGATGTTCTAAAAGAGTGAAAAAGGGTTGAGGAATGTTCTTTATATAGAGAGAAACTCTACATATAAGGTTCTCCAAGAATAGGAAAGAGATCCTCCTTTTATTTGAAAAGTTTCCAAACTCAGAGTCTGGTTCGGGATAGTACGGTCAAACGTATGATCGCAAAATCCATCAAACATACTCTTGAAAACATCAACTGTACGGCTATTAATCAGTGGACTTTATTTCCTACTGTATGGTCGACCATACCTACCCAGGTAGTCGACCATACACTTGATTATCTATGTTTTGGGTCGATTTTCATGCCTAGTCTTGTAGTCCTTTTTCACACGGTCGATCCACTAGAACCAGCTATGATGGGAAGACCTGGAATGATAATGTTAGACTGTGTTAGTGGAGTGTGGGTCTTACAACTCCCCCCCCCCTTACATAAATTTTATCCTCAAAATTTGTACATACCTTCCGAGTCAAATAGGTGAGGATATTGTTTTCGCAAAGTGTTCTTTTCTTCCCATGCGATTTCTTCAACGTCTTGGCTATTCCAGATAATTTTGACATAATTGATGTCGCAGTTGTGAAGACATTGAACGTTTTGACTACTGATCTCAAAAGGTACCACTTGAAACTTTAAATCTTCAGTCAAATCTAGTGGATCTGTCGTTCACATGTGTGCCAGATCTCTGATGTACTTCTTCAGTTGTGAAACATGGAATACATCATGTACACTAGACATTGATGGTGGTAGTGCTAATTGATAAGCTACCTTTCCACGCCTTGCCAGAATCTCATAAGGTCCAATATATCTAGGACATAGCTTTGCCTTTTGTCCAAACCGTTTTAGACCATGCATAGGAGATATCTTCAGAAATACCTTATCACCTGTGGTGAATTCAAGATCTTCGTGTCGATTATCTGCATATTGCTTCTGAAGGTTTTGAGCTATTCGGATCCTTTCCTTGATTATGTCTATGACTCGACAAGTCTCTTCGTTAAATTATGGTCCAACAACTCTCTGTTCTCCAACTTGGTTCCAAAATAAGGGAGTTCGACACTTCTTACCATACAGTGCTTCATAAGGCGACATCTGTATCTTAGTTTGATAGCTATTGTTATATGCGAACTCAATCAATGGTAATTTCTCATCCCATGATCCTTTGAAATCAATTACACATGCTTGGAGAATGTCTTTTAAAATCTGAATGGTGCGCTTCGACTGTCCATCGGTCTGAGGGTGAAATGTTGTACTAAATTTCAGCATTGTACCCATAGCCTTTTGTAATCCTTCCCAAAATTTTGAGGTAAATCAAGGGTCTCTGTCGGACACGATGCTTTTAGGTACATCATGCAATTTGATAATATTATCCACATACAGCTTAGCTAGCCTCTCTAGTGTATATTAAGATTGTATAGCTATAAAACGAGTTGTCTTAGTCAAACGATCTACAATTACCCAGATTGCGTCAACTACTCTGGGAGTCAATGGTAATCCTGTGACGAAGTCCATAGTAATGTAATCCCATTTCCAATATGGTTCAGGTAATGGTTGTAACAAACCTACAGGCCTTTTCCTTTCAGCCTTTACTCACTGACAATTCAGGCATTGCAACAAAAATTTAGCTACTTCCGCTTTCATTTCCCTCCACCAATATAGTTTCTTCAAATCATGATACATCTTTGTATTCCTGGGATGTACCAAATAAGCAGTAGTGTGAGCTTCTTTCATTATTCTGTGTCTAATATCTAAGTCTTCACTTTCAGGGACACATACTCTCCCTTTGTATCGTAGTACCCTTTCAAGGTCCAAGGTGAAGTCAGGAGTAGTCCTACTTTTTCAAGGTCTTCTTGCACTGTTTTCAGAAAGGGTCTGATTGAATAGCTACTTTCACTTCGTCTATCAAATCAGGTACAATCTTCAATGTAGCAAACATGTTTGAAAATCGATGAATAAACCCTAAGTCGGTCAATTCACCCGATTTATCAATCACAAACTACTCACTACCATAATTGAATACTTTTCCTGTGACACACATTGCAGCATTTGTGTTAGCTTCTTCCTGTGACTTTGTCATTTATTTTCTACTCAGTTCATTGGCTACTACATTAGCCATTCTTGGGTGATACTGGATATCGCAATTGTAATCCTTTTGCAACTCTAGCCATCTTCTCTGTCTCATGTTTAACTCCTTCTGATTGAAAAGATGAGTGAAACTCTTATGATCTGATTTAATCTGGAATTTCTCTCCATACAAATAATGTCTCCATATCTTGACGGCATATGCCACCACTGCTAATTCCAAGTCATGAGTGGGGTAATTCTTCTCATGTGTCTTTAATTATCAAGAAGCATAGGCAATTACTTGCTATCCTTGCATGATCACACATCCCAAACCTAACCCAAACGCATCGGTATACAAGATAAATGATTTTCCTAGTTCGGTATGGTCAAGATAAGAGCTGATATCAGTGTAAGACCCGTATCGAACTAACCAGTCTTACCACCTTGTACCAGGTCTACCTATCATGGTCGAGCCAAATGGACCAAGTGCGTGAAGGAAATAGCAAGACCAGGTATTAAACTGACCCAAAAATAGTAAAATAGGGGGGTAGGGTCGCATACCCAAACAGGCAAGGTCGATCCCACCTCATTAGGAAGTCAGACCCCTGATCTTTAGACCTAGGGTCGGACAACAGAGACCCTAGGGTCGACGGGAACTCCGACCCCCTCATCGACCCTAGGATCACCGACAGAAACCGTAAATAGGAAACTTTCTAAATTTCAAGGGGATTCTTTCCTAATCTCAATGGGACTTATTTTGGGAGGTTTTCCTCTATAAATAGGATGTCCCTTAGCCTCTTTCACTCCATTTGAAACCCTAAAAGAAAGTGAGAGAAAGAGAAGAGAAGGAGAAGAGAAGAAAAGTTGGAGAAGAAGACTAAAGAGAAGAAATTCAGAGAAACCTCTGAATCTCAACAAACCTCAGGTGTGGATATGCTTTCCATGAATTGTTTAAAACCTTAGAATAGTTCATGAAGAGGGTATGATCTAGGAGAAACCCAAATCATCAATCCATGGGAAGATTTTAATGAAATCCATGGAGGAAATCATGGTAGACAAAGTAAGGAGATAACCTGGAGTTTTAAGCCATAGAACAAGCATAGAATGGACTGTGGAAGTAAGCCAAAGGACCCAAACTTGAAAGATTAGACTGTAGAATGAAAAGGTAGACTCAAACCACGTGCGGTCGCACGTAGGGTCGATTGGGAATCGACCCTACCAGACCACAGGATCGACCCCTAGCTCTCGAAAAGTCCAGGGAAGCTACGGTCGCACCTAGGGTCGATGTGACATCCAACCCTAGAATCGACCCTATACCCTGGGGTCGAATAAACCTACGACCCTACCTGCGACCCATCCTGTGACCGTAGCTTAACAATAAGCTTAAAACTGTCGGAATAAATTCTAATTAAATCTATCAACTTGTTAGGTTTTCCTATTGATATAAAGGTGATTCTTAGAGCTTGAAAGAGGATTTACACTCAAGCAAAGGTGAGGGAACAAGACCTAAACTAATTGAATAATAATAAACTATTTTTATTTCTTAAGTCCAATACCATGACTGATTATATTTGTGCATTCTTGTAATGTGCATTCAATATGTCATCCAATATTCTTACTATTAATGTTCATGCATATTTAATTCTATTTTATTTATAACATGATGATGATGATGATGCTAGGAATAGGCATGTGAATGTATGTGTGTGGTTAGTGTGCTTGATGCGAGTGGAGCATCAGGGGGAGGACTTGATATTGTGGTGTGTCCTGGTCACCATACTCTAGCTCTATCTCTACTCAAGTCTTGTCCACTGACATCGTCGTATTGCCATTACCTTAGAAGAACTATTACGTCGTAGGGTATCAGGGGAGATGGTCTCAGACTATGTAGTCTTCGACTCTACCGGGGGGCCTTAGCTCTATCTCTATGGACGTATTGAGGGATGCTGGGGTGAAGCCTTGGGTACACTGTTTGACATTAGGATTGGTTAGTTGCGAGCCCAGTTTGCAAGCCCTAGCCAATAAGGGCTTACGTGTTGGTATGGGTAGAGTATCAGGGGAAATGTGATGCGGTGTGGTCCTAAGCACTTTAGCTCTATCTCTATTCCATGGTGGGTGCAGACGACAGTAAATGTTATCTTTGGGCGACTTCACTCACTCATGTATAGAGGTGAGGCGGCCACCGAACCTTTCTATAGCACATTGCAAACTTATATACCAGACCATAGATATGAATTGAATGCATGCATATGTTTGTTGCATTGTTTTGTTTGTTCACTGAGCCGTGATGTGTGCTCACGCTTTTTGAATTCGAATATTTTTAGTTGATGATGCAGGTACTACCATGGAAGACTATATGAATGCTCCTGCATACGGGTACATGGCTACAATGGAGGCTAAAGATATAGTGGAGACGCATGACTCCTCATGCGAGTGCAACTCATGCGTTTTCGAATAGATTTTATTTGAACTATTAAGAAAATGTAATTTGATACATTATCTATTTATGTCTCGGTTGATACAACATAATTTGATATTTTATTTATGATTATCACTGTTAGATTCTCAGTTCATTTAATAATAAGACTTCTGCTATTGTGTATTTATTCTGATTATGGTTGTGGATGTGTATGGTTTAATTTAAAGGACACAACCTATTAGAGATCCTGGTTGAACCATTGGTTTATTAGCGGTTCATCACACCGTTCTAAAAGGTGTAGAATTGGGGTATGACAACTTGGTATCAGAGCTCTCAGGCCCTGTCTCTTAAACCAGAATACTACCACAAAAGTTGTGAACTGAGATAAGATAAAATTTAAAAGCTATAATAATAACAAATTATAAGAACCTATGTTGTTTGAGAAAAAATTAAAAGAGAATAATGCATTTATTAAATGAGAAACAAATTCATATACACTCGAAGGAAAAATAAACGTATATACACATGTCTAAAACAGAGTACAGTCCACAATCCGGACAGTTACCCTATAGTACAAAAAAAAAATAAAAGAAAATACATCAGGAAGCTGGAGGTGATGGGGGAGGCGGTGCCTCACGGTCTCTATCATAATCCTCAGCATAGACTCTAGTCAACCAAGCTACCTGAGTCTGGGTCGTCTGAAGACTAGCTATGAGATCAGCCACCCGCCAATTAGTCACGCGTTGAGCATCTAGAAGCTCTCCCACCCTTAGATCAGACATGCACTGAGCCTCTCTGATCTCACGCAGTATCCCCATCATGTCATCAGAAGGTAGGTGTGAAGGACCAGCTCCTATAGTATGTGTAGGTGATGGAGGAGGTATGAAGTCCACATCCATGTACAAATGATCATCATCCCCAGCATCACCCCCATGAACCCCTGCTCCACGCCGCCGCCTCTTACCTCGTCGTCTCGCCGCTGCCGCCTCGGCGTCGCCATCTCCACCCGAGTATGAGGACACACTAGAGCGTTCCTCTCATCGTCGCTGACCTGAGCATCCCGCATGCCCATCTTACAGATGGCCTCCCAATCCAGAGGTGATGAGAAGGATTTCTCCTGAATCCTCTCATCCACCAAATCAACACCCAGGCGGGTAAGCAGTGTAGTGATCAGGCGTCCATAAGGCAGGTTGCCAACCTGACCAGGCAGTGTAGCACTGATCATCGTTCGTATAATAATATAAGGGAGCCAGACCGGCTACCTAGTGTAGATATAGTAGAGTAAGAACTGGGTCAACTGGGAGATCCTCTCGTAGTGCCCACTCTGAGGTATCAGGTTGTGCTGAATGATCTTACAGTACACCCGAGGCTCTAGACGTAGGTAGATCGCTTTCATCTCCCAGCGATCCTCTCTGATAAGCTGACGGTCTATCTCAGCCCTCATCTCCAAGGAAAAGAACTGGGGCTCTCTGGGAGCACAGTACACCAAGGGGCTATCGTATGAAATGCCCAAGAGGTCCGCTAACTGCCGATAGTCAAAGGAAACCTCTACTCCCATGACGTAGCTCGTGATCTTGAGCTCTCTACCCCTCTCAGTATCATTGTGATCTCCCACCACCTGGAGATTACAATAAAACTGTCTCACCAAATCTGGACAGGTACAGGCATCGTAGGTGATCACAGGAAGCCAGCCCATGTCACCAAAAGCTCTCTCTACATCAAACAAGGCTAGGCTAGCCAAGTCCACCCGACGACCTCCCTCTACCTTCTTACGAGCGTAGCGGGCATACTGAGCCTCGTCCTTGTTAGAATGGAAGCAAACTGGGTCATGAACCCTAGGTATTTTGGTACAAGCCATATTATCTTCAAAACAAAGGAAAAATAGATAATAACTTAGTAAAGGTGAAAAACACAAAAAATTTGACATTATAACGACATAAATTGGTCAAAAGCCTCACTTTTCACCCATACCCGTAGGTAAGAGGACTTATATAGGTTCTAAACTATCCTGTAAGACTAATACAGTTGGAAATTTTATCTACGAAGATTGAATTGGAAGAAATTTCAAGAAATTCAAAAATCTTGACAAATTAGGGAAAAAAGGGGAAATTTCAAGTTTCTCGATAACCAACCAATGAAACTCAAATATTTTTGAGGGCTTTCGTCTATTGAGTCACCAACAACAAAAGCCCCAATAAAAATCAAATTTTTACGGTTGGAAAAAGTTTAATTTAAAGAAAACTAAATAAACGAGCAAAAACCTAGTTAAGAAACCCTAAAAACATGAAACCGTAGAGAACATACCTGTAGAGAAGAAGTAGATGTCGAATGGAGAAGCAAAAATCACCAATGGGTCGGAGTTGTCACTGTAGAAACTCAGAGGAACGAGCTGAGTTGGAAAGGAGGAGAAGGAATAAGAAATGGATTCAAAAATCGGGATTAAAAACCTGATTTTCAGTCCAAGGGTCGGATAATTCGACGAAGACAATCGACCCTACCTCCGACCCCCTCATCGACCCTAGCCTTTCGGTGAACTGCCAGAGAACTAGGGGTCGATCCTAGGGTCGGACACCCATCGACCCTAGGCTCTCGATAAGTATCAATGATTCTCAGGGTCGCATACCCTAGGGTCGGACATCCATCGACCCTACCATCGACCCTACGATGGAAAATACAATCTTTTTGATAGAATGATCTAAAAGATTTGAAAATATCATTGACTAGTGGATTTAAATATGAGAATGAAGTATATGATGATTGCCTCACGTATTCTATGATTTTCAGGCATTACCACTACCAGAACAAATAATGGCTGGACGCAGAGTGACCAGACAAAGCCGTAACTCTATTATACCACCACCACCTATGGAGGAAGACAGCCATATACATCCTGAAACACAAGAGAATCCGAACACGGCACCATCCGTAGTTAATGGGTAGTCAAATCCTACAAATCTGCCAGCTCCACCTACAGACCTGGCTATAGCCGTAATGAATTTGGCACAATAGCTGCAGCAAATACAACAGGTACAAGCTACTATGCAAGCTGCCATAGGCATGGCTTTTCCAGCTGCACAAATGACACCGATGCCAGCAGGACAGGCAAGCACAGTACCAGGGGGGAGTAATACAGTACCCCACGCACCTCAAACTCCCATCATGCAGGCTCAAGTACAAAACCCTGAAGTAGCTCCAGGTGGATATCAATACCAACCACCTATGTATGGGACTTATGTTCCTCATCAACTAGGCCACTCCAGACTAGTTGAGCGTTTTCTAAAGATGAAGCCCAAGGAGTATAGTGGTAAGCTAGCTGATACGTTGTGGCCAGCACACTGGATCGATGAGATGGAGAGAAATTTTACGATGATGACGGTGAATGAAGAGGAGAAAGTATTGTGTGTAACATTCATGCTAAAAGGCGATGCACACCACTGGTGAAAGTCCACACGGACGTATCTGTTGACAAAGCACGGCCAACTGACCTGGGATATATATAAGGAGGCATTCATTGAGAAGTATTTTCCTAGGAGTTTCAGAGATTCTATGGAGAAAGAGTTCCTGAGTTTGTATCAGGGACGATGACTGTTGATGCATATCAACAGCATTATGAGGAGTTGTTCTTCTTTGCATCAGTCAGTATGCAAGCGAAAGATACAAAAACCCGATGGTTCATCATGGGACTTAGGGGAAGCATATGTGAACATGTTCTGGGACTTGAGAAGAAAATCTACAATGTAGCTGTACAAATTGCTCGAGTGATAGAGTCGAGCCAAAAAGAGAGCTACTTTGCTCAAAATAAAGGAATAAAAAGGCCTAATGGGAATTCTTATAACGGAGGGAACACCAAGACATTCAAACCCTTCCATACTCAAGGCTTCAATGCTGCAGCCAAGACCACTTCAGCAGCCCCACCGCAACCAAAGCAAAATGGTGAAGGAATAAAATGCTTTAACTGTAATCAATTGGGACATATTGCAAGGGAGTGTCCTAAGCCCAAGAAACAACTACAACAAGGAAGAGTTTACGCTATTACATCTGAGGATGCTGCCGCATCGCCTGATGTGGTCATAGGTATGACCTGAACCTTATCATTTTGTGTTACATTGTGTGAGCATGTAGACTAAATCAAAACAAATCACAGGTATCGTACCTATTAATGGCATTCCCGCCAAAGTACTCTTTGATTCAGGAGCTACTCATTCTTTTATATCTGTGTCATTTGGAAAGAAGCTAAATCTACCCCTCAAATCCTTAAACTACAAACTGCTTGTACAATCGCCGATGGGATTAGAACTGGAATTAGAAAAAGGTTATGGACCATGTCCAGTTCTTATTGACGAGAAAACTATAGATGCAACCTTGATTCAACTTGAGATGGCAGACTTTGACGTCATCTTGGGAATGGACTAGTTAGCTCGGCATTCTACAAACCTATTATGTGCTAAAAAGAAGCTGACATTTAAAGATAAGGAAGGAGCAGAGTTCAGTTTTGCGGGAACCAAACTTCCCCGTAAACGAAAGCTCATACTCTCTGCATTAAAGGCTAGGAAGTGCCTTGAGAAAGGAGCAGTTGGGTATCTAGTATCTATGGTCGATCTTACCAAGGAAGCACCACGAATGGAGGATATTGATGTCATGCGTGACTTTCCAGATGTATTTTCTGAAGAACTACCAGGACTACCACCAGACCGAGCTACAGAGTTTGTTATAGATCTGATACCCAGAGCCGCACCAATATCTAAAGCACCCTATCGAATGGCTCCTACTGAACTGAAGGAATTAAAAGTACAACTACAAGAACTGTTGGACAAGGTTACATCCGACCTAGCATATCACCATGGGGAGCGCCAGTACTATTCGTAAAGAAGAAGGACGGTAGTGTTCGATTGTGTATAGACTACCGAGAACTGAATAAGCTGACAATCAAGAATCGGTACACGTTGCCTCGGATCGATGACCTGTTCGATAACTTGCAAGGTGCCAAAGTGTTCTCCAAGATCGATCTTCGGTCAGGCTACCATCAGTTGAAGATTAAAGATGGTGATATTCCCAAGACAGCAATCAGGACCAGATATGGACATTAAGAATTTTTGGTCATGTCTTTTGGATTGACAAACGCACCAGCAACCTTTATGGAACTTATGAACCGGGTATTCCATGATATGTTGGATACGTTGGTTACTGTATTCATCGATGATATATTGGTCTACTCCAAGGACAAGGAAACTCATATTTAGAATCTAAACGCCGCTCTGCAGCAATTACGAAAAGAGAAGCTTTACGCCAAATTTTCAAAGTGTGAGTTTTGGATAAAGGAAGTCATTTTTCTTGGCCATGTAGTATCTGCTGAAGGAATTAAAGTTGATCCTGGCAAGATCGAAGCTATTGTGAAGTGGGAGGCACCGAAGAGCGTTGCAGAAATTAGAAGTTTCTTAGGTCTAGCTGGTTATTATCGAATTATGAAGTGGGAAGCACCGAAGACTATTCTCGAATTGCTGTACCTCACCAGTTTGACTAAGAAGGGCAAAAAGTTTGTTTGGACTGAGAAATGTGAGAAGAGTTTGGAAACATTGAAGGCTAGATTGATATCTGCTCCAATCTTGACCATTCAGATTCTAGGACAGCCATTTATTTTGTATACTGATGCGTCAGGATTGGGATTAGGATGTGTACTTATGCAAGGAGAACAAGTAATTGCTTATGCCTCAAGACAATTGAAGACACATGAGAAGAACTATCCCACTCATGATTTGGAATTAGCGACAGTAGTACATGCTGTCAAGATATAGAGACATTACTTGTACGGAGAGAAATTTCAGATTAAATTAGATCATAAGAGTCTTACTTATCTCTTTAATCAGAAGGAGTTGAATATGAGACAAAGAAGATGGCTGGAACTATTGAAAGACTATGATTGTGATATCCAGTATCATCCGGGAAAAGCTAATGTGGTTGCTGACGTACTGAGTAGAAAGGCAATGATAAAATCTCAAGGGGAGGTTAGCACAACTACCGCAATGTGTACTATCGGAAAAGTATTCAATTACGGTAATGAGCAGTTTGTGATAGATGCACTGGGTGAATCAACCAACCAAGGGTTTATCCATCAGTTTTCAAATATGTTCGCCACATTGAAGATTGTACCTGATATACTTGATGAGGTGAAAACAGCTATTAAATCAGACCCTTATCTAAGAACGGTACAAGAAGACATCAAAAAGGTAGGACTATCCCTGAGTTCACCTTAGATGATGAAAAGGTACTGAAGTACAAAGAAAGAATATGTGTACCTAAAACAGAAAGTTTGGACATTAGACACCGACTAATTAAGGAAGCCCATACCACCGCCTATTCGATACATTCTGGAAGTACAAAAATGTATCATGATCTAAAGAAATTATATTGGTGGAGAGGAATGAAAGCAGATATAGCCAAGTTCGTGTCTCAATGCCTAAATTGTCAGAGAGTGAAGGCTGAACGACAAAGACCTGCAGGACTGTTACAGTCGTTACCGGAACGAGCATGAAAATGGGACTGCATCACTATGGACTTCGTCACTGGGTTACCATTGACTCCCCGAGTAGTTGACGTAGTTTGGGTGATTGTAGACCGCCTGACTAAAACGGATCGATTTATAGCTATACGACCTCAGTATATACTGGAGAGGTTAGCTAAGTTGTATGTGGATAATATTGTTGGATTACACAGTGTACCTGAAAGCATTGTGTCCGACAGAGATCCACGATTTACTTTAAAGTTTTGGGACGGATTGCAAAAGGCTACGGGTACAACATTGAAGTTCAGTACTGCATTCCATCCTCAGACAGACGAACAATCGGAGCGTACCATTCAGATTCTAGAAGACATGCTCCGAGCCTGTGTAATTGATTTTAAAGGATCATGGGATGAGAAGTTACCACTGATTGAGTTCGCTTTTAATAATAGTTATCAGGCTACTATACAGATGTCACCCTATGAAGCACTGTATGGCAGGAAGTGTCGAACTCCTTTGTTTTGGAATGAAGTTGGAGAACGTAGTATTGTTGGACCAGAATTTGTTGAAGAGACATGTCGAGTAGTCGACATTATCAAGGAAAGAGTAAGAACGGCTCAGAATCGTCAAAAGCAATATGCAAATACTAGAGGCCGAGACCTTGAATTTTCCCTAGGTGATAAGGTATTCCTCAAAGTGTCACCTATGTGCGGTTTAAAACAGTTCGGACAGAAAACAAAACTTAGTCCGAGATATGTCGGACCATATGAGATTCTAGCTAAACGTGAAAAAGTAGCTTACCAGTTAGCACTACCACCATCTATGTCAAGTGTGCATGATGTATTTCATATTTCCTTATTGAAGAAGTATGTCAGAGATCCAACGCACGTCTTGATAGTAGATCTACCTAATTTGACTGATGATTTGACATTTGAAGTAGCACCAACTGAAATCACCAGCCGAAAGGTTCAACGACTATGAAACCGTGACATCTATTGTGTTAAGGTCACCTGGAGAAGCAGAGATATAGAAGAAATCACATGGGAAGAAGAGAATGTTGTGCGAAAGCAATACCCTCATCTATTCGACTCAGAAGATATGTACAAATTTCAAGGACAAAATTTTTATAAACAGGGGGGAGTTGTAAGACCCGTATCGAACTAACTAGTCTTACCACCTTGTACCAGGTCTACCTATCATGGTCGAGCCAAATGGACCAAGTGCGTGAAGGAAATAGCAAGACCAGGTATTAAACTGACCCAAAAATAGTAAAATAGGGGGGGTAGGGTCGCATACCCAAACAGGCAAGGTCGATCCCACCTCATTAGGAAGTCAGACCCCAAATCTTTAGACCTAGGGTCGGACAACAGAGACCCTAGGGTCGACGGGAACTCCGACCCCCTCATCGACCCTAGGATCACCGACAGAAACCGTAAATAGGAAACTTTCTAAATTTCAAGGGGATTCTTTTCTAATCTCAATGGGACTTATTTTGGGAGGTTTTCCTCTATAAATAGGACGTCCCTTAGCCTCTTTCACTCCATTTGAAACCCTAAAAGAAAGTGAGAGAAAGAGAAGAGAAGGAGAAGAGAAGAAAAGTTGGAGAAGAAAACTAAAGAGAAGAAATTCAGAGAAACCTCTGAATCTCAACAAACCTCAGGTGTGGATATGCTTTCCATGAATTGTTTAAAACCTTATAATAGTTCATGAAGAGGGTATGATCTAGGAGAAACCCAAATCATCAATCCATGGGAAGATTTTAATGAAATCCATGGAGGAAATCATGGTAGACAAAGTAAGGAAATAACCTGGAGTTTTAAGCCATAGAACAAGCATAAAATGGACTGTGGAAGTAAGCCAAAGGACCCAAATTTAAAAGATTAGACTGTAGAATGAAAATGTCAACTCAAACCACGTGCGGTCACACGTAGGGTCGATTGGGAATCAACCCTACCAGACCACAGGATCGACCCCTAGCTTTCGAGAAGTCCAGGGAAGCTACGGTCGCACATAGGGTCGATGGGACATCTGACCCTAGAATCGACCCTATACCCTGGGGTCGCATAAACCTGCGACCCTACCTGTGACCCATCCTACGACCCTAGCTTAACAGCAAGCTTAAAACTATCAGAATGAATTTTAATTAAAATCTATCGACTTGTTAGGTTTTTCTATTGATATAAAGGTGATTCTTAGAGCTTGAAAGAAGATTTACACTCAAGCAAAGGTGAGAGAACAAGACCTAAACTAATTGAATAATAATAAACTGTTTTTATTTATCGAGTCCAATACCATGACTGATTCTATGCGTGTATGCTTGTAATGTGTATTCAACATGTCATCCAAAATTCCTGCTATTAATGTTCATGCATATTTAATTCTATTTTATTTATTACATGATGATGATGATGATGCTAGGAATAGGCATGTGAATGTAAGTGTGTGGTTAGTGTGCTTGATGCGAGTGGAGCATCAGGGGGAGGACGTAATATTGTGGTGTGTCCTAGTCACCAGACTCTAGCTCTATCTCTACTCAAGTCTTGTCTACTGACATCGTCATATCGCCATTACCTTAGCAGAACTATTACGTCGTAGGGTATCAGGGGAGGTGGTCTCGTACCATGTAGTCTTCGACTCTGTCGGGGGGCCTTAGCTCTATCTCTATGGATATATTGAGGGATGCTAGGGTGAGACCATGGGTACACTGTTTGACATTAGAATTGGTTAGTTGCGATCCCAGTTTTAAAGCCCTCGCCAGTAGGGGCTTACATGTTGGTATGGGTAGAGTATCAGGGAAAGTGTGATGCGGTGTGGTCCTAAGCACTTTTGCTCTACCTCTATTCCATGGTGGGTGCATGTGGGATGACCTTATCTTTGGGCGGCTTCACACACTCATGTATAGAGGTGAGGCGGCCATCGAACCTTTCTATAGCACATTGCAAACTTATATACCAGCCCATAGATATGAATTTAATGCATGCATATGTTTGTTGCATTGTTTTGTTTGCTCACTGAGCCATGATGTGTGCTCACCCTTTTCGAATTCGAATATTTTTAGTTGATGATGCAGGTACTACCGTGGAAGACTACATGAATGCTCCTACATACAGGTACGTGGCTGCAATGGAGGCTAAAGATATAGTGGAGACGCATGACTCCTCATGCAAGTGTAACTCATACGTTTTTTATTAGATTTTATTTGAACTATTAAGGAAATGTAATTTGATACTTTATCTATTTATGTCTCGGTTGATACAACATAATTTGATATTTTATTTATGATTATCATAGTTAGATTATCAGTTTATTTAAATAATAAGACTTTTGCTATTGTGTATTTATTCTGATTATGGTTGTGGATGTGTATGGTATAATTTAAAGGACACAGCCTATTAGAGATCCTGGTTGAACCGTTGGTTTATTAGCGGTTCATCACACCGTTCTGAATGGTGCAGAATTAGGGTGTGACAATCAGTCCTGCCTTTAGTATTTAGAAACACTCCTCACATTTGTTGGTTTTCTTGGTCAGACTGGTGAGAGGTACGGTGATTTTGGAGTAATTTTCTATGAATCGTTGATAATATCCAGATAAACCTAAAACACTTTTAATTTCTGTCACATTCATAGGTGCTTCCCATTTCACAATGGCTTCAATCTTGCTAGGATCCACTTTAATTCCTTTAGTTGATACAACATGGCCTAAGAAAGCGACTTCACTTAGCCAGAATTCACACTTAGTAAATTTAGCGTAAAGCTTTTCTGTTCTTAGTCATTGCAGAGCGGCTCTAAGATTTGTGATATGAGTTTCTTTGTCCTTGGAGTAGACTAGGATGTCGTTAATAAATACGATGATAGATGTATTCAGCATATTGTGGAATACCCGATTCATGAGTTCCATGAAAGTTTCAGGTGCGTTAGTGAATCCGAATGACATAACTAGGAATTTATAATGTCCATACCTTATTCTGAATGCTATCTTTGGAATATCACCTTCCTTGATCTTCAACTGATGGTATCCTGATCGGATATCAATCTTGGAGAACACCTTGGCACCTTACAACTGGTCGAATAAGTCATCGATCGAAGGCAACGGATATCGATTCTTGTTCATGAGGTTTTTCAGTTTTTAGTAATATATACAAAGTCAAACACTACCGTCCTTCTTTTTCACGAACAATACCGTTGCTGTAAGACCCGTATAGAACTAACTGGTCTTACCACCTTGTATCAGGTCTACCTATCATGGTCGAGCCAAGTGGACCAAATGCGTGAAGAAACCACAAGACCAGGTATGAAATCAATCCAAAAATAGTCAATTACGAGTGTGTTGTCGCATACCTAAATAGGTGTGACTGACCACATCTCAAAAGAGTCCAACCAAATGAATTTAGGTCGTGTGGTCGGACATTTTGGAAGGTATGGTCGACGGATTCTACGACCCCACCTCCGACCACATGGAACCCAGTCAGAACAGAAAATTAGGAAACCTTCCTAATTCGAAGGGGGGTCTTTCCTAAACTCATTAGGGCATATTATGGAGGGTTTGCCTCTATAAATAGGACGATAGCCTCTTTCACTCCTTTAGGACTCTAATTGAAAGTGAGAGAAAGAGAAGAAAAGGAAGAGAAGGAAAATTCAAGAGGAAGATTAAGGAGGAAAAAAATTCAGAGAAAACTCTGAATCTTCAACAAGCCTAAGGTATGAACATATTCCCCATGTTAAATTGAGAGCCTAGAATAGTTTATGAAGAAGATAGGATTTAGGAGAAACCCAAACCATCCATCCATGGATAAATTTCAAGAGAATCCATGGAGGAAATTATGTGGATAATGGATGGTGTATAAAATAATAGTTTTAAGCCATAGAATAATTGTAGGAAGGACCATGATGATAAGCCAAAGGAATCCAAACATGGAGGATTGGAATTGAGAGTGAAAGGTCGACCAACACACGTGTGGTCGCACGTGTGGTCGCATGATTTGTTACCACATGAGACACACATGTCGGACCACATGCCCTCGGGAAGTTTTCAGGGAGGGTGTGGTCGCATGTGCGGTCGGAGTATGTCCGACCACACCCTGTGACCCCACGCCCAGTGGTCGCGAAACTGAGACCACAGGTGCTGCCACACCTGCGACCCCTCAGTTTCTGTTAGTCTAAACTCATGGAAATTAATTCTAATATAAAATCTACAAATTTATTAGGTTTCCAAGTGATTCAAAAGTGAATTACAAAGCTTGAACGAGGATCTACTATCAACCAAAGGTGAGGGAACAAGACTTAAACTAATTGGCTAATAATAAACTGTTTTTATTTATTGACTCCAATGCCATTAATGATTCTATGCTTGTATGCGTGTATTGTTCATATCACATGTCATCCAATATTCCTGTTATTACTGTTCATGCTTATTTAATTCATTTTATTTATAACATGATGATGATTATGATGCTAGGAATAGGCATGTGAATATATGTGTGTGGTTTGTGTGCTTGATGCGAGTGGGGCATCAGGGGGAGGACATGACATTGTGGTTCATCCTGGTCACCAGACTCTATCTCTATCTCTACTCAAGTCTTGTTCACTGACATCGTCGTATCGCCATTACCTTAGCAGAACTATTACGTCGTAGGGCATCAAGGGAGGTGGTCTCGGATCGTGTAGTCTCTGACTCTGTCGGGGGGCCTTTGCTCTATATCTATGGACGTATTGAGGGATGCTGGGGTGAGGCCTTGGATAAACTGTTTGACATTAGGATTGGTTACTTGCGAGCCCAGTTTGCAAGCCCTCACCAATAGGGGCTTACGTATTGGTATGGATAGGGCATCAGGGGAAGTGTTATGCGGTGTTTGATCCGGACACTTTAGCTCTATCTCTATTCCATGATGGGTGCATGTGGGACGGCAATGGTGTTTGATCCATTAGGCGGCTTCACACACTCGTGTATAAAGGTGCGGCAGCCACCTATCCTTTCTATTGCACATTGCAAACTTATGAACCAGACCAAAGATATGAATTGAATGTATGCATAAATTTGTTGCATTATTTTCTTTACTCACTGAGTCATGATGTGTGCTCACCCTTTCGACGTCGAATATTTTTAGTTGATGATGCAGGTACTACATTAGAAGATTATATGAATGCTCCATTGTACGGACATGTTGCGGTGATGGATGCAGAAGCTATAATGGAGTCGCATGATTCGTCGTGTGAGTGCAACTCATGCGTCTTTGATTAGATTTAGTAGTTGGATTATTCAAAAGATGTAATTGATTAATTTATATTATTTTATGTCTTAGTTTTTTTGGAGATAATTGGATACATTACTTATGTTATCACTGTTAGATACTCAGTTCATTACTATTAAAGACTTTCACTATTGTTTATTTACTCTGATTATGGTTGTGGATGTGTATGGTTTAAGCAAAAGGACACAGCCTATTCGAGATCCTGGTTGAACCATTGGATCATAGACGGTTCATCACACCATTCTGGTTGGTGCAGAATTGAGGAGTGACAACTTGGTATTAGAGCTCTCGGGCCCTGTCTATTAAACCGGTATACTTTCACAAAAGTTCGTAAACTGAGTTAGGATAAATATTTAAAAGCTGTAATAAGAACACACAATAAAGCACCTGTGTTGTATGAGACAAAAATTAAGAAAGAGAATAATGCACTATTAAGATGAGAAACAAGTTTCATATACACATCGAATAAAAATAAAAACAATATAAATATATATATGTATATATATATTTCCAAATCAGAGTACGGTCCACAATCCAGACAGTTACTCTGTAGTATAAGAAAAAAGTAAAAAGAATGCATCATGGAGCCGGAGGTGCTGGAGGAGGAGGTGCCTCGCAATCTCGGTCATAGTCCTCAGCATACACTCTAGTCAGCCAGGCTACCTGAGTCTGAGTCACCTGGAGACTAGCTGCCAGATCGGCCATCGACTGATTAAACGTGCGCTGGGCCTCCCTAATCTCATGCAGCAACCCGTCACGTCATCTGGTGGTGGGTGCGAAGGACCAACTGAGTGAAAAGGAATCCAAGAAGGACCAGCTCCAGTAGAATGCAATGGTGATGGAGGTATGGCATCTACATCCATGAACATACGATCATCATCCTCAGCATGACCACCATGGACTCCTGTTGCTGTTGCTGCTGCTGTCACCTCAGCGTCTGCTATCTCGACCCGAGTACGGGGACGCATCATAGTGTTCCTCTCCTCGTCACTAACCTGCGCATCCCGCATCCCCATCTTGCAGATGGCCTTCTAGTCAAGGTCAGAGGAGAAGGTATCCTCATGAATCCTCTCATCCACTAAGTCGACATGCAGGCGAGTGAGCAGGGTAGTGATAAAAAACCCATAGGGTAGGTTGCCTATCTGACCAGGCATTGCAGCACAGTGCATCGTCCTGATGATAATATATGGGAGGTAGACTAGTTGTCTAGTACAGATGTAGTACAAGAGAGACTGGGTCAACTGGGAAATCTTCTCATAGTGCCCACTCTGCGGAATTAGGTTGTGCTGAATAATCTTGTAGAACACCTGAGTTTTCGGTCATAGGTTGATTGCCTTCATCTCCCAGCGATCATCTCTAAGAAGCTGATGATCAATCTCTACACGCATCATCAAAGATAGGAACTGGGGTTCCTTAGGTGCACAGTATACCAAGGGGCCATCGTTTGAAATACCCAGGAGATCAGCCAACTCCTGGCAGTTAAAGGAGATCTCCACCCCTTTAACATAACTGGTGATCCTGAGCTCTCTACCCCTATCTATATCATTTGGATCACCCACTACCTGAAGGTTGCAATAAAACTGCTTCACCAGAGCAGGACAGGTGCAAGCCTCATATAATATCACGGGGAGCCAACCCATGTCACCAAAGGCACCATCTACATTAAACAAGGCTAGATTAGCCAAGTTTACACAATGACCCCCTTCCACCTTTTTACGCTCATAACGAGCATACTGAGCCTCTGCTTCATTAGATCGGAAGCGGATAGGATCATGAACTCTGAGAACTTTGGTGCGAGCCATGTTATCTGCAAAGACACAGACAAATAGACAAGATATGAATTATAGAGCAAAACTCAAAATTTTGGCATTATAACGGCATGATTTGGCCAAAAGCCTCACTTTTCACCCAAACCAGTTGGGCAGGAGGACTTACATATGTCCCAAACCATCTTGCAATGCTCATACAGTTGGAAATTTAAACTAGGAAGATCGAATTTGAAGAAATTTTGATAATTTGGAAAAATATCAAAAATTAGGTCAAAAATGAAAAATTTCAAGTTTCTCAAAAAACTAACCGATGAAACTCAAATTTTCTTGAGGGCTTTCATCCATTGGGTGGCCAATAGCAAAAGCCCCCAATAAAAATCAAATTTTTACGATTAGAAAAATTTTAATTTGAAAAAAAGCTATAAATGGAGAAAAACCTAGTTTTGAAAGCTTTAAAATGAGGACTAGTAGAGAACATACCTGAAGGAATGGAGTGGTGGTCGTGAATAGAAGAAAGAATCACCAAGCACGAGTGGTCGACATTG
Source organism: Protea cynaroides (assembly GCA_028583415.1). NCBI lineage: Eukaryota > Viridiplantae > Streptophyta > Magnoliopsida > Proteales > Proteaceae > Protea > Protea cynaroides. Next base: position 63,861,394 of record CM053275.1, on the reverse strand, counting down.
TAGCAACTCAATGGAAGCGAGTTGAGTTGAGAGAAAAAGGAAAAGTGGGAAATGACTCCAAAAATCAGGTTTAAAAACCTGATTTGGAGTCGTGTGGTAACAAAATTCGACCAAATCTGTGACCATACGACCGACCCCACGATCGACCACAGGCTCTCGGTGAGCTGTCAGACCTCGTGTGGTCGGACCCTGTGGTCGGACATATTGCGACCACACGATCGGCCACAGGCTCTTGGTGAGTTGACAGACCTCGTGTGGTCGGACCCTGTGGTCGGACATATTCCGACCCCATGATCGACCACAGGCTCTCGTTGAGCTGACAAGGTTTTGTTAGGTTGCATACCCTGTGGTCGGACATATTGCGACCCCACCATCGACCACACGATGGAAAATACAGTATTTTGACTGAATGACTTGGAAAATTGGAATTTTACATTGATTTGTTGGATTTTGACATGGGAATGACTTATGTTATGATTGCCTCACCTATTCTATGATTTTTCAGACACTACCACCACCAAAACAGGAAATGGCTAGGCAAAGAGTAACCAGGCGAGGACGTAACCCAATTCCACCACCACCACCTGTGGAGGAAGATAGCCATGAAAATCCTGAAGAACAAGGGAATCAGAATATGGCACCACCAGGAGCTAATGGCCAGGAAAATCCTACAAACTTGCCAGTCCCACCTACAGATTTGGCTACAACAGTTATGAACCTAGCACAACAGCTGCAGCAAATACAGCAAGTACAAGCCAATATGCAAGTTGCTATGGGAATGGTTTTTCCAACTGTACATACTACACCTATGCCAGCCAAACAAGCTAGCACAGTACCAGGGGGTAGCAACTCGGTACCCCAAGCACCTCAAACGCCAGTTGCACAAGCTCCAGTACAGAACCCTGAGGTAGCCCAAGGCAGTTACCAGTATCAATCACCTATGTATGGGGCCTATGATCAGTATCAGTTGGACCATTCTCGACTAATCAAGCGCTTTCTGAAAATGAAACCTAAGGAATATAATGGCAAGCCAGCAGATCCTTTGTGGCAAGCTCAATGGATCGATGAAATGGAAAGAAATTTTATGATGATGACGGTTAATGAGGAGGAAAAAGTACTATGTGCAACATTTATGTTGAAAGGTGATGCACACCACTGGTGAAAGTTTACTCGGAGTTATCTATTAACAAAGCACGCCCAATTGACCTGGGCTACCTATAAAGAGGCATTCTTCGAGAAATATTTTCCCAGAAGTTTCAGAGACGCTATGGAAAGAGAGTTCCTGAGTTTGTATCAGGGACAGATGACTATAGATGTATATCAACAGTGTTATGAAGATTTGTTTTTCTTTCCTCCCTCTAGCATGCAGGAGGAAAATACTAAAATACGAAGGTTCGTCATGGGACTTAGGAGAAGCATTCGGGAGCATGTCTTGGGGATAGAAAAGAAAGTTTACAATGAAGCCATACAGATTGCTCGAGTGCTAGAATTGAGCCAGAAGGAGAGCTACTTTGCTCAGAATAGAGGTATCAAAAGGCCAAATGGAAATTCTTATAACAGAGGGAACACAAAGACATTTAAATCCTTTCGTACTCAAGGATTTAATGCTGCAGCCAAGACTACTCCAATAGTCCAACCTCAACAAAATCAAAATAATGAAGGAGTAAAATGTTATAACTGCAATCAAATGGGACATTATTCAAGGGAGTGTCCTAAGCCCAAGAAGCAGCTACAGCAAGGAAAGGTTTATGCAGTTACATTTGAGGATGCTGCCACATCGTCTGATGTGGTCACAGGTATGACCTGAACCTTTCATTTTGTATTGGCTTGTGTGAGAATATAGACTAAATTAAAACCAATCACAGGTATCGTACCTATTAATGGAATACCCACCAGAGTACTCTTTGATTCTGGAGCTACTCATTCTTTAATATCTGTGTCATTTGAAAAGAAGCTAAATCTATCCCTCAGATCTTTAGACTACAAATTGCTTGTATGATCGCCTATAGGATGAGAAGTGGAATTAGAAAAAGGTTATAGACCATGTCCAGTTCTTATTGGTGAAAAGATTTTGGATGCAACCTTGATTCAACTCAAGATGGCAGACTTTGACGTTATCTTGGAAATGGATTGGTTAGCTCGGCAGTCTGCAAATCTATTATGTGCAAAAAAGAAACTGACATTTAAAGACAAGGAAGGAGCAGAGTTTAGTTTTGCGGGAACCAGACTACCCCATAAACGAAAACTCATCCTCTCTGCATTAAAGGTTAGAAAATGCCTCGAGAAAGGAGGAGTTGGGTATCTAGTATCCGTGGTCGACCTCACTAAGGAAGTACCACGAATGGAGGATATTGATGTTGTGCGTGACTTTCCAGATGTATTTCCTAAGGAACTACAAGGACTACCACCCGACCGAGCAACAGAGTTCGTTATAGATCTTATACCCGGAGCCGCACCAGTTTCTAAAGCACCCTATCGAATGGCTCCTACTGAACTGAAGGAACTAAAGGTATAGTTACAAGAATTACTGGACAAGGGTTATATCAGACCCAGCATATCACCAAGGGAAGCGTCAATATTGTTTGTACAGAAAAAGGATGGTAGTGTTCGACTATGTATAGACTATCGAGAATTGAATAAGCTTACAATCAAGAATCGATACCTGTTGCCTCGGATTGATGACTTGTTTGATCAGTTGTAAGGTGCCAAGGTGTTCTCTAAGATTGATCTTCGGTCAGGATACCATCAGTTGGAGATTAAGGAAGGTGATATTCCAAAAACAACATTCAAAACAAGATATGGACATTATGAATTTTTAGTCATGTCTTTTGGATTAACTAACGCACCCGCAACTTTTATGGAACTAATGAATCGGGTATTCCATGATATGTTGGATATGTCAGTCATTGTGTTTATTGATGATATATTGGTCTACTCCAAGGACAAGGAAACTCATGTCATGAATCTAAGAGCCGCTCTACAGCGACTAAGAAAAGAGAACCTTTATGCTAAATTTATAAAGTGTGAGTTTTGGCTAAATAAGGTTGCTTTCTTAGGCCATGTAGTATCCGTTGAGGGAATTAAAGTGGATCCTAGCAAGATTGAAGCCATTGTGAAATGGGAAGCACCTAAGAGTGTTAAATCAGAAGTTTTCTAGGTCTAGCTGAGTATTATCGATGATTCATGGAAGATTACTCCAGAATTATCGTACCTCTCACCAGTTTAACTAAGAAAGGAGAAAAGTTTGTTTGGACCGACAAATCTGAAGAAGGTTTTCAATCATTGAAAGCTAGATTGATATTTGATCCCATCATGACTATTCCTATTCCAGGACAACCATTTACCTTGTACACTGATGTGACTGGGTTGGGTTTAGGATATGTACTTAAGCAAGGAGAACAAATAGTTGCGTATGCCTCAAGACAACTGAAGACACTTGAGAAGAACTATCCCACTCATGACTTGGAATTAACAGCAGTAGTACATGTTGTCAAGATATAGAGACATTATTTGTATGGAGAGAAATTTCAGATTAAATCAGATCATAAGAGTCTCACTTATCTTTTTAATCAAAGGAGTTGAACATGAGACAAAGAAGATGGCTGAAATTATTGAAGGATTATGATTGCGATATTTAGTATCATCCAGGGAAAGCTAATGTAGTTGCTGATGCGCTAAGCAGAAAAGCAATGATAAAATCCCAAGGAGAGGCTAACACGACTGCGGCAATGTGTGTTACAGGAAAAGTATTCCATTATGGTAATGAGCAATTCGTAATAGATGCACCAGGCGGATCAACCAACCAAGGTTTATTCATTGGTTTTCAAATATGTTCGCAACATTGAAGATTGTACCTGATGTAATAGATGAAGTGAAAATCGCTCTTAGATCAGACCCTTATCTGAGAACGGTACAAGAAGACATCGAAAAAGGTAGGACTATTCCTGAGTTCACCTTGGACGTTGAAAAGGTACTGAAGTATAAAGGAAGAGTATGTGATCCTGAAACAGAAAACTTGGACATTAGACACAGACTAATGGAGGAAGCTCACACCACTGCTTATTCAGTACATCCAGGAAGTACAAAGACGTATCGTGATTTGAAGAAATTATATTGGTGGAGTGGGATGAAAGCAGATGTAGCTAAATTTATGTCTCAATGCCTAAATTGTCAGAGGGTAAAGGCTGAAAGGCAAAGACTTGCAGGATTATTACAGCCACTGCCAGAACCAGCATGGAAATGGGATTGCATCACTATGGACTTCGTCATCGGGTAACCATTAACTCCCCGAGTAGTTGATGCGGTCTCGGTGATTGTAGATCGTCTGACTAAGATAGCTCGCTTCATAGCTATACGACCTCAATATACATTGGAGAGGTTAGCCAAGCTATATATGGATAATATTGTCAGATTACATGGTGCAGCTGAAAGTATTGTGTCCAATAGAGACTCACTCTTTACCTCAAAGTTTTGGAAAGGATTACAGAAGGCTATGGGTACAACGTTGAAATTTAGTACTGCATTCCACCCTCAGACAGACGGAACGTCGGAGCGTACCATACAGATTTTAGAAGATATGCTTCGAGCCTGTGTTATTGATTCAAGGGATCATGGGATGAGAAACTAGCATTGATCGAGTTTGCCTATAACAACAGCTATCGGGCTACTATACAGATGTCACCCTATGAAGCACTGTATGGTAGGAAGTGTCAAACTCCTTTGTTTTGGAATAAAGTTGGAGAACGGAGTATTGTTGGACCAAAATTTATTGAAGAAACTTGTTGAGTAGTCGACATTATCAAGGAAAGAGTTAGAATAGTTCAGAATTGTCAGAAACAATATGCAGATACTCGACGTCGAGACCTTGAATTCATTGTTGGTGATAAGGTATTCTTGAAAGTATCACCTATGTGAGGTTTAAAATGATTCAGACAAAAAGGGAAGCTAAGTTCGAGATATGTTGGGCCATATGAGATTCTAGCTAAACATGGAAAAGTGGCATATCAGTTAGCACTACCCCCATCTATTTCAAGTGTGCATGATATATTTCATATCTCATTACCGAAGAAGCCAAGATATAGATCACATGATATTTATTATGTTAAGGTCACTTGGAGAAGCTAAGATATAGAAGAGATCACATGGGAAGAAGAGAATGCTATGCGAAAGCAATATCCTCACCTTTTCGACTCGAAAGGTATGTGCAAATTTTGAGGATGAAATTTCTAATAAGAGGGGGGGAGTTGTAAGACCCGTATCAAACTAACCGGTCTTGCCACCTTGTATCAGGTCCACCTATCATGGTCGAGCCAGGTGGACCAAGTGCGTGAAGAAACCACAAGATCATGTATGAAATTAATCCAAAAACAGTCAATTATGAGTGTGTGGTCGCATACCTAAACAGGTGTGACCGACCACACCTCAAAAGAGTCTAACCACATGAATTTAGGTCGTGTGGTCGGACATTTTAGAAGTTGTGGTCGATAGATTCTGCTACCCCACCTCCGACCACACGGAACCCAGTCAGAAATAAAAATTTGGAAACCTTCCTAATTCGAAGGGGATATTTCCTAAACTCATTAGGGCTTATTATGGAGGGTTTGTCTCTATAAATTGGACATACCTTATCCTTTTCACTCCTTTAGGACTCTAATTGAAAGTGAGAGAAAGAGAAGAGAAGGAAGAGAAGGAAAATTGAAGAGGAAGACTAAGGAGGAAGAAAATTCAGAGAAAACTCTGAATCTTCAACAAGCCTAAGGTATGAACATATTCCCCATGATAAATTGAGCACCTAGAATAGTTTATGAAGAAGATAGGATTTAGGAGAAACCCAAACCATCCATTCATAGATAAATTCCAAGAGAATCCATGGAGGAAATTATGTGGACAATGGATGGTGTATAAAATAATAGTTTTGATCCATAGAACAATTGTAAGAAGGATCATGATGATAAGCCAAAAGAATCCAAACATGGAGGATTAGAATTGAGAGTGAAAGGTCGACCAACACACGTGTGGTCGCACGTGTGGTCGCATGATGTGCTACCACATGAGACACACATGTCGGACCACATGCCCTCGGAAAGTTTTCAGGGAGGGTGTGGTTGCACGTGTGGTCAGAGTATGTCCGACGACACCCTCTGATCCCATGCCCTGTGGTCGCAGAAACTGAGACCACAGGTGCTGCCACACCTGCGACCCCTCAGTTTCTATTAGTCTAAACTCATGAAAATTAATTCTAATATATAATCTACAAATTTATGAGGTTTCCAAGTGATTTAAAAGTGAATTACAAAGCTTGAACGAGGATCTACTATCAACTAAATGTAAGGGAACAAGACTTAAACCAATTGGCTAATAATAAACTATTTTTATTTATTGAGTCCAATGGCATGATTGATTTTATGCTTGTATGTGTGTATTGTGCATATCACATGTCATCCAATATTCCTGTCATTACTGTTCATGCATATTTAATTCAGTTTATTTATAACATGATGATGATTATGATGCTAGGAATAGGCATGTGAATGTATGTGTGTGGTTAGTGTGCTTGATGTGAGTGGGGCATCAGGGGGAGGACATGACATTGTGGTTCATCCTGGTCACCAGACTCTAGCTCTATCTCTACTCAAGTCTTGTCCACTGACATCGTCGTATCGCCATTACCTTAGCAGAACTATTACGTCGTAAGGCATCAGGGGAGGTGGTCTCGGACCGTGTAGTCTCTGACTTTGTCGGGGGCCTTAGATCTATCTCTATGGACGTATTGAGAGATGCTGGGGTGAGGCCTTGGATATACTGTTTGACATTAGGATTTGTTAGTTGCAAGCCCAGTTTGCAAGCCCTCGCCAATAGGGGCTTACGTATTGGTATGGATAGGGCATCAGGAGAAGTATTATGTGGTGTTTGATCCGGACACTTTAGCTCTATCTCTATTCCATGATGGGTGCATGTGGGATGGAAATGGTGTTTGATCCATTGGGCGGCTTAACACACTAGTGTATAGAGGTGCGGCGGTCACCTATCCTTTCTATTGCACATTATAAACTTATGAACCAGACAAAAAATATGAATTGAATGCATGCATATGTTTGTTGCATTATTTTTTTTGCTCACTGAGCCATGATGTGTGCTCACCCTTTCGACGTCGAATATTTTTAGTTGATGATGCAGGTACTATAGTAGAAGATTATATGATTGCTCCAATGTACGAGCATGTTGCAGCGATGGATGCAGAAGCTATGATGGAGTCGCATGATTTGTCGTGCGAGTGCAACTCATGCGTCTTTGACTAGATTTATTATTTTGATTATTCAAAAGATGTAATTGATTAATTTATTTTATTTTATGTCTTAATTTTTTTAGAGATAATTGGATACTTTACTTATGTTATCACTGTTAGATACTCAGTTCATTAGTATTCAAGACTTCTGCTATTGTTTATTTACTCTGATTATGGTTGTGGACATGTATGATTTAAGCAAAAGGACACAGCCTATTCGAGATCCTGATTGAACCGTTGGATCATAGACGGTTCACCACACCATTGGTTGGTGTAGAATTGGGGTGTGATGGTCACTCCCCATGGTGATATACTGGGTCGAATATAAATCTTGTCCAGCAACTCCTGTAATTGTATCTTTAATTCCTTCAGTTCAGTAGAAGCCATTCGATAGGGTGCCTTAGATACTGGTGCGGCTCCTGGTATAAGGTCTATAACGAACTCTGTCACTCGATCTAGTGGTAATCCTGGTAATTCCTCAGGAAATACATCCAAAAATTTATGCATAACTTTAATATCTTCCATTCGTGGTGCTTCCTTGGTTAGGTCGACCATGGATACTAGGTACCCAATTCCTCCTTTCTCGAGGCATCTCCTAGCCTTTGATGCAGAAAGAATGAGTTTTCGTTTACGAAAAAGTTTGGTTCTCATAAAACTGAACTCTGCGCCTTCCTTGTCTTTAAATGATGTCTTCTTCTCAACGCAAAACAAACTTGCTGAATGCTGGGATACCCAGTCCATCCCTAGGATGACGTCAAAGTTTGCCATCTCGAGTTGCATCAAGTTAAAGTCGAAACTTCGTCCATTTATAAGAACTGGACATGGTCCATAACCTTGATCTGATTTCGCTTCTAATCCCATAAGTGATCGTACTAGTAGCTTGTAGTTTAATGGTCTGAGGGCTATATTTAACTTCTTTTCGAAAGACACTAATATAAATGAGTGTGTGGCTCCAGAGTCAGAGTACTCTAGTGGGTATGCCATTAATAGGTACGATACCTATGATTTATCTTACTAAATTAATCTATATGCTCATACAAAACATTACAAACAAAAGATTAAATCATACCTCTGACCACATCAGGCGATGTGGCAGTATCCTTAGAAGTAATTGCATAAACCTTCCCTTGCCATAGCTGCTTTCTTGGCTTAGGACAATCTCTTGAATAATGTCCTACTTGATTATAGTTATAGCACTTGACGCCAGCATTTCCTTGCTTTAATTGAGATTGGGCTATCGGAGTAGTCTTGGCTGTAGCATTGAAGCCTTGGGTGTGGAAGGATTTAAATGTCTTGGAGTTCCCTCCATTGAATGAGTTTCCATTCGGCCTCTTTATACCCCTGCTTTGAGCAAAGTAACTCTATCTTTGACTAGACTCCAAAACTCGTGCTATTTGTACAGCTTCATTGTATATTTTTTTTTCTGCCCCAAAACATGCTCTTGGATGCTTCCCCTAAGTCCCATAACAAACTTTCGGGTTTTGGTATCTTCTTCTTGCATGCTAGAGGGAGCAAAGAAGAACAACTATTTATAACGCTGCTGATAAGCGTTCATAGTCATCTGTCCCTGGTACAGACTCAAGAACTCCTTTTCCATTTGATCTCTGAAATTTTTGGGGAAGTACTTCTTGAAGAAGGCTTTTTTGATGATAGCCCAGGTTAATTGGATGTGCTTTGTCAACAGATAACTTTGAGTGAACTTCCACCAGTGATGTGCATTATCTTTTAGCATAAATGTGGCACATAATACTTTCTATTCTTCACTGATAGTCATCATCATAAAGTTTTTCTCCATCTCGTCGATCTAGTGGATTGGCCACAGAGGATCCGATGGCTTACTAGTGAATTCCCTTGGTTTCATCTTCAAAATACGCTCGATCAGTCTGGAGTGATCAAGCTGATACTGTCACACCCCAATTTTGGACTAACCAGAATGGTGTGATGAACCATCAATAAACCAACGGTTCAACCAGGATCTCACAATAGGCTATCCCACATATGATAACCAAAACACATTCCACATTAATCAAAGGTAATAAATTAAATAGCGGAAGTCTTACAGATAATGAACTGAGGTCTAATCATGATAAATAATTAATATTTCATTTATTTCCAAGTAACCAAAATATAATTTAATACATATTACAATATCCAAATACGCAAACTAAACACTACGCGTGTCCACCGCTGAAACGCTCGCTTAACGAATCATGTTCGTCCTCCACAGCTTCCTCATCATAACCGCCACATGATCATATGTTGGCATGCCAACATAATCTTCAATAAATAGCAATAAACATTAGAGATAAAGCATGAGCATTTTAAGCAAATACCCTAAATAGAAAGGTTGGGCATTTTAAGCATATCGACCTCCCAAAATAAGTCCCATTGAGTTTAGCATATCGACTTTTCCTAAAATAGACATGAGCACACTATAAGCACCAGTGATGGTTGAGACCAAATTTAAAAAGAGAATAATGCATCTATTAAAGGGGAAACAAGTTACATACAATCAGAGAGAGAAATGAAAAATGGTGTGTATTTTAAGCATATCGACCTCCCAAAATAAGTCTCATTGAGTTTAGGAAAGGTTCCAATCGAAATTAGGAAGGTTTCCTAATTTTTGGTTCGTGCTGTTTTTCCCAAATATCGAGGGTCGATGGGAGGGTCGATGGGAGGGTCGGACAACTCATAAACCCTGCGACCCATGGTTGAGGGTCGATGGTGAGGGTCGATGGGAGGGTCAGACCTGCCTGTTAAAACCTGCGACCCTACCCTCATTTTGACTGTTTTTGGATAAATTTTCATATTGGGTCTTGGTTTTTCTTCACACATTTGGTCCACTTGGCTCGACCATGATATGTAGACGGGTCCCGACACAAAATATAAGCTTAGGCTGGGTTCGTGGTGTGCGGGTCTTACAACTCCACCACCCTTAAAAGAAATTTCGTCCTCGAAATTTGAAAGTACGGATCTTACAGATACTGTACTTAAGCTCCATACATGGGCTGTTGGTACTGATAATTACCTTGGTTGTACCACTTTGCGGTGCTTCAGGGTTCTGCACTTGAGTTTGCACAAATGGTGTTTACAGTGCTTGGGGTACAGTGTTGTTCATAGCAGATGGTTAGGGCACAGTATTGCTACCCCCAGGCACAGTACTAGCTTGCCTTGCAGGTATATGTGTGGTGTTTGCAGCTGGAGAAGCAATTCCCATGGTAGCTTGCATGTTCGCTTGCATTTGGTGCACTTGCTGTACTTGTTGTGGTAAATTTATCACTGTAGTAGCTAAATCTATAGGTAGTGCTGGTAAATTAGTTGGGTTGGTATGGGTGTAAACATCCTGAGGTGCAACATTTTGATTTCCAGCATCTCCTCCTTGCTCTTATTGACCTTCATCGTCATTGACCTCCATAGGTGGTGGAGATGGGTATTTACTCTGTCTCCTTTTGGTTAATCTATGCCCAGCCATTTAACTTCCTAGGTAAAATAATATTAGAGAGGCTACACATGTGAGACAAGATAGAATGGTAATATTTTGTTAGTCCCATAGTGGAAGGAGAGAGAAGAAACAAATTATGAAGCAATAACTCTAACAGAATAAAAAACAGACAACAGTTAATCATACGATCGATGTTGTACGATCACATGTAGCGCGACCATCGATTTCGACCATACGACCCTTGGCAACTCACCGAGACCTTATGGTCTATCGTATGATCGACTGGTACGGTTGGTTGTTTTGGTCGAATTGTGCGACCGTATGATTCAAAAATCAGGTTTTAAACCTATTTTTCAAAATTTCCCTCTCATTCCTCATTCTTTCTCCTACGGTCTTAACTCAGCTCGCCACCACTGGGTTGCTACAGTGTCAACCGTATAAACTTGGTGATTTCTCCATTGATCAACAATCTTCATTATGTTCCCCAAGGTATGTTCTTTATTCTTTCTTCCTTTTCAAGCTTTTAGCTTTCATATGTTCGTCATATTTAGAGTTTTCTTTAAATTAACGTCTATTTGATCATACAAATTTGATTTTTATTGGGCGTTCTTGCTATTGACTACCCAACGGATGAAAGCCCTCAAGAAAATTCGAGTTTCATCAATTGGTTTGATTAACATTTGAAATTTCTCATTTTTGACCTAGAAATTTGGGCTAGATTTTGCCAATTTCAATCTACCTAGTTGAAATTTTCGATTGAATGAGCCTTGCAGAATGGTTTGTGACCTATGTATCTCCTTCTGCCTAAGTGTTTAGGTGAAAAGTGAGGCTTTTTCTCATTTTACGTCATTATGCTGTCCAAATTTTAAATTTCTCTAACTTGTTATTCTTATTCTCTTTTCTTCCAATTATCATGGTTCGCAAGAATGTTCCTCGAGTTCATGACCAGCGTCCCTTCCGGTCCATTGAAATGGAAGTTCAATATCCATGGTTTCAGCAAAAAAAGGTGGAAAGGGGTCGGTTGTTAACCTAGCCCATTTAGCCATTTTTGATGTAGAGAGGGTATTTGGTGATATGGGTTGGTTACCCATAATCTTGTAGGAAGCTTGCACCTTCCCAAACCTAGTAAAGTAGTTTTATTGCCACTTACAGTTTGAGGGTGATCTAGAGGATATGGACAAGGGTAGAGAGCTTCAGATCACCAGTTGGGTGAAAGGGGTTCCTATCTCTTTGAACTGTCAGGAGTTGGCTGATCTCCTGGGCATTTCCAATGATGGGCTGTTGGTTTACTATGCACCAAAGGAGCCTCAGTTTCTATCCACTTCTATGCACGTAGAGATATGCAATCAGATTCTTCGTGATGACCATTGGGAGATGAAGGCCGTCAACCTACGTCCTGAGCCACGGGTATATTGTAATATCATTCAACATGGTCTAATTCCTCAGGGTGGACACTACGACATGGTCTCTAAGTTGATTCAGTACCTATTGTACTGTATATGCACCAGACAGCTTGTCCGTCTGCCATACATTATTATCCAAACTATGTACAGGGCTAATTTATCTGATTTGTGAGGTAACCTGCCCTATGGACGGTTGATCTCCACTCTGCTGACTAGCCTCCAGGTGCATTTGGAGGATGAGAGGATTTATGAAGACACCTTCTCTACTGATCTGGATTGGGATGCCATCTATATGATGGGGATGAAACGTACAGGTCAGCGATGATGAGAAAAATGTCATGAGACATCCTCTCACTCGGGTGGCAATAACAGATGCAGAGGTGGCAGCAGTAGAGGCAGACAAGAGTGATGATGAGAAAGAGGATGATAGGATGTACATGGATGTAGATGCCATACCTCCTCCATCACCACAACATTCTACTGGGGCCGGCCCTTCTCAGACTTCTCACTCGGCTGGTCCTTCGTGCCCACCATCAGATGACATGATGGCGTTACTGCATGAGATTCAGGATGCCCAGCGTGCAATGGATCAGAGGGTAGGAGAGATCCTAGACGCTCAGCACTCTACAGACCAGTTGCTAGTAGATCTCATAGCTAGTCTTTGAATGACCCAGACTCAGGTATCATGGCTCATGACAGTGTATGCTGAAGACTATGATTGAGACCAGGAGGCACCTCCTCCCCCAGCGCCCCCAGCTCTATGATTGCTCCTTTTTCTTCTCTCATTATACTATAGAGTAACTGTCCGAATTGTGGACCGTACTCTAGTTCAGATACATATTTTTCTCATTTTTGTTTTGTCATATATATATATATATATATATATATATATATATATGTTTCTCCTTTAGTTATGTGCATTATTCTCTTTCTTAGTTTATGTCTCAACCAACATGATGCTTATGGTGTATTTCTATTATAGTTTTTTTATTTTTCTAACTCTGTTCATGACTCGTGTGGAAGTAGTTAGGTCGATGGGTAAAACCTGAGGGAGCTCTGACACCAAGTTGTCACACCTCAATTCTGGACTAACCAGAATAGTGTGATGAACCATCAATAAACCAATGGTTCAACTAGAATCTCGTTTAGATAGTATCCACCATATCAAACCACACATACATTCCACGGTAATAATCAGAGATAATAAATAAATAAGCGAAAGTCTTTATAACTAATGAACTGAGTATCTAACAATGATAAATAAATATTTAATCCAATTATCCCCAAGCAACTCAAGACATAAAAGTAAAATAATCAATTACATGTCCGATAGTCAAAATATAGCTAAACTAAGTAAAGACACATTGATTACACTCGTATGAAGGATCATGCACATCTTCAACAGCTTCTGCTTCCATAGCCGCCATGTGTCCATACGACAGCGCATTCTTGTACTCTTCTATAGTAGGACCTGCATCATCAACTAAAGATATTTGACGTCGAAAGGGTGAGCACACATCACGGTTCAGTGAGTAAAACAAAACAATGCAACAAACATATGCATGCATTCAATTCATATCTTTGGTCTGGTTTTTAAGTTTGCAATGTGCTATAAAAAGGTTTGGCAACCACCGCACCTCTATACATGGGTGTGTAAGCTCATCCAATGGATCAAACACCATTTTCGTCCACATCCACCCCACCATGGAATATAGATCGAGCTAAAGTATCCAGATCACACACCGCCAACACATCCCCCGATGCCCTACCCATACCAACACATAAGCCCCTATTGGCAACGCTTATAAACTGGGCTCGCAACTAACCAATCCTAAATGTCATCCAGTGAATCCAAGGCTTCACCCCAGCATCCCTCAATATGTCCATAGAGATAGAGCTAAGGCCCCCGACAAAGTCAAAGACTATACGGTCCGAGACCACCTCTCCTAATGCCCTATGACGTAATAGTTCTGCTAAGGTAATGGTGATACGACGATGTCAATGGGCAAGACTTGAGTAGAGATAGAGCTAAAGTCTGGTGAGCAGTTCAGAGACTACAATGCCACATCCTCCCTTTGATGCCCCACTGGCATCCAACACACTAACCACACATACACAATCACTTTCCTATTCATATCATCATCAATCAACATGGTAGACAGAAGTAAATATGCATGAGCAGTAATAACATGTGAGATGTACATTACAAGCATACAAGCATAGAATCAATCATGGAATTGGACTCAATAAAATAAATAGTTTATTATTATATAATTAGTTTAGGTCTTGTTCCCTCACCTGTTAGCAAAGTTTGATCTCCTTCCATGCCTTATAACTCTCTTTGAATCAATTTAGTAACCTAAAAGTTTTATGAATTTAAGTTAGGGTTCATATGTACCATGTTACAGTAGTCAAAAATTGAAACAGATGACTGATAGGTGTCTGATTGGTCCTATAGTCTCATGCTGTGTTGACCGTACCACGTACGATCGATACCCTATGGTCGCACTACATGGGACCATACACCTACGACCATACGATTCCTGAATTCTTCCCGAATGGCTATGATCGATATTCTAGCCATGCTATGGTCGACCGTAGCTGCTACATTACGATTTTTGATCAAATTCTACTTTTAATCCGAATTATTCCTCTTGACTCTTCAATAGGGTCCTTCCTAATGATCATTATATGGCCAAATTTCTTAGTTCTACAAACTAATTACTCTAACCCATTCTCCATGATCCCTTCTTGAGATTTGCTCAAAGAATCCCACAGTTGAATCCTTACATTGGGTTTGGTATTGCCATTTATACTAAAAATTCTCACTCTTAATGTTTTAAGGCTACAGAGATAAGGTTCATACCTTACTTGTTGCAGAGAGTCTGTAGAACTCTTCTCTCAGCCTTCTCCTTAGACTTCTCTCTTTCTCCTTCTCTTCCTTCTCTTCCTCTAGGGTTGATGATGTTCCAAAAGAGTTAAAAAGTGTTGAAGAACGTCCTTTATATAGATAGAAACTCTCCATATAAGGTTCTCCAACAATAGGAAATAGATCCTCCTTTTTTTTGAAAAGTTTTTGAACTCGGAATCTGGTTTGGGACCGTACGGCTATTAATCAGTGGTCTTTATTTCCTACTGTATGGTCGACCCTACCTACCTAGGTAGTCAACCCTACACTTGATTATCAGTGTTTTGGGTCAATTTTCATACCTGGTCTTATGGTCCTTATTCACACGGTCGATCCACTTGATCCAACTATGATGGGAAGACCGGGTACGACACGGTTAGATCGGGTTAGTGGAGTACGGGTCATACACAACTAATAGGGGAATAATGATCCACCAATCGAAGGAGGACACATGTCCGATACTGACCATCAATCATTAAGAATACATATCAAGCCATGTGTAAGCTCGTTACAGATGCCACCTCACAAGTCGGTTATATGGAAGGACCATCCCCATGTTCTTAGAAAATAATTGTGGATTTTCCCCAATTGTGGACAATACCTCTAATCTCAGCCACATGCCAACTCTTGAGATAAACCACGAGCTGGAATCTCGAAAGTACTTAAGGAAGGTTCATCAGAGGATCGACATTTAACAGCCTTTAAGTCTACGTATCCAAGTCCTTACCCAACCGCCACAATACATGGTTTGTCACGTAGGACCCGAAACATACACAAGATAATTGGCAACCACATAGATCTTGGCCCGATCCATACACTCCATACCCCTCTACATATATAGCCCATTCTAAAGTAACAAGATCCCATTTTTTTGCACACTTACACTCTCTCCCTATCATACTTCTAAACCACATCTCTACAGGAGCTCGTATTTCTTTGATACCAAGCTCTAATTGCTTATTATCGATTTTGACTTAGGCATCAAAGTGGCCTTAGGGTTTTCAAACCCGTCCTCATTGCCTAATCTGCTTCTTTTGCAGGTGTCATCATCTCGAGAAACTTCGCACGAGAACCAGCAGCAACAGTTACTACCCAACACATAATGGCTATCAAAATAGCTAATGACGTGTACCACATTTATAGGGTCTACTCGACCCTACTATCTCAATACTCCCCCAAGCTAGAACATGCTCCAACTTAGAACAACAAGAATAGATGTGAACTACAACACTGGTCTTTAATATATGATTGTCGAAGATGCTAGGGATCATAGAGGGAACTTCATCATAGTAGCAACAGCAACTCACGAACACCAATCAGCATAGGTTCTTCCAAAGGAAGATAGATAGTAGTAATAGTAGTAGTAGGAGATAGTAATGTAGTATAGTCATTGCGAACCAATTAACACCATCAAGTTGCTAGAGACCAAATAACTCAACATTAAGTAACTAGGAACCAGACAACATAAGGTTATTGTAAACCACATAAACTACATCAAGCACAAGGTTTCATCATGTGCTATGGGTTGTAGGTTTCAACACGAGTGGCTGCATCATGTGCAACTGTAGTAGGATTCAACATGGGTGAAAAAGGTAATAGGCTCCAACATGAGTGGTTGTATAACTTCCAACGAAAGTAGACTCCAACACAAGAAAAAATGTAGTAGGTTGTAGTAAACTTCATCAAGAGCATAGTAAACGATAGTAGAATCCATTACGAGTGGTGGAATCATGTGCAACTTGTAGCTTAAGTTGTATCATGTGGAACTGGTAATAGTAGACCCCAACATGAATTATCCCAAAAAAAATGAGCAAACATGAACATGAGCAAATATGCTCTCTCCCCCTCACATGGAGCATTCCACGTGGACAAATAACAAAAGGGATAAGAACAAAGAGAATTGACGATCACAACATCACACTGCAAAAACAACCAAAAATCACCATTGATGAGGGATGGAACCCCAAAAAGCCAGAATCATGGTTATCTAACAAAATTATAATATAAAACTCATAATAGCAACAAATCTAATGGTTATATGTAACACAAACTGTAGGATATAAAATAGAATATTAATAAGAACAAGATACCATCTATCAAACAGTCAGATTAATAGATATGGTGAAGTCCTTGTACTGCTAGGACTAGAAGTCAAGCATGTATATTTTTAATAAAAAAAAAGAAGTTAAAGATCCAATCAACAGATGTGGACCAGAAGTGACAGCTAATTAATTAATGACATGTAGGATAAGTCGTCAAATTTTGGTTATGATCGAATGGCCGGATGTCTAGCTAGGAATTTTTCCTTCTAGCTAGGAAGGATTCCTTATTGGGGTAGGATTCCTTCCTTAACTAGAATTGACTGCAACAATAAGGGTGATTAGGAACCACAGTAAAGGTGAATAGCAACCACAATAAGGGTGAACAACAACCAATTCGATGTTGATATCAAATCAGATATTAGAGAAATATTAATATAATGATCAGATCAACAATAATGTAATGAGTTAATGCACTGAAATTGATTGGGATCAAGGCCATGGATAAACAAAAAACTAATAGCAATCCTTTGTGGTAAAGCCGAGAGCAAGGTTTAGGGTAAACCGAGAGTGAAAAAATAGGGATTCAAAACTATAACTGATAACAAGATTTTATGTTATGCAGAACCAAAAATTGAATGCAATTAATAAATAGGAATTAAAATCAAAACTGAAATCAATAATGGTTAAATTTTGAATTGAATCCAGATCTAAGATTGATATCTTGAAATCAACTGATTGTAAAGCAGAAAATAACCTAAGATTGATGCTAATGGAAACTAGCTATCAAAACCTAGATTAATTGCACTCAACAGTAAATAAAAGCAAGGGAAAATTTCCTCCATCTCCCCTAAGGTATACCTTTAGATCAACCACCCCTGCCTTGACTCATAATGTCAACTACTACCCCTACTTTTCAAAATATTCTCTCTCAATCAATTTGGTGATGAGATTTATCATCACTTTAATTTTTATTACAATATTACCTTTAAAATTAGAAAATAGCAATTTTTATTCTTTTGTAATTTAAAGGGATGAAACTTATCCCTTTCTTTGTTACTGTACGCAGATTTCACTTTGCCCTCTCCCATGTAATTTTCATCAGTTTGAAGGAAGCTCTCAAGAAGTCGCCAGTGAGGAAGAACTCTTCGAAGAACTACAGCACCATCATCATCGAAGTTCGCCAGAATCTTTTTGGGTTTAGGGATATGGTGAGAAGACAATATCGAAAAGAAAACTATCCAGTAAACGCCCACTTCTCTCCTTGGAGAAGTTAAGATCTCTTTCTATGAACCCTTTTCGATCTGTACTGCAACTTCTCAGAAAATCCCGCTACCCCTTTTCAACCCTTCTTTCTATGCCAAATGTATCCTCTCCTCTTCTTTCCAATCATGATTGATCAAACTAAATCACATTTTATCCATTTTTGATTATAGAAACAAAGAGATTACAAAAAATAAAAAATATCTTCTGTGTTCTTTGGATTTCTTGCAATTCCCAATTTTCTCAATGTTAAGCATCCTCAAACAAGAACTCCGGCAGCTTTGCTTGAGACTATAAAGGCCAATACGGAGGCGTTCATTGACCAAAATCGTCATCTAGAGATTCTGGAAGTCCAAATTGGAATCTCAGCCCAAAGAAGAACCCACCACCAATGGGCCATCAATCCATCAAAATGGTCAACTGGGCATTCTCACTTATAAACCTAGAAGGTCAATTCGACTTGTGACTTTCAATGCAACCATGTTCTCCATCGCTATTGCGGTCCCGTTGTCTGAGAAATCTGTTGTCTTTGATTATGGAGAACAAGATCATCAAAAAGTACGTAAGGCCATGCAGGTCAACATCTGAGCCAAGTCTGTAAATGATCATCCCAAGAGCATACTAAAGCAATCTCCCGTGCATTCCAACTTCACGAACAGTCCTGATCATGCTTCCAAGAAATAGAATTTTTCTAAATCAAAATTGAGGGTCTCCATTAATCTCCTTGACAATGAGATCACATTGGTGCATAGTAGACAGTCAAGTTATGCAGAAGAGAATGGAGAGGGACCCTCTTCGTTGAGTAAGACTCAATAAAATAATCCAAGAGGCAAAGCTCCTTTGAGGTCCAGTTTGAGCTTCCCCACCAATTATCTTCTTTAGAGATATGGTGAGAAGACAATCTCCAAAAGAAGATATTGGTGCCGGAAAACTTCGACGATGATGGTGCTAGAGTTCTTTGGAGAGTTCTTCCTCGCCCACGATTTCTTGAGAGCTTCCTTTGAATCGATGAAAATTACAAGGGAGAGGGCAATGTGAAATCTATGTACAGTAAAAAAGAAAGGGATAAGTTTTATCCCTTTAAATTACAAAACATACAAAATTGCTATATTTTAATTTTAAGGGTAATATTATAATAAAAATTAAACTGATGATAAATCTCATCACCAAAAATTGATTGAGAAGGAATATTTGAAAAGTAAGGGAGGTGATTGACATTATGGGCCAAGATGGGCATGGGGAAATTTTTCCCTAAAAGCAATAGGCAAAGCTGTAGATTTAGAAGCAGTAAAACAGAATTCATCTTCCCCAACCGTGAGAAGTAAACCATGAAACAAAAGACTAGAATTTTTATTATTCATGGGCTGATAGAAAACCATATCAGAACATGCAGAAAACCAGATCTGATTTGAAATCTTAAAACAAGAACATTTAATTAATGGAAGGTAACAAAAAAGAGATCAGACAACAGTGAACAGCTTTGGGACGCTTGCAGCAGCAGTAACATGTAGTAAATATATAAAGAGCAACTTGTAGAGAATAGGAAACAGAAGCAGCAACGGTGGCTACCTAGCTAATGGAAAACTTTGACTCTCAAAATGGCAAATTAAATCAACAGCTATGATACCATGTTAAGTTTCAATCTTAAAAGTTCAAACTAGTATGTGGAGGGACTCTCAAGTATATAAGGCATCCAAGGCTCCAGACTTAACGATGTGGAATTATTCTCAACACTCCCTTTCACATGTGTCCTCTTTTGGGTGGTAGTCCACGTGGTAAATGTGGTCCCACTTTTGGGTGACCATAATGAGGGAAACTAGAGTTCCGATACGATATAACAAAATAAAAAGAAAGAGAGAAGAAGAGGAGATGGATGGAGAGAACCAGAAAAGGGAGAGAAGAATTTATGTGTATCTTTCTCTCCCCCACTATCATCTATATATAAATAATGAAAGAAAGTAATTACAACCTAGTAGAACTTTAGAATCTAAAAAGTAATTATAATGAAACTTCAATAGCTCTATTCTTATTAAATCTAAAGTATGAAGGAAAACATAAAGATAAGACTAAACACAATAGGACACCTCATGGTTATTATTGACACCACAATGTAGCTGTTGTGAGTCAATGATGTGTACCACGGTGATAGGGTCCACTCGACCCTACTATCTCATCATGATGGAAAGAAAGAAGAGAAGAGATGCGGTAGGAGAAAAACTGAAGATGGATAATCTATCAATCCTATCTCCACTAAATTTATTAGCCATATCACTCAACCCTACTATCTCAACATGATGGAAAGAAAGAAGATGAGAGATGCAGTGGGAGAAAAATTGAAGATGGATAGTCTATCAATCCTATCTCTACTAAATTTATTAGCCATTAAGTTTCTGAAATGCCCTTACTAACATGTTGCCCATAAGACACTAATATGTTTGGTTCCTATAATACCCTCATAACAAACAAGTATTTTGTTGATGACATATTCCTCTTAGCCTATTACAACACGATACGTGTTTACCCCCAGAATGTAATGGGGAGGTAACACGTGTCCAGCCAGATGTCACCACCAAAATACTCCATCAGTGGGGTAGGTAAGCACATGATCAGCCACACGTGCTGATCTCTGGAACAATCGTCGACATACTACAAGAATTCCAATGGGAGTGTGGTCCGGAATCTTGTATCTGGACAGCCATTCCCACTATTGGAGAACGTGTTTCGTAAACCATAAGGGCCAAGGCGACACCCTTGGGAGACCATAGGATCTACATCCTACGATAGGTCATGATAGCCGTACGATTCCTAGTAGAATCGTAGGCAATCATACACACTTGATTTCCGGTTAGTGCATTTACACCGATTCCAGGCAAATTCACTATATAATCACTCGATGATCACAAGTATGGGCATCTTGAACCTCTCTGACTCATGACATTCTAGAATACTTAAGGAACCCACCTTATAAGGAACTTGCCATCTCTAATGCAAGCTCCATACTGATTGCTCTGTTACTGACTTTATCATCGGAGTGGACCCCGAACATCACTGTCTGACTCCAGTAACTTTCTGTTTCATCTTGTAGGAAGCGAGACATGTCATCTAGCCTAGTTTCAGCACCAACAGTTTAGCTCCCACCATAGGCCCTGATTATTCTTTCAAAAACATCTACGGTATCATCCGCACTCATAATGATGACTACAAGAAACAATGGCAGGAGAAATGATGGAAATCAACCTATGGGAGTTCCTCCCCCACCTCTGGCCAGTCAATATGTCACCGTAGAATAGTTAAATGCTCATACAGAGCAGCATGCTATTAACTAGGGCAGTTATGCCACCACCCGCTTCACCATGATGCAACCTGAACAGAATGCCTAGAGGGCCGAGATAAGGATCCAAAGGATCCAGCCAATCCAGACATTTACATCGGTCAGCTCACCCATCATCTAGCCATTCCCAAGGATGAATGCCAGATCTTATCTCTAAAAAAGATGACACTGACTATATGGTCGAGGAGGAAACATCTTCCACTCACTTGAGGAGCGTCTCTATACACGATCGCTTAAGGCCCAAGCATAAAATGTCCTGGGGGCAACCCTGGAGAAGCTCAAAGGTGGGTTGACAATGGTAGAGCCAACCACAGGGCTGTGGAACTCCAAGACGCCAGTGATCAACTCGTGGCACAACAAGATAATGCTGCAAACCTTGGAACTCTCAAACAATAGATTCAGGCAACGTAGGACAAGCTTGGTGACATAGAGAAGCAGCAAGCGGAGCGGATGAACGTCGATCAAAAGAGAGAATACCATGCTGATATGGATTTCTCCCGAGAAATAATGGAGGCCCCAAAACCAGATAATTTCAGGATGCCAAAGGTCGACCCCTATGATGGGACTACCGACCCACAATTGCATCTTGATAATTACTACACAATGATGCTCCTATATCGGTACAATGATGCTATACTTTGCAGAGCATTTCCATCTACTTTAAAGGGACCAGGACAGTTATGGTTCAACAACCTCCCCATCAACTCCATCAGTAGATTCGACGAGTTAAGCGATCATTTCTATGAACATTTCCATATTCAAGCTACACCAAGAAAGGAAGCCAAATATCTAATGCGTATCAAGTAGAAGCCGAGTGAGTCTTTAAGATATTTCTTGGCCAGGTTTAATAATGAGGCACTGGAGATTAAAAATCTCAGCCCAGATGTAAGGATCACTGCCCTATATGATGGGGTAACATATCCAGATCTGTTGAAATCTTTGGCCAAAAGACCATCCACCAATCTAAACCTTTTTAGAGCTCGGTGAGACATGTACGCCGCCGTGAATGACGCACTGCTTTTAAAGCAAGGGAAGCAAAAGACGGCAGGAGAAAACAAATGAACCGACTCTCAAGCAGACGTGGCAACGTCACAACCTTTAAAAAAACAAAAGTAAAAAAAAGACAGTTTTCTTGGGAAAAAAGTTACGCGAGTATAATTCAACTAGGATGCCTTCACTCCCCTGAATCTACCTATAACCGAGGTAGTGTACGAGTTAAAAGGCAATCCCCTTGAGTTCAAAAATCTCCCAAAGTTGAAGGCAGACCCGAAACCAAGATCGATAAAAAATACTGCAAGTATCACAAAGACCATGGGCACGACACTGAAAAATGTTGGGCACTCAGGTACGTAATCGAAGATCTGATAAAGAGAGGTCATGCCAAGCATTATGTGGCAAGCGTAAAAATGAAAATCAATGAGGGAAGCAAACCGCCGAAGATCATGATGATGTGGACCCGAAACACAAAAGAATGGAGAGTGATTAGGAGGACGAACCTGACTTGCCGCCTTTGAGGAAAATCAGTTACACAAGATTAGAGAGACGGAACAATATCAAAGAAGCCAGGTGCAAACAATATAATGGAACAATCACCCAACCAAGGTCGTTCTCCAACTCGAATTTGCCATCCAACACAAATTGAAGAAGCAGTGAATGATCTGATAAAGCACTTCTTGACATTTTACCCAGATTAGAACCTAGTGGATATGAAGTGGGTTGAATATGAATCCAAAAAGGTAATTGCTGACCTCATAGAAAGTTTCAAAAGTCTTAGTCTTGAAGACGCAAAGTTGCCAGAGCAACAATTAACTCACAGAAGCACCAGTCCACTACTTAGGTGCATTGGCACACCAGAAAAGCAAGGCCACCGACCAAGGAACGAAGGTCGGGACTCCCACGGCACAAGGTTGGTTATCCCAGATCATTACACCAATGCAATAATAGGGATCCCGCCACTAGAAACACGTCCAAGAGCAGCCGAGCTGCTTAAATTTAAAGATGTCTACAGTGCATCTTCGTCTGCCAAACCTTATATTTTGGGGTCAATCTATTAGGAATAGGGTTACATAGTTATGGTACATTCACATCTTGTGGGAGATGTCATTATGTTCTCCGATGAAGACTTGATAGGCATCAAGGTCTCACACGAAGATGCGGTTGTCATCACAATGGTGATAGACAAAGTCAATGAAGTAGAATGGGTTCTGGTCGACACGGATAGCTCTGTGAATATACTATACTACCATGCGTTCAAGGCCATGAACCTAGACGAGAAGTGACTACAGCCAATCATATACTCATTGATCAGTTTTTCAGGTAATGTAGTAAAAGTAAAAGGTAGAATAATACTCGAGACCCGAGTAGGGACAAAGCCTAACAGGAGCACATACCGAGCATCTTACCTGGTGGTGGACATACCTTTGAGCCACAATGTAATCTTAAGCCTCCCATGACTCAATCATTTGAGAGCTTGCATTTCAACTTACTACCTAGTCATGAAGTTCCCAACCAAGAATGGCTTGGGTTTCTGCAGGGTTGACCAAAATCTATCATGCAAATGTTACGAAACTGATCTTAACAACAATGACAATAAGCTCACAGCCTAGACAATCAAGATCGAGGACCTTCGAGATGAATTTAACCAATATAGAGGAACTCCTATAGAGGACCTCGATCAGATACCCATCTCAGAAGAACAAGCTGACAAATATTTCAAAACTGGGTCCTAGTTACAAGGAAAACAAAGGGAAAATTTAATCAAATTCCTCAAAGAAAACCTTGATGTGTTTACTTGGTCAGCTGCAGATATGCCAGGAATTCCAAGAAATCTGATGGAATATCGACTGGCAGTCGACCCCAAATTCAAGCCAGTTCATCAAAAGAAGAGAAATTGTGCCCTAAGCGTAAAGTTGCAATCAAAGAGGAGATAGACAAACTGCTCGTTCTTGGGTTCATCAAGGAAGTCAAATACCCCAAGTGGGTTTCAAATGTAGTGATGGTGAATAAGTCCAACGGAAAATGGCACATTTGTATTGATTATTTGGATATGAATAAAGCTTGCTCTAAGGACTACTATCCTCTCCCTAAAATTAATAGGTTAATCGAAGCGACAACAGGCCATGAAATGTTAACTTTCATGGATGCCTACTTGGGGTACAACCAGATAAGGATGTACAAAACCATACGAGATCAACAATGCTTTCATCATTAGCAACGGACTATATTGCTACAAGGCAATGCCTTTCAGCCTAAAAAATATAGGAGCAACCTATCAGAGGTTGGAAAACAAAGTATTCAAAAACCAAATTGGTTAGAACATGGAAGTCTATGTGTAAGGACACCAGCCACATAGACGACTTAAGAGAAGCATTCGAGGTCCTTCACAGCGACAAGATGAGACTTAATCCTACTAAGTGTGCATTCGGAGTCAGCTCCAGAAAATTTCTCAGCTTCATGGTGGCGAACAGGAGCATTGAAACCAATCCAGCCAAGATCGAGGCAATTATGCAATTGCCAGCCCCAACAAAGCCGAAACAAGTTCAAGAACTGACAGGACGAATAGCTGCCTTAGGGCAATTTGTATCAAGGTCGGCTGACTGATGCCTACCATTCTTCAAAACTTTAAAGGGAGCCAAACACTTTAAATGGACAGACGAATGTCAAAAGGCTTTCGATGATTTGAAAACTTTCTTGATTCCCCTTTCTTACTTGCATATCCCAAAGTCGGTGATAAACTACAAATCTATCTCGCTATATCATCTGTGACTGTCAGCTCGGTTCTGATAGAGGAGGTCGATAAAGTCCAAAGGCCAGTTTATTATGTCAGCAAAATACTACTTGACACGGGGACCAGATACCAAACGGTTGAAAAGTTCGCTCTTGCACTGGTGACTGCAGCCAGGAAACTTCGACCTTACTTTCAAGCCCATACCATCCAGGTATTAATGGACAAACCCTTAAACAAGATATTAGCATGTCCAGACATCTCCAGACGACTTGTGAATTGGGCAATAGAGCTCGAAGAGTTAGGCATACACTTTCACCCAAGGATGGCAATAAAAGCCCAGGTACTAGCCGACTTCATGTTGGAAACTACCAAAGAAGATAATGCTGACATAGAAAAAGTACTAGCGGAAGAAGATATATATGGTAGAAAAAGAAGAAGCAAAAGGTTGAACTATAAGACCTGCACACCACGAATCCGGTTTAACCTTATGTTCTCGTGTTGTGACCGGTCTTCCCATCATAATTGACTCAAGTGAACCAATTGTATAAATAAACCACAAGATGAGGTAAGCAATAAGTCCAATTTAGTTGGTATGGTTGATTGTTTAAGTTTGTGTGGAAGCAACCAGTCAAAAACTAAAAACCAGTAAATTTTGAGCCTATGGTGGCAATTTTGAGGGTTACGGTTGCACCTATGGTCAATCATAGTGAGACCGTATGACCTATGGTCGCATGTTTTGGTGGTATGATCGACGGTTTATGCAACCGTATGATCGACCGTACGAACCCAGAACCAACTCCATGTTTAGGAAACTTTTCTAATTTGAGGAGGACTATTTCCTAATTAAAGTGGGACTCTATATGGTGGTTTTTCCTCTATATAAGGGACGTTCCTTAGCCTTTCTCACTCTTTTAGAACCCATATTGAAACTCTAAACCTAAGAGAGAAAGAGAGAGAGAAAGAGAAGGAGAAGGAGATTTAGAGAAGAAGGCTGAGAGAAAGGTTTTGCAAAAAAGAGTTCTATCTCTCTACAACAAGCTTAAGGTATGGACTTAACTTTGTATGATAGATCAGATAGGATAGGTTCCTTTCCATTAAATTGATGTGTTGAATCTAATGTAACAATTTCAGTTATGAAATTTCTAAGCAAAACCATGAGAGAATAGGTTAGGGATAATTGATAAGGATAAATTGTGATCAAAGGCCATAGAGTGATTTTAGGATGAATCCCATTGATGATCCATGAGGAGAAACTCATATGAGAAGTAAAAATTAACTCGATTACGTATAATCGCAGCTATGGTCGATCATAGGATGAGAAAAGAGTAGACACAACCATTCGGGAAGAATTCAGGAAACATACGGTCGCAGATACAGTCGCATGTAATGCGACCAAAGGGTATCGACCGTATGTCCTACGGTGGCATATATTGCGACCATAGGATCGACCATAGCATCGACCTACCAAACAAGGTTTTTGACTATTGTAACTTGGTAAACTTGAACCCTAACTTAAATACATTAATTGTTTAGGTTCCTAATAGATTGAAAGTGACTTTCAAAGGTCGGGAGAGGAACAAACATCAATCAAATGTGAGGGAACAAGACCTAAACTAATTGGATAATAATAAACTGTTTATTTTTATTGAGTCCAATGCCATTATTGATTCTATGCTTGTATGCTTGTAATGTGCATCTCCAATGTCATCCAATATTTCTGCTATTACTGTTCATGCATGTTTAATTTTGTTTATTTATAACATTATGATGTTGATGCTAGGAATAGACATGTGAATGTATGTGTGTGGTTGGTGTGTTATATGCAAGTGGAGCATCAGGGGGAGGATGTGGCATGGTGGTCTTTGACATCGTCACCAGACTCTAGCTCTATCTCTACTCAAGTCTTGCCCATTGACATCGTTGTATCGCGATTACCTTAGCAGAACTATTACATCGTAGGGCATCAGGGGAGGTGGTCTCAGACCGTGTGGTCTCTGACTCTACCGGGGGGCCTTAGCTCTATCTCTATGGACATATTGAGGGATGGTAGGGTGAGGCTTTGTATACACTTCTTGGCATTAGGATTGATTAGTTGCTAGCCCAGTTTGCAAGCCCTCGCCAATAGGGGCTTAGGTGTTGGTATGGGTAGGGCATCAGGGGAAGTGTTGATGGTGTTTGATCCGAACACTTTAGCTTTATCTCTATTCCATGGTAGGTGCATATGGGACGGCAATGGTGTTTGATCCATTGGGTGGATTCACACACTCGTGTATAGAGGTGCGGGGGCCACCAAACCTTTCTATAACACATTGCAAACTTATAAACCGGACTAAAGATATGAATTGAGTGCATGCATATGTTTGTTGCATTGTTTTATTCACTCACTGAGCTCAAGTTGGAGAGCTGACCCTCGCGCGTGTAATTCTTTTTAGTTTCTGATGTTATAGGTGTTTCGATTGAAGATTATATGAATACGTCAACGTATGGACATGCAGCGGCTATGGATGTGCAAGCTGTGGAGGACGAATATGGCTCGTCAAGCTAGTGTTTCAACTATGTTTATGCATAGTGGTTAACATTCGTATTGTGATACTTGTAATCAGTATTAATTATGTTTTGGTTACTTGAAGATAACTTGTTAAATATTTAATTATCACTGTAGACTCTCAGTTCATTATTAATAAGACTTCCGCTATTTATTTATTTACTTTGATTATTATTGTGGAATATATTTTGATTTAACATGGTTGGCATAGACTATACGAGATCCTGGTTTGAACCGTTGATTCTCATGATGGCTCATCACACCATTGGTTAGTCCAGATTGACGTATGACATGAACCCTCACCAGCCTGGACGTTACACATGGATGGATCCTCAAACGACAAGCTCTCGGGGGTCGACATGATACTAACAATTCCTGAGAACTTCAAAGTGGAAGTCGCTCTTCATTTTGACTTCCACACTACAAACAACGTAGCAGAACATGAAGCCCTTCTAACAGGGCTCTGATTGCAAAATACCTGCTAGTGAAAATGCTAGACATCTACAGTGACTCACAAGTTGTAGTCAGGCAAGTCAACGGTGAATATGAAGCCAAACAACCATACATGTAGGCATACCTCGAGAAAGCGAAATCACAACTCACTTTATTCAAAGGCTATCAGATAAGCAATGTGGACCATAAAAATAACACCGAAGAAGATGATCTATTTCAACTTCTTGCAGAAGACCTATCCGATTTTGACAAATAGGTGTATTGAAGTGCTCAAATAAAAAAGCATTGCTAAAGGACCTAATATCTAACAAATCGACGGTGAATCGACTTGGATTGACCCTATAAGGACCTACATTGAAATCGATGAGCTACCTGAAGATAGACTAAAAAGACACCGAGTCTAAGCAAGGTTCCGCCAGTACATAGTTATGGACAAAAAATTATACCGAAAGTCTTTCACTCCTCTTTTCCTACTCTATCTTACTCCAGCAGAAGCCGATAAGGTGATGTGGGAAGTACATGATGGAATCTGTGGAAGTCACATAGGTGGCCTCGCTCTTTGCCAAAGAATTCTCTATCAAGGCTATTATTGGCCATCCATGATTGTCGATTGCACCGAATATGTAACAAAGTGCGAAAGATGCCAAAAGCACACCACCGTTAGTCATCTACCCACAACCGAGCTCCAATCAATAAGCAGTTCCCTACCGATCACGATGTGGGGACTGGACATCACAGGTCCAATGCCGAGAGCCAGGCCATCCAAAAGGTTCCTCTTAGTTGCAGTGGATCACTTTTCCAAGTGGACCAAAGCAGAAGTAGTTGTGTCACCCGACACGGATCAGATCGAGACCTTCCTCCGAATGAACATCATATACCGATATGGCATCCCAAGAATACTGATAACTAATAATGGACCACAGTTCGATGGACAACACTTCAAAGCCTTTTGTGAAAGCTTCAAAATCAAACATAGGTTTGCAACGGTGTACCACCTGGAAGCCAACGGTCAAGTTAAAGCCGTAAATAAGACAATCTCCCGTGGAATAGCACACATGTTGGGAATAGCCAAAGGAAAATGCGTCGACGAGCTACCAAGTGTCCTATGGTCTTATCAAACAACCAGCCGAATATCCACTGGAGAAAAACCCTTTATGTTGGCATACAGAGCCAAAGCAATCACACCAACAGAGGTTACTCATCCTACTTTCAGGATCTTTAACTATGATGAGATCCAGAACGATGAGGAATTAAGAGTCAACCTAGACCTGCTTGAGGAAGTCCACGAAAATGCTCTACTACGAACACTGGTGTATCAACAAAGACTAGCTAGGTACTACAATTCGCGTGTCCGAGCTAGGCAATTTAAGGTCGGCGATTTGGTGCTCCGTCATGCCACAATATCCAAACCCTCTCGGCAAGGCAAACTAATGCCAACTTAGGAAGGGCCTTATAGAGTTATCCGTGTAACGAGGCTAGGGGCTTGTTACCTCGAAACATTAGAGGGAAAGTACATTCAGAAACCCTAGCACTTAAAGAACTTGTGGACATTCTATCAATAATGTAATGGACATGAGGAAACTTCAATGAAATGTCTTACATCCTGAATCTTTTGTCTTACGAATATTTGAGTAAACTGTTTAGTCAAGTCGCAACGGACCATATAAAGCACTTAGGCTAACGCAAAGGTCAAATGACTTTCGACTAAAACTACTTGGATTTATGTTGCATGCACCATGCAACTCAGTATGATAAACTAAGGGGAAGGAACATCTCTAAAATCATGAAACCGAAGACAAAAGAACATGCAAGCTCGACACTAAAGCGAAGAGTTTTGAATATTAAAGTTTAAATTCAGCTACAATAAAAATAATCGGGAACATAGTACCTGACATAAAAAAAAATACAATTCAAAGTTCCCAGTTCCCCTTCTACACTCCAGAACCGGAAGGAGAATATGGCGTACCCTGGAAGTCCACAAAATCGATGTTGGGAATTTTTGCCCGCACAAAGTCATGTAGTGCAAAGAACTCCATTGACAACTTAGTTTTCTCCTCCAGATGCTTCGTCTGCTCACTCTCCAAGGTCATTATGCTCTACTTATACCTCCAAGCCTCCTCCCTTAGTGTACCAATTTGATCTCTTGCCCTCTCTCTCTCTCCCTTGCAAGCACATCTTCCGCTATCTCCCATAGGAGGATCTCCGTTACGATTTGCTCCTTCACTAGTGATGCAGTCCCATTTCCATGCTGGTTCTGGCAGCGGCTACAATAGTCTTGTAGGTCTTTGCCATTCAGCCTTCAACCTCTGACAATTTAGGCATTGAGACATGAATTTAGCTACATCTGCTTTCATTCCTCTCCACTAATATAATTTCTTCAAATCATGACACACCTTTGTACTTTCAGGATGTACCAAATAGGCGGTGAAGTGAGCTTCCTTCATTAGTCGGTGCCTAATGTCCAAATTTTCTATTTCAGGAACACATACTCTTCCTTTGTACTTCAGTACCTTTTCATCATCCAAGGTGAACTCAGGAATAGTCCTACCTTTTTCGATGTCTTCTTGTACCGTCCTCAGATAAGGGTCTGATTTAAGAGCGGCTTTCACTTCATCAATTATATCAGATACAATCTTCAATGTTGCAAACATATTTGGAAACCGATGAATAAACCCTTGGTTGCTTGATTCACCCGGTGCATCTATCACGAACTGCTCATTACCGTAATTGAACACTTTTCCTGTAGTACACATTACTGCAATCGTGTTAACCTCTCCTTGAGATTTTATCATTGCTTTTCTGCTTAGCGCATCAGCAACTACATTAGCCTTTCCTGGATGATACTGGATATCACAATCATAATCCTTCAATAATTCCAGCCATCTTCTTTGTCTCATGTTCAACTCCTTCTGATTAAATAGATAAGTAAGACTCTTATGATCTGATTTAATCTGAAATTTCTCTCCATACAAATAATGTCTCCATATCTTGACAGCATGTACTACTGTTGCTAGTTCCAAGTCATGAGTGGGATAGTTCTTCTCATGTGTCTTCAGTTGTCTTGAGGCATACGCAATTACTTGTTCTCCTTGCATAAGTACACATCCTAAACCCAATCCAGACGCATCAGTGTACAAGGTAAATGGCTGTCTTGGAATAGGAATAGTCAAGATCGGAGCAGATATCAATCTAGCCTTCAATGTTTGAAAACTCTTCTCACATTTATCAGTCCAAACAAACTTTTCTCCATTCTTGGTCAAACTGGTGAGAGGTACGACATTTCTAGAATAGTCTTCCACGAATCGTCGATAATATCCAACTAGACCTAGGAAACTTCTAATTTCTGCAACGCTCTTCGATGCTTCCCACTTCACAATGGCTTCAATCTTGCTAGGATCCATTTTAATTCCTTCAGCGGATACAACATGGCCTAAGAAAGCGACCTCATTTAGCCAAACTCACACTTTGTAAATATGGCGTAAAGCTTGTCTTTCCGTAGTCGCTGCAGAGTGGCTCTTAGATTCATGACATGAGTTTCTTTGTCCTTGGAGTAGACCAATATATCAACAATAAACACAATGATCGACGTATCCAACATATCACGAAATACCCGATTCATGAGTTCCATAAAAGTTGCGGGTGCATTAGTCAATCCAAAAGACATGACTAAGAATTCATAATGTGGAATATCTCCTTCCTTAATCTTCAACTGATGGTATACTGACCGAAGATCAATCTTGGAGAACACCTTGGCACCTTGCAACTGATCGAACAAGTCATCGATCTGAGGCAAAGGGTACCGATTCTTGATTGTAAGCTTATTCAATTCTCGGTAGTCTATACACTGTCGAATGCTTCTGTCCTTCTTCTTTACAAACAATACTGGCGCTCCCCATGGTGATATGCTAGGTCTGATATAACCCTTGTCCAGTAATTCCTATAACTGTACTTTTAATTCCTTCAATTCAGTAGGACCCATTTTATAAGGTGCTTTAGATACTGGTGCGGCTTTGGGTATCAGTTCTATAACAAACTCTGTCGCTCGGTCGGGTGGTAGTCCTGGTAGTTCTTCAAGAAATACATCTGAAAAGTCACGCACAACATCAATATTCTCCATTTGTGGTGCTTCCTTGGTGAGGCCGACCACTGATACTAGATACCCAACTCCTCCTTTCTCTAGGCATTTTCTAGCCTTTAATGCAGAGAGGATGAGTTTTCATTTACGGGGAAGTTTGGGTTCCCGTAAAACTAAACTCTGCTCCTTCCTTGTCTTTAAATGTCAATTTCTTTTCTGCACATAATAGGTTTGCAGAATGCCGAGCTAACTAGTCTATTCCCAAGATGATGTCAAAGTCTACCATCTCAAGTTGAATCAAGGTTGTATCCAAAGTCTTCTCGTCAATAAGAACTGGACATGGTCCATAACCCTTTTCTAATTCAACTTCTAATCCCATCGGCGATCGTACAAGCAGTTTATAGTCTAACGATCTGAGGGTAGATTCAGCTTCTTTCTAAATGACACAGATATAAAAGAATGAGTTTCTCCAGAATCAAAGAGTACTCTAGCGGGATGCCATTAATAGGTACAATACCTGTGATTTGTTTTAGTTTTAGTCTACATGATCACAAAATGTAACACAAAAGAAAGGTTCAGGTCATACCTGTGACCACATCAGGCGATGCGGCAGCATCCTCAGATGAAATAGCATAAATCTTTCCTTGTTGTAGCTGCTTTCTGGGTCTAGGACACTCCCTTGAGTAATGTTTTACTTGGTTGTAGTTATAGCATTTTACTCCTTCGATGGTTTGCTTTTGTTGCGGTTGAGCTACTAGAGTAGTCTTGGCTGCAACATTGAAGCCTTGTGTACGGAAGGGTTTAAATGTCCTTGTATTCCCTCCATTGTATGAATTTTTGTTTGACATTTTTATACCACTATTTTGAGCAAAGTAGCTCTCTTTCTGGCTCGACTCTATTACTCGAGCAATTTGTACTGTTTCATTGTAGACTTTCTTCTCCAGTCCCAGAACATGATCGTGAATGCTTCCCCTAAGTCCCATGACGAACCTTCGGGTCTTTGTATTTTCCTCTTGCATGCTAGCGGGTGTAAAGAAAAATAGCTCTTCATACCATTGTTGGTATGCATCCACAGTCATCTGGCCCTGATATAGACTCAGAAACTATCTCTCCATAGAATCTCTGAAACTTCTGGGGAAGTACTTATCAAAGAATGCTTCTTTATATATAGCCCAGGTCAATTGGGCGTGCTTTGTTAATAGATAAGTCTGTGTGGACTACCACCAGTGGTGTGCATCGCCTTTCAACATGAAGGTTGCACACAACACTTTCTCCTCCTCATTCACTATCATCATCGTAAAATTTCTTTCCATTTCATCAATCCAGTGTGCTGGCCACAAAGGATCTGCTGGCTTACCATTATATTCTTTGGGCTTCATCTTCAGAAAACGCTCGATCAGTCGGGAGTGGTCCAGCTGATATAAAGCATAGGCCCCATACATAGGTGGTGGGTACTGGTAACTGCCTTGAGCTTCCTCAGGATTCTATACTTGAGCTGGAATGATTGGTGTTTAAGGTGCATGGGGTACCGTGTTGCTTTCCCCTGGTACTGTGCTAGCTTGTCCTGCTGGCATAGGTATCGTATGTGCAGCTGGAAAAGCCATGCCTATAGCAGTCTGCATATTGGCTTGCACCTGTTGTATTTGTTGCAGCTGTTGAGCCAAGTTCATTACTGCTGTAGCCAGATATGTAGGTGGGGCTGGCTAGTTTGTAGGATTTGCCTGGCCACTAGCCACTGGAGGTGCCGTATTCAGATTCTCCTGTGCTTCATGATTTACATGGCTGTCTTCCTCCACAGGTGGTGGTGGTGGAATTGGGTTACAGCCTCGTCTGGTCACCCTTCGCCCAGCCATTTCCTATTCTGATGGTGGTAGTGTCTGAAAACAATCATAGCACATGTGAGGCAATCAACATAAGTTGTCCTCAAGTAAAAATCCAACTAACAATTATAAATTTCAAAATTATCAGATCATTCTCACAAAATACTATATTTTCCATCGTAGGGTCAATGGTAGGGTCGGTCCTTATGCGACCTTAATAAACCTTGTCAGCTCGAGAGCCTAGGGTTGATCGTGGGGTCAGTATATGTCCGACCCTAGGTCCGACCCCTGGTTCTCTGTCAGATCACAGAGAGCCTAGGGTCGATGGTAGGGTCGATAATTGTCCGACCCTAGGTCCGACCCCTGGTTCTCTATCAGATCACCGAGAGCCTAGGGTTGTTGGTAGGGTCTGACGTAGGGTCGCATATTTTGGTCGAATTGTGCAACCCTATGATCCAGAATCAGGTTTTTAAACCCGATTTTGGATTCATTTCCCATTCTTTCTCCTTCCTTCCAACTCAACCCGGTTCCTTGAGTTGCTATAGTATCGACCCCTAGTGTTTGGTGATCATATCTTCTGTTCGTGACTTCCGCTCCTTCTCTTCAGGTATGCTCTCTACCGTTTCACATTTTTAAAGCTTTCTAAACTAGATTTTTGTCCATTTACATCGTTTTCTTCAAATTAAACTTTTTCTAATCGTAAAAATTTAAATTTTATTGGGGGCTTTTGCTATTGGTCACCCAATGGACGAAAGCCCTAAAAAATATTCAAGTTTCATCAGTTGGTTATCGAGAAACTTGAAATTTTCCATTTTTGACCTAATTTTTGAGATTTTTTGAATTTATTGAAAGTTCTTCAAATTCGATCTTTCCCAATTAAATTTCCAACTGTATGAGCCTTGCAGGATGGTTTAGAACCTATGTAAGTCCTCCTGCCCAAGTGTTTAGGTGAAAAGTGAGGCTTTTGACCAATTTATGCCGTTATAATGCCAAAATTTTTGGGTTTTTCGCCATTACTGATCTATTATTTGTTTTTCTTTGTTTTGGCAGATAATATGGCTCGTACCAAGGTGTCTAAGACTCATGACCCAGTTCATTTCCTCTCCAACGAGGCCGAAGCCTAGTATGCTCGCTATGAGCGTAAGAAAGTAGAGGGGGGTCGCTGTGTGGACTTGGCTAGTCTAGCCTTGTTCAACGTGGAGGGGGCATTTGGTGACATGGGCTGGCTCCTTGTGATCACCTATGACACTTGTACCCGTCTGGATTTGGTGAGACAGTTCTATTGCAATCTCCAGGTAGTGGGGGAGCTCAGGATTACGAGCTATGTCAAAGGGGTAGAGGTTTCATTTGACTGCCAGCAGTTGGCTGATCTTTTGGGCATATCAAATGATGGCCCTTTGGTGTACTGTGCTCCCAGGGAGCCCCAGTTTCTATCCTTAGAGATGCGTGCTGAGATTGACAGTTAGCTTATTAGAGATGATTGCTGGGAGATGAAAGTGATCAACCAACATCCAGAGCCTCGGATGTACTGCAAGATCATCCAGCACAACTTGATACCCCAGAGTGGGCACTATGAGAGGATCTCCCAATTGACCCAGTATGTCCTCTACTGCATTTACACTAGGCAGCCTGTCTACCTACCTTACATTTTCCTGAGGACGATGATCTGTGCTACGCTGCCTGGTCAGCTAGGAAACCTGCCTTACGGACGTCTGGTCACTACACTACTCACCCGCCTAGGCGTTGATTTAGTGGATGAGAAGATTCAGGAAAAGACCTTCTCATCGGTTCTGGACTGGGAGGCCATCTGTAGGATGGGTATGCGGGATGCTCAGGTCAGTGATGATGAGAGGAACGCTCTGGTGCGTCCTCGTACTCGGCTAGAGATAGCAGACACTGAGGCAGCAGCAGCAGCAGCAGCCGGAGCAGGGGTCCATGGGGGTGATGCTGAGGATGAGGATCGCATGTATATGGATGTAGACGCTATACCTCCTCCATCACCTCCACATTCTACTGGAGCTGGTCCATCTCGGGCTCCTTCACACATGGCTGGTCCTTCACACCCACCATCTGATGATATGATGGGATTACTACACGAGATCAGAGAGGCTCAGCGCGTAACGGACTTGAGAGTGGGAGAGCTTCTAAATGCCCAGCGCATGACAGATAGGAGAGTAGGAGAGCTCCTAGATGCTTAGTGCGCCACTGATGGGAGAGTGGGCGAGCTTCTAGATGCTCAGCGTGCGTCAGATCAGTGGATGGTCGAGTGGACAGCTAGTCTCCAGACGACCTAGACTCAGGTAGCCTGGTTGACTAGAGTGTATGCTGAGGACTACGACAGAGGTCACGAGGCACCTCCTCCTCCATCACCTCCAGCTCCATGATGTATATTTTCTTTTTGTTTTTCATTGTACTACAGAGTAACTGTCTGGGTTGTGGACTGTACTCTGCTTTGGATATGTATAAATGTGCTTTTTATTTGATGTATATAAAATTTTTCTCTCCTATTTATATGTACATTATTCCCTTTCTTAATTTTTGGTCTCAAACAACACAGGTGCTTACAGTGTGTTCTTATTAAAGCTTCTAAATTTTATCCTAACTCAGTTCACGAACTTTTGTAGAAATATACTTGTCACACCCCAATTCCACACATTTCAGAATGGTGTGATGAACCGCTAAATAACCAACGGTTCAACCAGGATCTCTAATAGGCTATCCCCGCGTTATCCAAACTTTACACGCATTCACAATCATAATCAGAGTAAATACACATTAGCGAAAATCTTATAAATAAATGAACTGAGAACTAAAATGATATTAATAATTTAATAGAAAATTATTTTGTATCAAACCGAGACATAAATAATTAAGTATCAAATACATGTCTATAATCCAATAAAGGAACCTATAAAAATATCTAATCGAATACACACGAGTTGCACTCGCAAGAGGAGTCGTGTGTATCGTCTTCAGCTCCAACTTCCATAGCTGCTATAGTTCCGTACGCCGATGCGTTCATATAATCTTCAACTGTATAACCTGCATCATCAACTAAAAATATTCGACGTCGAGGGGTGAGCACACAACACGGCTCAGTGAGTAGCCAAAACAATGCAACATTACATATGAATGCAAAAAGTTAATTCTTATCTTTGGTCTTGGTTTATAGTTTGCAATGTGCAATAGAAAGGTTGGGTGGTCAAAGGTTAACGTTTATTGACACCGCCTCTATACACAGGGTGTGGAAGCCTGCCCGAAGGTTAACGTTTATCGTTGTCCCCATCCACCCTACCATAACATTATACAACAAAGGTTAACGTTTATTGCTATATAATGCTATACCAACACGTAAGCCCCTATTAGCGAGGGCTTGCAAACTGGGCTCGCTGCTAACCAATCCTAATGCCAAACAGTGTATCCAAGGCCTCACCCCAAAATCCCTCGGAACATCCATAGAGATAGAGCTAAGGCCCCCGGTAGAGTCGAGACTACAAGGACCGAGACCACCTCCCCGATACTCTACGACATAATAGTTCCGCTAAGGTAATGGCGATACGACGATGCCAATGCACAAGACTTGAGTTAGAGATAGAGCTCAAGTGCTTTGAGACCCGCCAAAGGTTAACGTTTATTGACGTTCTCATCACACCTCCCCTGATACTCGCTCGCATCAAGCACATCAACCACACACATACAAGCACATGCCTATTCCTATCATCATCATCATCATCGTGTTATAAACAATAAAGTAAATATGCATGAACAAGTAATAGAAATATTGGATGGCATGCTGTATGCACATGACAACATATTCGCATAGAATCAAACATGGCATAGGACTCAAGAAATAGAAAACAGTTTATTATTAACCAATTTAGTTTGGGGTTAAGGTTCCTCACCTTAGCTTGCTAAAAGATACTTTCCCAAGCTTTAGAATCACCTTTATAATGTTATTATATTGCTAGCAAACCTAACAAAGTCGATAGAATTTAATTAGAATTAATTTGGAATTTAAAAACCATTCTGTCAACTGAGGGTCGATGCTAGGGTCGATGCTAGGGTCGATGGGTCTATCGACCCTCCCTCCATTCTGAACTTCCCGAATGCTGAGGGTCGATGGTCAGAAACACCTAGGGTCGGATGGTCTATCGACCCTCGGTGCGACCCTTGGTGCACTCTGGTCCAATTTCCACTTTTAACCCATTCTTCGTGTTTGGGGTCATATGGCTTGCTTCCTACATTCATTCAACAGTCATTCCATGGTCTAGAACCATGTATAATCCATCTAGATAGCTTTCGTGCATCCTCCTATGGTTTTCCATGAAAACCTAACCATGGATGGATGGTTTGGGTTTCTCCGAAATCCTACACTCAACCATATCTAACCTAAGGTCTGTAGGAACTCATGGAATTAGTATCCATACCTGAGAAGATTAATCTTTCTCTGTAACTCTTCTCCTTTTTGCTAGGTTCTCTTCCTTGCCTCTCTTCTTCCTCTTTTCCTTCTCCTCTCTTTCTCTCAATTCAATTAGGGTTGTGAAAGGAGTGAATGTGGCTTAGGGATGTCCTTTAAATAGACTAGGAATGTCCTATAATAATCCCATTGAGATTTGGAAGGAATCCCAACCGAAAATTAGGAAATTTCCTAATTTCAGTTTCGTCAGAAACCGAGGGTCGATGGGAGGGTCGATGATCCCGTCGACCCTAGGGTCTTAAGCTGTCCGACCCTCCCTTCAAAACTGAGGGTCTGACTTTCTATTTTGGGAGGTCCGACCCTGCTTAGCTGGGTGTGCGACCCTCCCCTAAAATTAAGTGTTTTTGGGTCGATTTTATACCTGGGATCTCGATCTCCTTCATGCCCTTGGTCCATTTGACTCGACCATAATGGGTAAACCTGGTTCAAGGTGGTAAGACCGGGTTAGTTTGACACGGGTCTTACAATACTGGTTTAATAGACAGGGCCTGAGAGCTCTGATACCAAGTTGTCACACCCCAATTCCACACTATTCAGAATGGTGTGATGAACCGCTAATTAACCAACGGTTCAACCAGGATCTCGAATAGGTTGTGTCCGTTTGCTTAAATCATACACATCCACAACAATAATCAGAGTAAATATACAATAGCGGAAGTCTTTATACTAATGAACTGAGAGTTTAACAATTATAAAATAATAAATTATCCAATCATTTTCCATTGACTAAGACATAAAATAATTTAAAATATTCAATTAAATTTCCAAATAAAATCTAAAAGAATGAATCTAATCGAAGACGCATGAGTTGAACTCGCATGACAAATCATGCGACTCCATCATAACTTCAACGTCCATCGCCGCCGCATGTGTGAGACCCGCACGCCATGAACCCGGTCTAACCTTACATTTCGTGTCGTGACCAGTCTACATATCATGGTCGAGCCAAGTGGACCAACTATGTGAAGAAAACCAAGACCCAATATAAAATTTTACTCAAAAAGAGTCAAAATGAGGATAGGGTCGCATGCCCAAACAGGCAAGGTTGACCCCCACCTCAAAAGAAGTCCAACCCATGATTTTTGGTCGGGGGGTCGCAGGGGTCTCGGATTGTCCGACCCCCCCCCCCCATCGACCCAC
Source organism: Protea cynaroides (assembly GCA_028583415.1). Lineage (NCBI taxonomy): Eukaryota > Viridiplantae > Streptophyta > Magnoliopsida > Proteales > Proteaceae > Protea > Protea cynaroides. The sequence goes on along the minus strand of CM053275.1, from coordinate 63,821,486 downwards.
TAGCATCGACCCTAGGAAAACAGCAAAAACAGCACGAACCGAAAATTAGGAAACTTTCCTAATTTCGATTGGGACCTTTCCTAAACTCAATGGGACTTATTTTGGGTGATTTTTCTCTATAAATAGGACGTCCCTATGCCTCTTTCACTCCTTTTAGAGCCCTAATTGAAAGTGAGAGAAAGAGAAGAGAAGGAAGAGAAGAAGAGAAGGAAAACTTGAAGAAAAGGCTAAGGAAGAAGAAGAAGTTCAGAGATATCTTTGAAACTCAGACTACAGATGGTAAGAACCTCAATCCCTATCTGAATTGAAAGCTTAGAATAGATTATGATGAAGTTAGGTTAGGAGAAACCCTAATACCATCCATCCATGGATGAATTCCAATGGAAATCATGGAAAACTATGAAAAGTGAGTAACTTGGAGTTTTGAGCAATAGAACAATCATAGAATGGACTATAAAAAGTAAGCCAAAGGACCTAAACATGAAAGGATGGACTGTAGGATGAAAAGATCGACTCAAACCACGGGGGGTCGGTCATGGGGTCGATTGGGAATCGACCCTACCAGACCACAGGATTGACCCCCAGCATTCGGGAAGTCCAGGGATGCGGTGGTCGCACCCAGGGTCGATGGAACATCCGACCCTGGCATCGACCCTACCCCTGGGGGCCGCAGAAACCTGCGACCCTACCTGCGACCCGTCATACGACCCTAGCTTAACAGCAAGCCTAAAATTATCGGAATAAATTCTAACTAAAACCTATCGACTTGTTAGGTTTTCCTATTGATATAAAAGTGATTCTTAAAGCTTGAAAGAGGATCTACACTCAAGCAAAGGTGAGGGAACAAGACCTAAACTAATTGGCTAATAATAAACTATTTTTATTTTCTTGAGTCCAATGTCATGACTGATTCTATGTGTGTATGCTTGTAATGTGCATTCAATATGTCATCGAATATTCCTGCTATTAATGTTCATGCATATTTAATTCTATTTTATTTATAACATAATGATGATGATGATGCTAGGAATAGACATGTGAATGTATGTGTGTGGTTAGTGTGCTTGATGCGAGTGGAACATCAAGGGGAGGATGTGACATTGTGGTTTAGCCTGGTCACCAGACTCTAGCTCTATCTTTACTCAAGTCTTGTCCACTGACATCGTCGTATCGCCATTAATTTAGCAGAACTATTACGTCGTAGGATATCAGGGAAGGTGGTCTCGGATTGTGTAGTCTTCGACTCTGCCGAGGGGCCTTAGCTCTATCTCTATGGACGTATTGAGGGATGCTGGGGTGAGGCCTTGTGTACACTATTTGACATTAGGATTGGTTAGTTGCGAGCCCAGTTTGTAAGCCCTCGACAGCAGGGGCTTACATGTTGGTATGGGTAGAGTATCAGGGGAAGTGTGATGCGGTGTGGTCCTAAGCACTTTAGCTCTATCTCTATTCCATAGTGGGTGCATGTGGGACGACAATAAACATTAATCTTTTGGCGGCTTCACATACTCGTGTATAAAGGTGAGGCGGCCACCGAACCTTTCTATAGCACATTGCAAACTTATATACCAGACCACAGATATGAATTGAATGCATGCATATGTTTGTTGCATTGTTTTGTTTTCTCACTGAGCTCAAGTTGGAGAGCTGACCCTTGCGTGCATAATTCTTTTTAGTTTCTGATGTTGCAGGTATTATGATTAAAGATTATATCGACACGCCAACATATGAACAGGTGGCGGCTATGATGAGCAAGCTGTGGAGGACTATTATGATTCGTTAAGCGAGCATTTCACTATGGATACGCTTAGTATTTAATTTTCGTATTTGGATATTATAATATGTATTAAATTATGTTTTGGTTACTTAGAGATAAATGGAATATTAATTATTTATCATGACTAGACCTCAGTTCATTATCTATAAGCCTTCCGTTATTTACTTTATTATCTCTGATTAATGTGGAATATGTTTTGGTTTAACAAAAATGGGGATAGCCTATACGAGATCCTGGTTGAACCGTTGGTTTATTAACAGTTCATCACACCATTCTGGTTGGTGCAGAATTGGGGTGTGACAACTTGGTATCAGAGCTCTCAAGCCTTGCCCATGAAACCTGAATACTCCCACTAGAGTCCATGAACTGAGTTAGGATAATTAAAAGCTTTAATATAAACCTACATAAGCACCGGTGTTGGTTGAGACCAAACTTAAACAAGACAATAATATACATATAAAGGTGAAACCATAAATATGCACAGACAGAAAGGGAAAATCTAAATTTATCCTGATAAACAAATAATATAGGGTACTATCTATAAGTTGGGCAGTTATCTAAGTATACAAAGGATATAGTACAATAAGAAGATGTTGCAACTTGACCACACCACTATCTGGGTTGAGAATGGGTAATGAGAACTCATCTGAGCAGATGCTAAATAATGAATCAGATTGGGGCAAATCAAAGGAGGTGAACAACCAGGCTTCTCCAGCCAATCACCTGGACTACCCAAGTTGCCAATGTTACATCAACACCTCCGAGTTAGACCAAGTACGGTACCAATTGGTAGCAACACTGTACCCCCAACACCTGTTAGCTGTAACACAGTGCCTACCATACAGCAATTCCCAGTAACACACATCCCAGTGTAGAAGTTTGGTGCACAACAAGCAGTGTATCAAGGTGGTTACCCTTATTAGCCATCGATGTATGGAATAGCCGCATCATGACACAATGATCCGACCAAGGATTTAGGAATATTTTCTAAAGACGAAGCCTTAAACGTTTTCAGCAGAGGATCAAATCTAATTGTGGCCATATAACTAGATAGGTTTATATAGGATGCGGTGCATTATTGATTACTCTTACGATTATAGAGGATGCACATACCAGATTTTAAATTCTTGTGTCTTGACAGGATACCTTCTTGATTTAACCTGTCAATTGGAGTTATAGATATTATTTCTTTAGTATTGGTCCTAATTATACCAATCCGAGCTACTCTCATGATCGACAACGTGAACAGATATATGAACTGAATGAATAGTTAAATGTGTAATCACGTTGAGCGTACATCTTCTGATTTATACCAGATTTATTGATGTATCAAAACTTTCTCCAGATTTATTCTTATAGTGCCTTGACAAATGGCATTATGTACTTGATACAACCTATAACCTTGAGGTTAAGAATTTTAAAACCTCTATTTCCATGTATTTGGACCACCGTGCAACTTAACGACCTTTTAATGCTGGTTGGATTACCACAGATTTACTCCTGATCCTCTAAACTTAAGTTCATTAGATAAAGAAAGTGTTTGTCATCATACTAAATCGAAAGAAGGAAATGAATTGTTTTGGATAAACATTTTGATTCTTACATTTCTCGACATGCATTAATAAGATGCTTAGTGAATAAGAATTATGGGAAGTAAGATGATTAAATTCAGATTAGATTCTATGGCCAATGAACCTCAGATGAAGTAATGGAGAATCTATTTTGAGATTACTGATTTGATGGATATGAGCCATGTATATAAAAGAGTGCATGAGCAAAAAGTGAAAACTATCAAGAAGTAACTAGGAAAGAGTAGGTAGCACTCAAGTAAAGTTAAAGATGGTTATATCGGTATGAATTTTGACAAAGCGGAAGATTCCTAAAAGCAAATCTAAGAGTGGATACAAGGATAAAGTCAAAATTATGGCATTGATAGTATTCAGATTAGTATAAGTAATCTGGGTTATTCCAAATATCGAGTGAGATGATTAAGTAAAGACCAAAAGAGTTTGGTTGGATTAATGAATTTATGAGCATATACCCTAATGCTTAGACTTGGGATATGTAATGAGTAAATAGTTAGAAGATGCTTTTCGAGATATATAATAGAATGATAAAAGGAGGTGTAAGCTAATGAGCTTTTTGGGATATATGAGATTTTAAGCAATAGTCTTTGAAAAACTAAGAGATGAAGGGACTACACGAGATCTTAAGACCTTATACCAGATTTTGCTAGTTCAAGCCCTTTGGACTAGATGTTTTATTGGATGAGTGTTATTAACAATGTTCGAATCATATGGATGGACAGAATTTGGATGCAACCTAAATCGACTTGAGAAGGCAGACTTTGACGTCATCTTGGGAATAGACTGGTTATTTCAACACTCTACAAAGTTGTTATGTGCATAGAAGAGGTTATCATTCATGAATAAAGACAGCATATAATTTAGTATTATTGGAAGTATGTTTCCTAAGAAATGAAAGCTGATCCTCTGCAAGACCCGCACGCCACGAACCCGGTCTAACCTTACATTTTGTGTCATGACCCGTTTACATATGATGGTCGAGCCAAATGGACCAAGTGTGTGAAGAAACCCAAGACCCAGTATGAAAATTTGCTCAAAAATAGTCAAAATGATGGTAGGGTCGCATGTCTTAATAGACAGGTCCGACCCTAACATCGACCCTCACTATCGACCCTCCATCAGGGGTCGCAGGGTCTATGAGTTGTCCAACCCTCCCATCGACCCTCACCATCGACCCTCGGTACTCGGGAAAAATAGCACGAACCAAAAATTAGAAAACCTTCCTAATTTTGATTGGAACATTTCCTAAACTCAATGGGACGTATTTTGGGAGGTTTTACTCTATAAATAGGATGTCCCTAAGCCTCTTTCAATCCTTTTACAACCCTTATTGGATTGAGAGAAAGAGAAGAGAAGGAAGAGAAGAAGAGAAGAAGAGAAGGAAAACATGAAGAAAAGGCTAAGGAAGAAGAGGAAATTCAGAGGAACTCTGAATCTCAGCAAAACTAAGGTATCGATATATTCCTCATGATTTATTTAAGACTTTAGAATGGTTTATGAAGAGGTTATGACTTAGAAGAAATCTAAATCATCCATCCATGGTTAGGTTTTCATGGAAAACCATGTAGGTGAATAAAGTATAGTTCTAAACCATAGAACATGTATAGAATGGATTGTGGAAGTAAGCCATAGGATCCAACCATGAAAGAGAGAACGAAATATGATATTTTTGACTCAAACCATGGAGGGTCGCACCTAGGGTCGATGGTAGATCCGACCCTAGCATCGACCCTCAGTGTTCGGGAAGTTCAGATTAGGGGGAGGGTCGCACCCAGGGTCGATCATGACTCTGACCCAACCTCCGACCCTTAGTTAACAGGATGGTTTTAAATTCAAAATTAATTCTAATTAAATTCTATCGACTTTGTTAGGTCTTCTAGTAATATAATAACATTATAAAGGTGATTCTAAAGCTTGGAAGATGATCTATTAACAAGCTAAGGTGAGGGAACAAGACCTAAACTAATTGGTTAATAATAAATTATTTTTATTTCTTGAGTCCGATGCCATGAATGATTTTATGCGTGTATGATTGTTATGTGCATTCAACATGTCATCCAATATTTCTATTATTACATTCATGAATATTTAAATTTATTGATTATAACATGATGATGTTGATGATGGTAGGAATAGGCATGTGAATGTTTGTGTTTGGCTGGTGTACATGGTGCGGGTAGGGATGGTATCAACCGGTACTTCGATGCCGTTCTCATCGGGGTATATTGTGCCATGGTCTATTCAAGTCATGTCCACTAAGCAAGTGTTAGTGTGCTTGATGTGAGTGGAGCATCAGGGGGAGGACGTGGCAGTGTGGTTCAGCCTGGTCACCAGACTCTAGCTCTATCTCTACTCAAGTCTTGTCCACTAACATCGTCGTATCGCCATTACCTTAGCGGAACTAATATGTCGTAGGGCATCAAGGGGGACGTGGCATTGTGGTTTAGCCTGGTCACCAGACCCTTGCTCTATCTCTATGGATGTAATGAGGGATGCTGGGGTGAGGCCTTGGATACATTGTTTGACATTAGGGTTGGTTAGTTGCGAGCCCAGTTTGCAAGCCCTCGCCAACAAGGGCTTACGTGTTGGTATGGGCAACCGGTACAGCCATGCCATTTTCATGGGGTGTATATTATCCATGGTGGGTGCATGTGGGGCGACAGTGCTGTTTTCATTGGACGTTTCCACACACTAGTGTATAGAGGTGCGGCGGCCACCTATCCTTTCTATAACACATTGCAAACTTATATACCAGACCAAAGATATGAATTGAATGCATGCATATGTATTGTTGCATTGTTTTGTTTTCTCACTGAGCTCAAGTTGGAGAGTTGACCCTCGCGTGTACAAATCTTTTAGTTTCTGATGCTGCAGGTATTATGATTGAAGATTATGTCAACACGCCACGATGAGCAAGTTGTGGACGAGAAATGTGATTCGTTAAGCGAGCGTTTCAACGGTGGATACGTTTAGTGTTTAGTTTTCGTATTTGGGTATTATAATATGTATTAAATTATGTTTTGTTTACTTGGAAATAAATGGAATATTAATTATTTATAATGATTAGTACTCAGTTCATTATCTGTAAGACTTTCGCTATTTAATTTATTACCTCTGATTAATGTGGAATGTGTTTTGGTTTATTATATGTGGGATAGCCTATTGTGAGATCCTGGTTGAACCGTTGGTTTATTGACGGTTCATTACACCATTCTGGTTGGTGCAGAATTGGGGTGTGACAACTTGGTATCAGAGCTCTCATAGGCCTTACCCATTAAACCTGAATACTTCCACTGGAGTCCATGAACTGAGTTAGGATAAATTAAAAACTTTAATACAAACAAACCATAAGCACCTGTGTTGGTTGAGACAGAAATTAAACAAGACGATAATGTACATATAAAAGGTGGAACCATATATATACACTCACACAGAAAGAGAAGACCAAAAATTATCCTAATAAACAAACAATATTGGGTATTATCTATAAGTTGGGGAGTTATCTAAGTATACAAGGATATAGTACAGTAGCAAGAAGGGAGCTTCTGTAAAGCAGAAAAATTGGAATACCGAGTTGGTACTCACAAGATGTGAAACTCGATGTAGGACAGAGGAAGAAGGAAAATGGCTAGTAATGCCAAAACCCTGTAGAGATTAAGAAAAAGATCTCGGGCTGAATGCGACAGAGATAAGAGAACAATAGCTATACACCAAAAATGAGAGTAACTATAAAAGAAAATAAAGTAATACTCCTGGGGGACGTGGAGACTCAGAGTGAGATCCATTACAAGCTGATCTATTGCCACTATGCAAGAAGAGGATGTTGCAACTTGACCCCACCACTATCAGGGTCGAGGATGGGTAATAAAAACTCATCTGAGTAGATGCTAAATAATGATAATTAGATTAGAGCGAATCAAAAGAGGTGAACAACAAGACCACTCCAGCCAACCACCTGGACTATCAAGTACCTTGGATGGTTGTCATGAACTTGACCCAATAAAATACAAGAGCAACAACAGATGAGACCGACTATGCAAGTTGCTATGTAAATCACTACCCAAGTTGCTGATGCTACATCAACACCTCCGAGTCAAACCAAGTACAGTACTAATTAGTAGCATCACTGTACCCCAACACCTGTTAGCTATAACACAGTGCCTACCACACAGCAAGTCCCAGTAATGCATACCCTAGTGTAGAAATTTGGAGCACAACAAGCAGTGTATCAAGGTGGTTACCCTTATCAGCCACCGATATATGGGAAAATTACATCATGGCAGAATGATCTGAAAAGGATTGAGAAATATTTTCTGAAGATTAAGCCTCAAACGGTTTCAGCAAAGGATCAAATCTATTATGGCCATATTTCTAGATAGATTTATATAGGATGTGGTGCATTATTGATTTACTCTTATGATTATAGAGGATGCACATACCAGATTTTAATTTCTCGTACATTGAAAGGATACCTTCTTGATTTAACCTGTCAATTGGAGTTATAGATATTGTTTCTTTCGTCTTAGTCCTGATTAAACCAATCTAAACCACTCCCATGATCGACCACATGAACAGAGATGTGAACTGAACGAATAGTTAAATGTTTAATCATGTTGAGCGTACATCTTTTCGATTTACACTTGATTTATTGATGTACGAAATTTTTCTCCAGATTATACCTGATTTACTAATGTACGAAATCTTTTTCCAGATTTATTCCTGTAGTGCCTTGACCAATGGTATTATATACTTGATAGAACCTGTAATCATGAGGTTAAGAACTATAAAACCTCTATTTCCATGTAGTTGGACCACCATGCAACTTAACGACCTTTTAATGCCGGTTGGATTATCACAGATTTACTCCTGATTCATTAAACCTAGGTTCACTAGATAAAGCAAGTGTTGTCATTATGCTAAATCGACGGAAGGAAGTGAATCACTTTTGGATGAACATTTTGATTCATACACTCCCTGACCTTGTTGATAAAGATGATTAGTGATAATGGAATTATTGGAAGAAAGATGATTAAATTCAGATTAAATGTTATAGCCAATGAACCTCAGATGAAGTAATAGAGGATTTGTTTTAAGATTGCTAAATGTATGGATATGAGTCATGTCTATAAAAAAGTGCATGAGCAAAAGTGAGAACTATCAAGAGTAACCAGTAAAGAAATAGATAGCACTTAAAGTAGAGTTAAAGATGGTTATATCGGTATTAATTTTGACAAAGCAGAAGATTCTTAAAAGCAAATCTAAGAGTGGATACAAGGATAAAGTCATGGCATAAGTAGTACTCGATTTAATACAATGATAATTGAGTTATGCCCAATGTTGAGTGATTGATTAAGAAAAGACCAAAAGAGTTTATATGAATTAATGAATTTATAAGCATATACCCTAATGCTTATAGATAGACTTGGGATATGAGGTAACAATCACAAGATATTTTTCAAGGTATATAAAAGAGAGATCAGGATAGAACAGAAGTGATAAAGGAAATATAAGCTAATGAACTTTTCAAGATATGAGATTGTTAGCAATAGTCTTTGAAAATCATAAGAGATGAAGGAACTAGACAAGCTCTTAAGACCTTATACCAGATTTTTCTAGTTCAAGCCCTTTGGACTAGATGTTGTATGGGATGAGTGTTACGAACAATGTCCAAATCTTATGGATGAACAAAATTTGGATGCAACCTGAGTCGACTTGAGATGGTAGACTTTGACGTCATCTTGAAAATAAACTGGTTGTCTCAACACTCTACAAGTGATTATGCGCATAGAAGAGGTTATCATTCAAGAATAAAAACGGCTTATGATTTAGTGTCATTGGGAGTATGTTGCCTAGAAAGTGAAAGCTGATCCGCTCAATGCTAAAGGCGAAGAGATGCTTTGAAGAGAAATGAGTTGGATATATGGTATCTGTGGTATACGTTACCAAAGAAGCACCACAGATGACAGATATTGATGTGATGCATAAATTCCCTAATGTGTTTCCAGGAGACTTACCGGGTTATCACCTGATCGTGCAACCGAGTTCGTCATCGACTTGTTACCAAGGACGATGCTCATGTCAAAGGCACCTGTAGAGTAGCTTCTATGGAGTTAAAGGGATTGTGACGCAACTACAACAGTTATTAGACAAGGGTTCTAATTGGCTAAGTATTGCATCATGGGAAGTGCCAATGCAATTCATGAAGAAGAAGGATGGTAATGTTGTTTGCGTATAGACTACCGGGAACTAAACAAGCTCACAGTCAAGAATCGATATCTACTACCTTAGATCGATGACTTGTTTAAGCAGTTTCAAGGAGCAAAGGTATTTTCTTCAGTCAAGATATCATCAGCTGAAGAATTTTGGACAGAAATATCTCGAAGATAGCTTTTAGAATCGGGATTGGACATTATGAGTTCTCGATTATGACGTTTGGATTAACCAATGCCCTTACATCTTTTATGGAGCTGGTGAACTGGGTGTTTCATGACATATTGGACACGTCGATTATAGTTTTCATAGATGATATTTGGTTTATTCCAAGAATGAAACAACTCATACAACAGATCTTAGAATAACTTTACAACAGCTGAGAAGTGAAAAGCTTCATGTCAAGTCCAAGAAACATGAGACATGATAAAACAAAATGATCTTCTTAGATCACGTAGCATCATATAAAGGGATTAAAGTGGACCCTATTCAGATAGAAGCAATTGTATGGAATATTACAAAGATAAGAAGTTTCTTGGTTTTAGCTGATTATTACAGACGATGCTTGGAGGACCACCCTAAGATCGTAAAACCTCTTACCAAGCTAACTAGGAAGGGAGAGGAATTTATTTGAACCTACAAGTGTGAAGAATGTTTCCAGATTCTAAGGTAAGGTTGATATCAACTCCCATCTTGATCATTTCGGTACCAAAGGAACCTTTTACCCTATCCATCAGAGCTTTTGGATTGGATCAAGGATGCGGGTTGATGCAAGGTAAATAAGCGATTGCATACGTTTCAAGAAAACTAAAGGAGCATGAGAAGAATTACCCTACTCATGACTTGGAGTTATCGGTGATGAATTATGCAATCAAGACTTGGAGACATTATCTAAACGGAGAATAATTTTAGGTTAAGAGTCCTATTTATCTCTTCATTAGAAAGAGTTGAACATGAGGATAGGAAAATGGTTTGAACATTGAAGGATTAAGACCGTGATATTCAAGGTCACTGAGAAAGGCTAATGTAGTAGCTAAGCCTTAAGCAAAAAGGGATTATGAGGTCTGAAGAAGGACCGAGAATAAATGTTGCCTTATGTTCTGCAGCAACAGATTCAGATTTAGAAAAGAGTAACATATAATAGAAACTAGTGATGATCCAATCGAGCGAGAACTTATGGATGAATTATGAAACAATAGTTCGGTTGCGTTTATGGCATTAAAAATCATCTCTGAATTGGTGGATGAAATAAAAGTAGCAATTTTGTTAAATCTGTATATAAGAATAATGTCAGGAGATTTAGAGAAAGAAAAACCTAACCCAGACTTACTTTGGATGCGGAGATGGTACTCAGATACAGAGGCAGATTCTGAATACATGAAGATAAAGACTTGGATACTATGAAGAGGATAATGATAAGAGTCCATTGTACTCAATATTCAGTACATACTAGAGTACCAATATGTATCATGACATGAAGAGATTATTTTGGCAGAAAGGGAATGGAAGTGGTTGTAGATAGATGCATGTTTCAGTAATTGAATTATCAGCAAGTAAAGGCTGAAAGACAAAGACCAACATGGCTACAACAATAACTAACAAAGCCAGTCTGGAAGTGAAACTGCATTACAATGAACTATGTCACTGATTTGCCACTGACTCCTAGATCGGTTGACGTAGTATGGGTGATTGTTGATCGCCTGATGAAGATAGCTCATTCCATTGCTATATGACCTCGGTATGCTTTGGAGCGACTAACTAAGCTATATATGGATAGTATTGTCAGATTGAATGGTATGCATGAGAGCTTAGTGTCAGCCAGAAGCTCATGCTTTATCTTGAAGTTTTGAAAGGATCTATAGGAAACAATGGGAACAAAGTTGAAGTTTAGTACCGCATTTTACCTTAAACCGACGGACAGTCGGGGCGGACTATACAAATCCTAAGAGATATGCCCCGAGTTTATGAAATTGATTTCAAGGAACTTGAGTTGAGAAGTTACCGTGAATTGAAGTTGCTATTAAGCTACCATGTAAATGTCACCTATCAAGCATGGTACGTAGAAATGTCAAATTCCTTTATTTTGGAATAAAGTTGGTGAATGAAGAATTTTGGAAACCTAAGTCTAATGAAGAAAACTATCGAGTGGCAGACAAGATTAAAGAAAAGGGGCAGGATAGCTCAGGATTGTCAGAATAGACACCAAGACCTTGAGTTCGCCATAAGTGACAAAGTGTTTTCATAGTTTGAAATGATTAGACAAGAAGGAAAGTAGTATTCTATATATGCGTCGAATCTTATAAACTCTGGAGAGACGTAGAAAAGTTGCATATCAATTAGCGTTACCGCTATCCATGTCTAGTGTGCATGATGTATTTCGTGTGTCTCTATTGAAGAAGTACATTGGAGATCCATATCAAAAGTATTGACCACAGAATCACTGGATTAAATAGGAGATTTAACTATTGAAGTGGTACCATACCAGCCTAGTTCACTAGTTGAAAGGTACAACACCTTAAAAACTTGGTATCAATTATATGAAGATAATCTGACGAAGACAAGATGTGGAGAAGATGGCATGGAAAGAAGAAGATGCAATGCGGAAATAGAATTCCCACCTAGTGACTCCGAAGTAAATTCAAATTTTGAGGACAAAATTTATTTTAAGGATGGGGGAGTTGTAAGATCCGTACGTTCAAATTTCGAGGACGAAATTTCTTTTAAGGGTGGTGGAGTTATAAGACCCGCACGCCACGAACCCGGTCTAACCTTACATTTCGTGTCGTGACCCGTCTACATATGATGGTCGAGCCAAGTGGACCAAGTGTGTGAAGAAACCCAAGACCTAGTATGAAAATTTGCTAAAAAATAGTCAAAATGAGGGTAGGGTCGCATGTCTTAATAGACAGGTCCGACCCTCCCATCGACCCTCACTATCGACCCTCAATCAGGGGTCGCAAGGTCTATGAGTTGTCCGACCCTCCCATCGACCCTCACCATCGACCTTCGGAACTCGGGAAAACAGCACGGACCGAAAATTAGGAAACCTTCCTAATTTTGATTGGAACCTTTCCTAAACTCAATGGGACGTATTTTGGGAGGTTTTACTCTATAAATAGGACGTCCCTAAGCCTCTTTCAATCCTTTTACAACCCTAATTGGATTGAGAGAAAGAGAAGAGAAGGAAGAGAAGAAGAGAAGGAAAACATGAAGAAAATGCTATGGAAAAAGAGGAAATTAAGAGGAACTCCGAATCTCAGCAAAACTAAGGTATGGAAATATTCCCCATGATTTATTTAAGACTTTAGAATGGTTTATGAAGAAGATATGACTTAGAAGAAACCCAAATCATCCATCCATGGTTAGGTTTTCATGGAAAACCATGGAGGAGATCATTAAAACCATGTAGGTGAATAAAGTATAGTTCTAAACTATAGAACATGTATAGAATGGATTGTGGAAGTAAGCCATAAGACCCAACCATGAAAGAGAGAACGAAATATGATATTTTTTACTCAAACCATGGAGGGTCGCACCTAGGGTCGATGGCAGATCCGACCCTAGCATAGACCCTCAGTGTTCGAGAAGTTCAGATTAGGGGGAGGGTCGCACCCAGGGTCGATCATGACTCCGACCCTACCTCCGACCCTCAGTTAATAGGATGGTTTTAAATTCGGATTTAATTCTAATTAAATTCTATCGACTTTGTCAGGTCTTCTAGCAATATAATAACATTATAAAGGTGATTCTAAAGCTTGGAAGAGGATCTATTAACAAGCTAAGGTGAGGGAACAAGACCTAAACTAATTGGTTAATAATAAATTATTTTTATTTCTTGAGTCCGATGCCATGAATGATTTTATGCGTGTATGATTGTTATGTGCATTCAACATGTCATCCAATATTTCTATTATTACTGTTCATGCGTATTTAAATTTATTGATTATAACATGATGATGTTGATGATGGTAGGAATAGGCATGTAAATGTTTGTGTTTGGCTGGTGTACATGGTGCGGGTAGGGATGGTATCAACCGGTACTTCGATGTCCTTCTCATCGGGGTATATTGTGCCATGGTCTATTCAAGTCATGTCCACTAAGCAAGTGTTAGTGTGCTTAATGCGAGTGGAGCATCAGGGGGAGGACGTGGCATTGTGGTTCAGCCTGGTCACCAGACTCTAGCTCTATCTCTACTCAAGTCTTGTACACTAACATCGTTGTATCGCCATTACCTTAGTGGAACTAATATGTCATAGGGCATCAGGGGGGACGTGGCATTGTGGTTCAGCCTGGTCACCAGACCCTAGCTCTATCTCTATGGATGTATTGAGGGATGCTGGGGTGAGGCCTTGGATACATTGTTTGATATTAGGGTTGGTTAGTTGCGAGCCCAGTTTGCAAGCCCTCGCCAACAGGGGCTTACGTGTTGGTATGGGTAACCGGTACAGCCATGCCATTTTCATGGGGTGTATATTGTCCATGGTGGGTGCATGTGGGGCGACAGTGCCGTTTTCATTGGGCGTTTCCACACACTCGTGTATAGAGGTGCGGCGGCCACCTATCCTTTCTATAGCACATTACAAACTTATATACCAGACCAAAGATATGAATTGAATGCATGCATATGTATTGTTGCATTGTTTTGTTTTCTCATTGAGCTCAAGTTGGAGAGCTGACCCTCGCATGCACAAATCTTTTAGTTTCTGATGCTGCAGGTATTATGATTGAAGATTATGTCAACACGCCATGATGAACAAGCTGTGGAGGGGGAATGTGATTCGTTAAGAGAGCGTTTCAACGGTGGATACGTTTAGTGTTTAGTTTTCATATTTGGGTATTGTAATATGTATTAAATTATGTTTTGGTTACTTGGAAATAAATGGAATATTAATTATTTATCATGATTAGTACTCAGTTCATTATCTATAAGACTTCTGCTATTTACTTTATTACCTCTGATTAATGTGGAATGTGTTTTGGTTTATTATATGTGGGATAGCCTATTGTGAGATCCTAGTTGAACCGTTGGTTTATTGACGGTTCATCACACCATTCTGGTTGGTGCAGAATTCGGGTGTGACATCCTCTCTATGTTAAAGGCAAAGAGATGCTTTGAAGAGAAAAAAGATATATGGTATCTATGGTATACGTTACCAAAGAAGCACCACAGATGGAAGAAATTAATGTGATGCATAAATTTCCTGATGTGATTCCAGGAGACTTATTTGGGTTACCATCTGACTATATGACCGAGTTCGTCATTGACTTGTTACCAAGGACAATACTTATGTCAAAGGCACCTATGGATTAGTTCCTATGTAGTTGAAGGGATTGAGACTTAACTACGGGAGTTATTAGACAAGGGTTCCAATCGGCTAAGTATTTCATCACTGGAAGTGCCAATTCTTGAGGAAGAAGGACGGTAGTGCCAGATTATGTATAGACTACCGTGAATCGAACAAGCTCACGATCAAGAATCGATATCTATAACCTCGGATCGATGACTTGTTTAAACAGTTGCAAAGAGCAAAGGTAATTTCTAAGATTGATCTTCAAGGTATCAACAGCTGAAGAATTTGGACAACGATATCTCGAAGATATCTTTAGGATTGGGATTGGACATTATGAGCTCTCGATTTTGACGTTTGGATTAAGCAATGCCCCTACATCTTTTATGGAGCTGATGAACTAGGTGTTTCATGACATGTTGGACACGTCGGTCATAGTTTTCATAGATGATATTTTGGTTTATTCCAAGAATGAAGCAACTCATACAATGGATTTTAGAACAGCTTCACAACAGCTGAAAAGGGAAAAACTTTATGCCAACTCCAAGAAATTTAGACCCAATTAAGCAAAGTGATCTTCTTAGATCACGTAGCATCATAAAAGGGATTAAAGTGGACCCTATTAAGATAGAAGCAATTGTATGGTGAGAAACGCCTAAGAACCTTGTGAAGATCAAAAGTTCCTTGGGTTTAGCTGGTTATTACAGATGATTTGTAGAGGACCACTCTAAGATCGTAAAACCTCTTTGTGAGGACAATGGAAAATCGACGTGATCCTCCTCTTCGAGATGGAAATGTGTATCCTGTATCGATGAAGATCGATTTGTTCTGTTGGAGTCGCCACCTAGATTAAGGTTTAGGACCTCGAAAAATGTAGCCTCACCCTAAGGTAAGACTTTTATTGACTCGTGACCCAACGTATCGGTTCTTTGGTCTGCAAGAGATCGGGTAAGTATTCAGGGTACGGTTATGGGAAGGTGTTAGGCACCCAAACCGCCCGATCAATATCGGCCTCCTAAACTTTTCTTAAATTCTAATTTTGACTGTGCTTGGTCAACTGGATGACTAGGGTTCAATGGGGGATGTCCTAAGCCAAGTTGCTAAGTTATTCTAACCTAGGGTTCAGCCAATCATGTTTTAAAGTAAATAAACAAGCAAATGTAATGTACAATATTATACAGTGAACCGGACCAAAGATGGTTCGGTCTTGGACTGAATCTGAGATGTGTAAGACTTCTCAAACTGCCTACGTATTCCAATCCTGGAAATCAAGTCCAAAAACGTAGTTCGAAAATGGGTTGTGTGATTAAAGATTATGGAAGTGATTTATGCATGTGCTTCAATTAGATTTTTTGTTCAAGTTGAAGTTTATCTGGATGTATGGTTGATGGGTGGCTTTGTACCGTATTTGGGATTCCCAAATTGCCTACGTATTCTAGGGTGTGCCCTAGAAATCAGGTACGACGTAGTTCGAAGATTTGTGAGAGTCGGATTTGGAATGTGTACCAAAATCCTTCCATTTTTGTCAATAGGATCTAGGGATGAGACCTAAATTCCTACCATTTTTATTTGGGATGTGTACCAAATTCTTTCTATTTTTGTTAATTGGATCTAGGGATGAGACCTAAAATCCTACCATTTTTATTTGGGATGTGTACCAAATTCTTTTTATTTTGTTAATAGGATCTAGGGATGAGACCTAAATTCCTACCATTTTTATTTGGGATGTGTACCAAATTCTTTCTATTTTTGTCAATAGGATCTAGGGATGAGACCTAAATTCCTACCATTTTTAATTGTTTCCATTCTTAGGTTTTTAGGGTTTCCTATCCCTTTTCATTGTGATTTTCATTTTTTAGGGTTTCATACCCTAATTATTCTCTTTATTCTAGGGTTTATTTTGCCCTAATTATTCTTTCCATTTTTAGGGTTTCACTTTCCCTAATTATTGTTTTCTTTCCATCTTAGGGTTTTCTACCCTAATTGTTCAATTCTTTCTATTTCAGGGTGTATCTTGCCCTAATTGCTATTTTTTTTATTTTTTCTCTTTCCAAGACAAATATGGCAAATAAAAATATTCCAACTATATCAGTGGTAGTATTCCAAATATAGCAGTGTGCATCCAAACATGACAGTAATCATCCAATATAGCATGTGAGCAAGTGTAGCAGACAAATATGGCAATAAGCATGTGTAGCATTCCAATCATGGCAGTGTGACAATTCCAATTATGGCAGTGTGACCATTCCAATTATAGTAGTGCATGCATATGAGCATCCGAACATAGCATGTGAACAAATATAGCATCAAATGTGGCATGTGTGAAACAACCAAAGCATATGAGAATCAATCAAAACATGATGGAACACGCAGCAAGATGACAGCTTTGTCAGGCTGGACCAAAATGGGCACATAGGGCACTGTACTTACTCAAAAAATTCTTAAAAGATATCCCTGGAAAGAAGACTCAGAGGCCAACATTTTGTCTCAAGGAATCTATTCCTAAAAGAGACCATAGGCAGGTCGAAAACATTCCCCAAGTACAGGCAAATACACTGGTCAGGTCTGTTCCAGATTTTTGACCAGTTGCACCATAAATTCCAAATAAAATTCTATTCTTAATGAAAATTAAATACAGACATATTTCTATGTAGATAACTGTCTGATCTAAAATTTCATTAAGAAAAACAAGTTAAAACAGTATATTTTCTTGGTGAAAAATGACTCTTTTCAATCATGCAAATCAGCACATCATGACAGATCTGAAATCAAAGCTCTATGTACTTAAAAATTGATATCAATTCAACGAAAAATGGAAAAAATATGAAACCAATGCCATTTTTTAGAAGACTTTCATGTCTAAAAAGTTCATGTTAAGTGGATTTTCTGATTATGGCCATAAGGCCTTTGTCTAGAGACTTTCCGATGGAGGATTGCATTACATCCGAGAAAAATAGCAATGTCAAAGACAAATTTTTTGATATATTTCCCCAATTCCAAATGGAACGAAATTTTTAGGGTAGTCTTCTATCATATCAGAGAGACTCTCATAAAATTTTGGGCTTCAAAATCTTAGAAAAAATACATATGATGTACGTCCTAAGTTTGAACCCTAAATCTGGAATTTTCAGATCAGAAAATCACTTTATGAAATTTACAAAAAACATCAAATATCATTGTATATCAATCAAAAATTCATCATTGAATAGCTTAGACAAATTATCATTCATGAAAAATGTTAGACATAGGCATCCTAACATTAACAAGCATGTAATAGAGCATTCATGATTGAGATTTCATGAAAATTAGCCTTTTTCAAGCAAAATTGGCATTCGGGCATTATAACGACCTCTAAATTTGTTTAGAGTACTAACCTTGGGCTCAAATTGAGTGAAACCATTGATGAAGGGTGATTGTAGGTTGTATCAACCCCCTTTGAATGTGAATCCTCCTTCTCCTTTCTTCCGCTTTTTCTCTCTCTCTTTCTCTCTTTTCTTCTTCTCCTTTCTTTCTTTTCTCTTTTCTCTCTCTTTCTTTCTCCCTCTTCACGTTTTCTCTCTCTCACTCATGTTTCTCTCTCTCACCCACGTTCCCCTCTCTCTCTTGTCTGGAAAAAAGGATCCTCCTCTTGCCTATTTATAATTTTTCACTCATTTTCTAGAAGATCCTTTTTTCTAAAAAATATTTTTTTTCCTTTTTCTTTCCTTCCTTTTTTCTTTCTTTCTTTCTCCTCTCTCTCTTTCACGTTTTCTTTCTAGAAAACGTGACGGGAATCTTTTCCCCCTTTTCTTTTCTTTTTTTTTTTTATTCCTCTCTCTTTCCTTTTTTCTTCTCAAGATCTTTTGGATTATCTCAAAACCCTAAATCCCCTTCTCTTTCACGTTTTCTCTCCCCCTCTTTCCTTTTCTTCTCAAAATCTTTTTGGATTATCTCAAAACCCTAAATCCCCTTCTCTTCCACGCTTTTTTTCTCCCCTCTTTCCTTTTTTTTTCAAAATCTTTTGGATTATCTCAAAACCCTAAATCCCCTTCTCTTTCACGTTTTCTCTCCCCCTCTTTCCTTTTCTTCTCAAAATCTTTTTGGATTATCTCAAAACCCTAAATCCCCTTCTCTTCCACGTTTTTTCTCTCCCCTCTTTCCATTTTTTTCTCAAAAATCTTTTGGATTATCTCCAAAACCAAAATCCCCCTTCACTTTCACGTTTCTCTCTCCCCTCTTTCCTTTTTCTTCTCAAAATCTTTTGGATTATCATTTACATATAATTATATATATTATATACATATATAGACATATATTTAATAACATACATATATATATATATATATATATATATATGTATATATATATATATATATATATATATATATATATAGTATATAATATATATAATATATATAAATGCTATGCACATGAATGAACTGGTTCGAAACGGGTTGAGACCGACTTAGGTTGACCGAAAGTTAAACCGATATGGGTTGAGCTAGGTTGGACCAAAACCGGCTTGAACTAAGTTGGCCGGATTAATTAGAATTAACCGGGTTTTCTCTCCTTGTCATTTCATGGGACATTTCCATTGTCATCCCGCATGGAATTTTCCGATGGCCTCTATTCCAAATTTTTTACGTTCATTTTGTAGAACATTAAAAATGAGGAATATAGAAACTGGAATCACCCGAATCCGATGTAGAACGGAAAAGATATGCGCTTTGAAGTTCGATGATAATTTTGCATGCAAGCTTGCATGGGACCCACCGGTGACTTCTACCCGGGATTTTTTACGTCCACTTTGTAGAACATCATGAATGAAGAATAATGGTCTTGAATCATCCCGAATCCGATGTCGGATGATCAAGATATGATGATTTGAAATTCAAACAATCAAACTTAGGATAATTTGCATGAAGGCCCCTAGGATTATTTATAATAATTTCATAAACCTCCCTCATATGTATCATCTGACTAAAATGGTCATATCTTCCTCATTTGATATCGAAATTGAGCAATTCTGGTCTCGTTTCGAAGATAATTCTATGACCTCGATCCATGCAAAATTATAACCCATGACCTTGCCGTGGACCCATTGAAAACTTCCTCAAATTCACGGACCCATTGAAAACTTCCTCAAATTCACGTCAAGAATCCAAACTTTTGATCACCTTTCTTCCTTTTGTTGTCCACACACCAGCAGGACTTTGTTTAGCTGGGATGGCAAAAATGGGGTGCTTACACTCTTACCAAGCTAGCCAGGAAAGGAGAGGAGTTTAATTGGACTAACAAGTGTAAAGAATGTTTCCAAACTCTAAAAACAAGGTTGATATCAGCTTCCATCTTAATCGTTCCGGTAGTAGGGAAACCTTTTACCCTATACATGGAAACTTTCGGATTGGATCTAGGATGCGGGTTGATGCAAGGTAAATAAGTGATTGTATATGCTTCAAGAAAACTGAAGGAGCATGAGAAGAGTTACCCTACTCATGACTTGGAAGTACCAGTGATGAGTTATGCAATCAAGACTTGGAGACATTACCTATATAGAGAAGAATTTCAGATTAAATGGGAACCCAAGAGTTTTAGTTATCTCTTCACCAGAAAGAGTTGAACATGAGGATAAAAATAGCTGGAATTGCCCAAGGATTAAGAGTGTGATATTGAGTGCCACCCGAGCAGGGCTAATGTAGTAGCTAAGGCCTTAAAGAAAAAGAGAATTATGAAGTTCAAGGAAGGACCTAGTATGAATGCTGCCTTATGCTTCGCAGCAATAGATTCAGATTTGGAAGAAAAGTAACGTATAATAGAAATTGGTGATGATATAATTGAGCGAGAACTTATGGATGAACTTATGGAGCAATAGTTCCTCCCTTGCGTTCACAACATTAAAGAATTGATAGACAAAGTAAAGGTAGTAATTTTGTTAGATCTATATCTAAGAGAAGGGTAAGAAGATTTAGAGAAGGAAAAACCTAACCCTGACTTACTTTGGATGCGGAGACGGTACTCAGATGCAGAGGTAGATTTTGAATACCTGAAGATAAAGACTCAGATATCATGAAGAGGATAATGTTAAAAGCCCATTCTATTCCGTATTGGATACACTCTAGAAGTATAATATATACCAAAACATGAAGAGATTATTTTGATAGGAGGGAATGGAAGTAGTTGTGGCTAGATGCATGTTTCAGTGTCTGAATTAGTAAGTAAAGGCTGAAAGACAACCAACATGGCTTACCATAACCACTATCGGATCCAATCTGGAAATGAAACTGCGTTACAATGAACTATGTCAATGATTTTCCACTGACTCCTAATATGGTTGACGCAGTTTAGGTGATTGTTGATCACCTTAGGAAGATAACTCATTCCATTGCTATATGACCTCAGTATGCTTTGGAGCGGCTAACTAAGCTATATGCGGATTGAATTTGCTACCAAGCTACTATGTAGATGTCACCTATAAAGCATGGTACGGTAGAAATGTTAAATTCTTTTGTTTTTGGAATAAAGTTGGTGAATAAGGAATGGTAAAACCTGAGTCTGTTGAAGAAACCTGTCGAGTAGCAGACAAGATCAAAGAAAAGGGCCAAGATAGCTCAAGTTTGTCAGGAGAGACACCAAGACCTTGAGTTCGCCATAAGTGACAAAGTGTTTTTGAAGATGTCACTTATGCATGGATTAAAAACAATTCAACGATAAGGGAAAGTTGTATCTGATATATGTTTTGGACCTCATAAAATTTAGAGAGATGTAGAAAAGTTGTATATCAAATAGCGTTACCACTCTCCATGTCTAGTGCGCATGACTTATTTTGTGTATCTCTATTGAAGGAGTATGTTGGAGATCCATATCAAAAGTATTGACCACTGATCCACTGGAATAGATAGAAGATTTAACTATTGAAGTGGTACCAGCCTAGTTCACTAGTTGGACGGTACAACGTGTCAAAACCTGGGATAATTATTATATAAAGATAATTTCGTGAAGACGAGACGTGGAGAAGATTGCATGGAAAGAAGAAGATGCAATGCAGAAATAGAATTCCCACCTAAATTCAAATTTTGAGGACACAATTTATTTTAAGGATGGGGGAGTTGTAAGATCCGTACGTTCAAATTTGGAGGACGAAATTTCTTTTAAGGGTGGTGGAGTTGTAAGACCCGCACGCCATGAACCCGGTCTAACCTTACATTTTGTGTCGTGACCAGTCTACATATCATGGTCAAGCCAAGTGGACCAAGTGTGTGAAGAAAACCAAGACCCAATATGAAATTTTACTCAAAAATAGTCAAAATGAGGGTAGGGTCGCATGCCCAAACAGGCAGGGTTGACCCCCACCTCAAAAGAAGTCCAACCCATGATTTTTGGTCGGCGGGTCGTAGGGGTCTCGGATTGTCTGACCCCTCCATCGACCCCCTAGCATCGACCCTAGGAAAACAGCAAAAACAGCACAAACTGAAAATTAGGAAACGTTCTTAATTTCGATTGGGACCTTTCCTAAACTCAATAGAACTTATTTTGGGAGGTTTTCCTCTATAAATAGGACGTCCCTAAGCATCTTTCACTCCTTTTAGAACACTAATTGAAAGTGATAGAAAGAGAAGAGAAGGAAGAGAAGAAGAGAATGAAAACTTGAAGAAAAGGCTAAGGAAGAAGATGAAGTTCAGAGATATCTTTGAAACTCAGACTACAGAAGGTATGAACCTCAATCCCTATCTGAATTGAAAGCTTAGAATAGATTATGATGAAGTTAGGTTAGGATAAACCCTGATACCATCCATCCATGGATGAATTCCAATGGAAATCATGGAAAACTATGAAAAGTGAGTAACTTGGAGTTTTATGCCATAGAACAATCATAGAATGGACTATAAAAGTAAGCCAAAGGACCCAAACATGAAATGATGGATTGTAGAATGAAAAGGTCGTCTCAAACCACGGGGGGTCGCACATGGGGTCGATTGGGAATCGACCTTACCAGACCACAGGATCGACCCCCAGCATTCGGGAAGTCCAGGGATGCGATGGTCGCACCTAGGGATAATGGAACATCCGACCCTAGCATCGACCCTACCCCTGGGGGTCACAAAAACCTGTGACCCTACCTGCGACCCGTCCTGCGACCCTAGCTTAACAGCTAGCCTAAAATTATCAGAATAAATTCTAACTAAAATCTATCAACTTGTTAGGTTTTCCTATTGATATAAAAGTGATTCTTAAACAGGATCTACACTCAAGCAAAGGTGAGGGAACAAGACCTAAACTAATTGACTAATAATAAACTATTTTTATTTTCTTGAGTCCAATGCCATGACTGATTCTATCCGTGTATGCTTGTTATGTGCATTCAACATGTCATCCAATATTCCTGCTATTAATTTTCATGCCTATTTAATTCTATTTTATTTATAACATGATGATGATGATGATGCTAGGAATAGACATGTGGATGTATGTGTGTGGTTAGTGTGCTTGATGCGACTAGAGCATCAGGGGGAGGACGTGACATTGTGGTTCAGCCTGGTCACCAGACTCTAGCTCTATCTTTTCTCAAGTCTTGTCCACTGACATCGTCGTATCGCCATTACTTTAATAGAACTATTACGTCGTAGGGTATCAGGGGAGGTGGTCTCGGACCGGGTAGTCTTCGACTCTGCCGGGGGGCCTTAGCTCTATCTCTATGGACGTATTGAGGGATGCTGGGGTGAGGCCTTGGGTATACTGTTTGACATTAGGATTGGTTATTTGCGAGCCCAGTTTGCAAGCCCTCACCAGCAGGGGCTTACATGTTGGTATGGGTAGAGTATCAGGGGAAGTGTGATGCGGTGTGGTCTTCAGCACTTTAGCTCTATCTCTATTCCATAGTTGGTGCATGTGGGACGACAATAAACGTTAACCTTTGGGCGGCTTCACACACTCGTCTATAGAGGTGACGCGGCCACCGAACCTTTCTATAGCACATTGCAAACTTATATACCAGACCACATATATGAATTGAATGCATGCATATGTTTGTTGCATTGTTTTGTTTTCTCACTTAGCTCAAGTTGGAGAGTTGACCCTCACGCGTGCAATTCTTTTTAGTTTTTGATGTTGCAGGTATTATGATTGAAGATTATGTCGACACGCCAACATATGAACAGGTGGCGGCTATGATGAGCAAGCTGTGGAGGACTATTATGATTCATTAAGCGAGCGTTTCACTATGGATACGCTTAGTGTTTAATTTTTGTATTTGGATATTGTAATATGTATTAAATTATGTTTTGATTACTTGGAGATAAATGGAATATTAATTATTTATCATGACTAGACCTCAGTTCATTATCTGTAAGCCTTCCGCTATTTACTTTATTATCTCTGATTAATGTAGAATGTGTTTTGGTTTATTAAAAATTGGGATAGCCTATACGAGATCCTGGTTGAACCATTGGTTTATTAACGGTTCATTACACCATTCTGGTTGGTACAGAATTGGGGTGTGACAGCATGTCCATACATAGGAGCATTCACATAGTCTTCAATCGTGGTACCTACATCATCAACTAAAAGTATTCGATGTCGAAAGGGTGAGCACACATCACAGCTCAGTGAGCAAACAAAACAATGCAACAAACATATGCATGCATTCAATTCATATCTTTGGTCTAGTTCATATGTTTGCAATGTGCTATAGAAAGGATAAGTGGCCGCCACACCTCTATACATGAATGTGTGGAACCGCCCAACTGATCAAATACCATTGTCTCCCCCACATGCACCCACCATGGAATAAAGATAGAGCTAAAGTGCTTAGGACTGCATCGCATCACACTTCCCCTGATGCTCTACCCATACCAACACGTAAGCCCCTATTGGCGAGGGCTTGCAAACTAGCCTCGCAACTAACCAATCCTAATGTGAAACAGTGTATCCAAGGCCTCACCCCAGCATCCCTCAATACATCCATAGAGATAGAGCTAAGGCCCCCCCGACAGAGTCAGAGACTACACGGTCCGAGACCACCTCCCTTGATGCCCTACGACGTAATAGTTCTGCTAAGGTAATGGCGATACGATGATGCTAGTGGATAAGACTTGAGTAGAGATAGAGCTAGAGTCTAGTGACCAGGATGAATCACAGTGTCACGTCCTCCCCCTGATGCTCCACTCGCATCAAGCACACTAACGACATACATACATTCACATGCCTATTCCTAACATCATAATCATCATCATGTTATAAATAAACTAAATTAAATATGCATGAACAGTAATAACATAAATAGTAGATGACATGTGATATGCACATTACAATCATACAATCATAGAATCATACATGGTATTGGACTCAATAAACAAAAATAGTTTATTATTAGTCAATTAGTTTAGGTCTTGTTCCCTCGCCTTTGATTGAGTGTAGATCCTCGTTCAAGCTTTATGAATCACCTTTAAATTAGTAAAAAGGCCTAACAAGTCGATAAATTTTAATTAGAACTAATTCCAACAAATTTAGACTAGCTAAAATCGTAGGATCGCAGGATAGGGTCGCACCTAGGGTAGCAGTTTTCTACGACCCTAGGGTGTAGGGTCGGACGTGGTGTCGGATACTAATCGACCCTACGTGCGACCACACCCTCCCTGGGACTTACCGAGGGCATGTGATCGATCCTGTGATCTTGTAGGTCCATTCTAAGATTGTTCTATGACTCATAACTATGATTTTTACATATTTTCCATTGCCTAGGATGATTACTTCCATGGATTCCTTTGGAACTTGTCCATGGATGGTTGATTTGGGTTTCTCTTAATCATAACTTCTTCCTAATCTATTCTAGGCTCTTACTTTATAAAGGAAATTAGGTTCATACCTGAGGTTGGCTGAGATTCAGAGGTTTCTCTGAACTTCCTCTCTTCCTTAGTCTTTTCTTTAATTTTCCTTCCCTTCTTCTTTTCCTTTTCTCTTTCTCTCACTTTCAATTAGGGTTCTAAAAGGAGTGAAAGAGGCTAAGGGACGTCCTATTTATAGGGAAAAACCCTCCAAAATAAGTCCCACCGGGTTTAGGAAAGAACCCCTTGGAATTAGGAAAGTTTCTTAATTTACGGTTTCTGTCTGTCATCGTAGGGTCAGACGTAGGGTCGCAGGATCCATCGACCCTACACCTTCTTAGTCATGCGACCCTATGACTAAAAAATCATGGGTTGGACTTCTGTTGAGGTGGGGTCGACCCTACCTGTCTAGGCATGTGACCCTACCCTCACATTTACTGTTTTTGGGTTAGACTCATACCTGGTCTTGTGATTTTCTTCACGCACTTGGTCCACTTGGCTCGACCATGATAGGTAGACCTGGTACAAGGTGGTAAGATCGGTTAGTTCAATACGGGTCTTACAGATAATGGAAGGGGTATGGATATGGATAAGGATGACCTAAGGATACTAAGATGTGGTACCATACTTGGAGAGGTCCTCCAAGTTGCATATGTATTTCAGAGGTCTTGAAAATCAGGTACAACATAGTTCGTTGTGATGGGTTATCGATGTGGATTTCCTAGAACCACTCAGGTGTACTCTACCTTGGTTTAAGAAATGAAATGGGTAGTGTTAGGAGGGAAATGATCCCTCCACTTAAAATCTTACACGTGTCATGTGTGCCTTCGGAGCCTGGGCGCTCGGAGTGTCTCGCACTCGGCTTCTCATGCCCTCGGCTTCCCTTGCACTCGGCCCCCCTTGTGCCCGGCCTCCTGGGTAGCGTTCGGAGTTAAGATCCTACCCAGTGGGGGGAGCCAGAGTCCTACTGAGAGTCTGCTACCTCCGGAGAGTCCTTCTCTCAGTCTGATACGACACCGACTATTCCGGTCGGCCATTACTTACACGTTGACACGTGTCAGTCCCAGAACTGACCGACCTAGCTTCCTTGGCTAAGGTCTCCGACTCCTACTCGGAGTCTACCACTTGAGTGTCCCACAGAGCGACACATGGCAATCCTATTGGCAGTCTACTCCCCTGAGTCCTGGTACCTCCATGCTTCTTCACAATCTATAAGTAGAGGTCATCCCTCAAGGTAAACCCTAATGCACTTATGCACTTACAAGCTATTGTTGTTCGTCCCTCACGCTCAAACTCACTCTTCGTCCCACTCTCTCTAAACTGGAGATAGCTTTCCGCTATCTCTTGACTGTTTACCTTGGGAATCTAACTTAGGCATCAGAGGGTAACCGGGGCTTAGGCGCCCTGTCACACCCCAATTCTGATCCAACCAGAACGGTGTGAGTGAACCGTCATTGAACCAACGGTTCACACCAGGATCTCGAATAGGCCGTGTCCACCCATACAAACCAATTACACATAACCACAATCAGAATATAAATATACAACGGAAGACTTTAAATAGAATGAACTGAGTATCTATTGATAATGTAAATAAATATCCCATTATTCAAATCCAAACACATAAAATAATAATCTTTTACATCCCTTTAATCCAATCAAAATAACTAAAATAAATAAATAAAACAAATCAAAGGTACACGCAGAAGGGCACTTGCATGAAGCATCATGCTCGTCCTCCCCGCTTTGTACATCCAAAGCAACTACACCACCGTACGCGGAGCGTTCACATAGTCGTCCCACAAGTGTATCCCGCATCAACATCTAAAACAATGTATATACAAAGGGTGAGCACACAACACAGCTCGAAAGGCAATCGAACAGCTTCACAAGATTATGCATGAGTAACAATCAATTTTATGCCGTGGTCCGGTTTTAAGTTTGCAATGTGCTATAGAAAGGTTTGGTGGCCCCCGCACCTCTATACACGAGTGTGTGGCGTGCACAAGAATCACACTACCACCAACCCACATGCACCCATCATGGAATAGAGATAGAGCTAAGGTATACCCGCACCTCCCGATACTCTACCCATACCGGTACCTAAGCCCCTATCGGCCGGGGCTCGCAAACCGGGCTCGCAACTAACCAATCCTATATGTCAACAATGTATGCTCTATCCCGGCCTGACCGTCTACGGCATAGAGATAGAGCTAGAGCGTGCGGGCCGGGCCGGAGACCACCAAAACCTCCCCCCCCCATTTTTAACAATAAAAAAAATTTAAACACCATTTTTTTAAACCTTTTAAAAAAAAATTTAAAAAAAAAAAAAAAAATAAAAAAAAAATTAAAAAAAAAATATAAAAAATTATAAAAAAAAATAAAATATAAATTATATATATTATTTTTTTTTTTTTTTTTTTTTTTTTTTTTTTTTTTTATAAAAAAAAAATTTTTTTTTTTTTTTTTTTTTTTTTTTTTTTTAAAAATAATTTTTTTTTTTTTTTTTTTTTTTTTTTTTTTTTTTTTTTTTATTTTTAAAATTTTTTTATTTAAATTTTTTTAAAAAATTTTTTAATCAAATTCTGATCCAACCGAGCGGTGTGAGTGAACCGTCATTGAACCAGCGGTTCACACCGGGATCTCGAATAGGCCGTGTCCACCCGTACAAACCAATTACACATAACCACAATCGGAATATAAATATACGGCGGAAGACTTTAAATAGAATGAGCCGAGTATCTATTGATAATTTAAATAAATATCCCATTATTCAAATTCAAACATAAAATAATAATCTTTTACATCTCTTAATAACAAACAAAAATAACCGAAATAAATAAATAAAACAAATCAAGGTACCGCGGGAAAGGGCACTCGCGTGAGCGTCATGCTCGTCCTCCCCGCTCGTCGTCCAAAGCGGCCACCCCCGTGCGCGGGAGCGTTCACGTAATCGTCCACGGTGTATCCCGCATCGGCATCTAAAAACAATGTATATACAAAGGGTGAGCACACAACACGGCCGGTAAGACAATCGAACAGTTTCACAAGATTATGCATGAGTAACAATCAATTTTATGGTGTGGTGCGGTTTTAAGTTTGCAATGTGCTATAGAAAGGTTTGGTGGCCCCCGCACCTCTATACACGAGTGTGTGGCGTCGCCGGTAATCACACTACCACCAACCCACATGCACCCATCATGGAATAGAGATAGAGCTAAGGTATACCCGCACCTCCCCCGATACTCTACCCATACCGGTACCTAAGCCCCTGCGGCCGGGGCTGCAAGCGGGCTCGCAACTAACCAATCCTATATGTCAACAATGTATGCTCTATCCCGGCCAGGCCGTCTACGGCATAGAGATAGAGCTAGGCGTGCAGCCGGGTCGGAGACCGCCGAAACCTCACCTCCCCCGATACCCTATCCGCAGCTAACCCACTAGGATAGAAACAATGCGCGGGTGGACCCTATCCCAACACAACTCCCTACGGCATAGAGATAGAGCTAAAGCATCGTGGACAAGGCAGCGTCGGCTCGGAATCCTCGGTACCACCCAACGATGGTCGGGACAACATCAATATCGGAGACCAACGTACCACGATCTTCCCACGATACCCCACCCGTACCAAGCATGTTAAGATAGAATACTACAAAAGGTGCCGGTGTGAAGAGCGATCCGGGGCCCATGCCCCCTCCGCGCACCAGCGAAAACAATCACATGCCTAACAATCACATCCTATGAATGCATGAACAATAATAATAGCGAAAGTAAAGGATGGCATGTGAATATGCACAAACATCACATCATAGATATTCAATGATTAACAACGATTTCTTGTCCATTAATTATTAGGTTTAGGTCAGATTCCCTTACGGCCTCGTTCGATTACTTGCTCCCGTCGCAAGATCCAAGCGACAAGTCCCGGCGTCCTACATAATATTAGGGTTTCATTAGAATATATTATTTAGGGTTTCATGTTGGTCGGAAACCAGCGGGGATCACAAAATACCCTCCCGGGGCCGGCCCGGTGGCATGTGCCGGTCGCGGCTCCGCGGGAAAGGGGCCGGCGGCCGGTATGGTCAGCCGGTCCCCCCCGGGCAACCTCCCGAGAGGTAGCGGTCGCAACATACCCGGTCGCGCCATGTGCAGCCGGTATGGTCGGCCGGTATGTCTCCGGAAGACCATACATGGGTTCTTACTGCCGTCGATCATCCTCCATGGATTTTCGGGGTTTCTCCTATCCATTCTAAGTCTAGGCTTTGAGTTAGAGTTATCCCCAACTCATTCAAGTCTCGTTTCGATGAATATCATCTCGAAGCTCGAATCTAGGGTTTGGCGGCAACTTAGGGTTTATTGGCCAATTTAGGGTTTTTAGATCAATACCTACTTTGCATGGTATTGATCCACCCACCCAACTAACATAGGGTAAGAAGATGGATTCAAACACTTACCGTTGGCGGGCGTAGCGAGGCTTCGTCAAGCGGTAATGGCGGCACCTCCTTCTTCTTCCTAGCTCCTTCTCCTTTCCAAGCTCTTTCTCTTCTCTAGGGTTTGTGAGAGACAATGGAAAGGATTTGAGGGGTTTAAGGGTGTATTTATAGGCTAGAAATAGGGTTTAGTAACCCTACTAGGATTAGGAAACTTCTAGGATTCGAAATCGGGAAGCGGGACCCGCGAGACCAATTTCCAAATTCCCGCACATAGCCGTGCAGGCCATACCCGGTCGGCCGGTACCATCATCCGGTACCATCGACCGGTATACCTAAATCAGGTATAATTGGTCGACTTGGTCCGATTTCGTACCTGTTTGTTATCCGCTTGCCCCGTCGGCCCGGTGATGATCGGAAGACGGTCGCGACACAAAACCAAGGTTTAGACCGGGTTTCGAGTCTGGGTCTTACAACTCCACCACCCTTAAAATAAATTTCGTCCCAAAATTTGCATGTAGGTACTACAACTCCCCCACCCTTAAAAGAAATTTTGGCCTCGAAATTTGAGCGTACCTTGATCGTCAAAAAGGTTAGGGTACTCCTTCCTCATCGCGCTCTCTTCTTCCCAAGTAATTTCCTCCACATTTTGGCTTCTCCAATGCACCTTCACATAGTGGATATCCTTGGTTCGAAGTTGCTGAACTTTTCGGCTTGAGAGCATTACGGGCACCACTTCAAAAGTTAAGTCTTCAGTCAAGTCTTAGTGCCTACGCCGGACCTGAGCTGTCTTTACTCTCTCTTTGATCTGATCAATTGCTCGGCAAGTTTCTTCAACAAACTCCGGTCCTACAATTCTTCTTTCTCCCACTTCATTCCATAACGAGAGGTGTGCGACACTTTCTCCCATAGAGAGCTTCATATGGGGCCATCCGGATTGTAGCCCGATAGCTATTGTTGTAAGCAAACTCGATAAGTGATAGCTTCTCATCCCAAGCTCCTTTGAAATCTAATGCACAAGCTCGAAGCATATCTTCCAAAATTTGAATGGTTCGTTCGCTTGTCCGTCCGTCCGAGGATGGAAAGCCGTCTTGAACTTCAACTTTGTTCCCATAGCTTTACGTAATCCTTCCCGGAATTTCGATGTAAAGCGGGGATCTCTGTCGGATACTATACTCTGCGGGGCGCCATGAAGTCGACTATATTATCAACATATAACTTGGCCAGCTTCTCCATGGTATCTGAGGTCGGCCGCAATAAATCGAGCTGTCTTGGTGAGTCGATCTACTATAACCCAAACGCATCCCCCGACCTTGGTGTCAAAGGTAAGCCGGTGGCGAAATCCATAGTGATACAATCCCACTTCCATGCGGGTTACGTAGCGGCTGTAGTAAACCTGCGGGTCTTTGCCTTTCCGCTTTAACTTGTTGACAATTCGGACATTGGAACCCGGAAGCGAGCTATATCGGCTTTCATACCCCTCCACCAATATAGTCTTCTTAGATCATGGTACATCTTGGTACTTCTGGATGTACCGAATATGGAGTGTAATGAGCTTGGTCCTAGCTTCGGCCTCCGATATCGCGGTCTTCGCTCTCGGGTATACATAACCGTCCGCGATACTTGAGTACTTTGTCGATTCCAAGGTAAAGTCGGGATTTCCCGTACCCTTCTCTAAGTCTTCTTGCCTTGTCTTGAGATATGGATCCTGTAGGATTGCGACCTTGACTTCATCAATTAGACTCGGCGAGATCTTGGGTGCGGCGAACATCATAGTGAACTTATGAATCAAGCCTTGCTCCGCCGGATCTTCCGCGGTTTCGATAATATGTTCTTCATCAATTTCCATCGAACTTCGAGGCTGCGGCACACAATGCGGCATTTGTACTCGGTCTCGCCTCGGGTTTCGATGCCCACTTTCCGCGTAAGGCGTCGGCCACCACATTTGCTTTACGGATGGTGCTCGGATGTCGCAATCATAATCTTTTAACAATTCCGGCCACCTTCTCCGCCTCATATTCGGATCCTTACGGTGAAGAGATAAGTTAAGCTCTTGTGATCGACTTGATCCGAAACTTCTCACCGTACAAATAGTGTCTCCAAGTCTTGATTGCATGAATAACCGCTGCTAGCTCCAAGTCATGCGTGGGATAGTTCTTCTCATGCTCTTTTAAGCGTCTTGATGCGTGGCGATCACGTTCTCCTTGCATCGAGGCACACCCAATACCCAACCACGAAGCATCCGTATATAGAGTAAGCGGTGCGGCTGGTTCGGGGATGGTCGGGATCGGTGCGGGAGACAAGTCTTGACTTCAAAGTCCGGAAGCACTTCTCACACTCATCCGTCCATATAAATTTCTCTCCCTTCTTGGTCAATCGGTGAGTGGAACCGCGATCCGGGAGTAATCTTCCACGAATCTTCTATAATAACCAGCCAACCCAAGGAAACTACGAATCTACGCAGCAGATTTTGGTGCTTCCCATCCTACTATAGCAGCTATCTTGCTTGGATCAACCTTGATACCGTCTCCGGATACAACATGGCCCAAGAAAGCCACTTCCTTGGGCCAAAACTTCGCACTTCTTGAATTTTGCATAAAGCCTCACATCCCTCGGCCGTTGTAGGGCTGCCCTCAAATCGTTGTATGAGTCTCCATGTCCTTAGAGTAAATCAATATGTCGTCGATGAATACGATGACCGAAGTGTCCAACATGTCATGGAACACTTCGGTTCATCGGTTCCATAAGCGGCGCTTGGAGCGTTGGTCGACCCGAAAGACGTAACCGGAAACTCATAATGCCCATACCTCGTCACGAAGCGGTCTTGAATATCTCCGGCCTTGATCTTCAATTGGTGATACCCCGATCGGAGATCGATCTTTGAGAAACCTTTGCACCCGGCGGCTGATCGAGCGGATCGTCGATCCTAGGCGAAGGATACCGATTCTTGATCGTCAACTTGTTCAGCTCACGATAGTCAATACATAGCCGTACACTTCCATCTTTCTTCTTGGCGAACAACACGGGTGCTCCCCAAGGCGAAATACTAGGTCGTATGAAGCCCTTATCCGGCAATTCTTGTAATTGGGTCTTCAACTCCTTTAACTTCGGTTGGGGCCATCTCGTATGGCGCTTTAGGCACCGGGCCGAACCCGGTATAAGGTCTATCACAAATTCGTAGCCCATGTCCGGTGGTAAGCTTCGGAAGATCTTACGGAAATACATCCGGAAACTCCCGAACCACCTCTATATCCTCCATCTTGAGTGACTCTGCTGTGAGGTCGGCTACGGATCCGAGATAACCCACTCCCCCTTTCTCCAAGCATCTCTTAGTCTTTAGGGCGGAGAGGATCAACTTTCGGCTTCCTAGATAGCTTAATTCCAGCGAAACTATATTCCTTTCCCTCTTTGTCGGTAAGCATAAGCTTCCTTTCACCACATAAAAGGGCGGCCGAATGATGGCCTAGCCAATCCATTCCTAAAATGACATCAAAATCTGCCATCTCAAGTATTACTAGGCTTGCTTCTAAGTCTCGGCCCTCGATACTTACGATTACATGGTCCATAATACTTGGTCAAAGCCGCTTCGACTCCTAGTGGAGAGCGAACTATCAAGCTTGGGTTCAATTGCTTGATTGGTAACTCCATTCGCTTCCCAAAAAAGCGAGAACAAAGGAGTGCGTGGCCCCGAGTCAAATAATACTCCGGCGGGTAAACCGGCTACATTTACAATTCTCGGAATATATTGCCCCTTAGTTCTATATGCTCATGCAAGCGAAAGAATAAACCAAATAGTAAGGGATAAAGTCGTACCGGTTTACCACATCGGGTGATGCGGCTGCCTCTTCGGTGGTATCTGCATAAACTGGGGGCTTCTTTGGGGAGCTTGCTTCCTAGGTAGCGTGCAGTTCCTTGCAACATGTCCCGATTCTTGGCCGGTTATAACACTTAATATTCGGGTTGGAGTCGGCTAATTGTGGCGCGGGTGGTGCCGGGTTGTTTCTCGCGGGCCTGTAGCGGTGCGCCCCCGTATGGGCGGAATGGTCTAGGATTACGCCACCCGAGGCTCTCTCCGGCAGGTCTCTTCACTCCCCGTTTTGAGGCGAAGAAGCTGTCCCTACGGCCTGGACTCTATCACCCTCGCAACCCGCCCTGCCTCATTGTAGGTCTTCTTATCCGGACCCAAAAGATGCTCTCTAATGCTTCCACGTAGTCCCATGGTGAACCTACGTATCTTTGTCTCCTCTTCCCGCATCCTGGCCGGTGCGAAGAAGAGCAGCTCTTCGTACCTCCGTTGATAAGCATCTACGGTCGGCCCGACCTGCCGCGGGTGAGAAACTCTCTCTCCATTTGATCCCTGAAGCTCTTTGGGAAGTATTTGTCGAAGAAAGCCGCTTTAAACACCTCCCGGTCAACTAATGTATATTGGTTCTCCAAATATGCCCGTGTGGAATTCCACCAAGCATTCGCGTCCTCTCTCGGCATGTGGGTGGCAAATAGAACCTTCTCCTCCTCGGTACCGTCATCAATCGGAAGTTCTTTTCCATTTCCGAAACCCCTGTGCTGGCCACAATGGTTTCCCGTCCTGCCGGTGAATGATGGCGGTTTCAACTTCAAGAACCCGTCCGCGGACCCGCTAAGATCGTGTTTGTCCCCGGGTATGCGCTCCCGTACCATGGTGGTGGATACGGATATGCCCCCGGATCGCGCGAGAGGCGGCGGGAGCGATGCGGTGGTGGTACATTCGCGTGCTTGGGCCCTTGGCCTTGGGCTACTCCGCACCCGTTGGGTAGAGTTTACTCCTCCGGACCCGGGCGTATTACCGGCGGGAGCGGAACCCGCCGACCCGAGCATCGTTAGTACCTCGCTCGAAATTCCTTACGTTGAGCTTGCATCCGATAGACCAAGTTTGTAACTATGGTCTCGGAATTCCGTGAGGTGGTCCGGCAGTTGCAGCCGGTACTTCGGGACCTGTTCCTCCTCCTCTTCGGGGCTGGTTTCTCTAACCCTGGTCAGCTCGGCCTGCTCTTCCTCTAGGCGCTTTACGGCATGATGATGCTTTCGACCCCTTCGGCCAGTTTCCACCTGCCATCTCGGACTATTTATTTGGATCGGGAAGAAGACATAACACGTGAGAATCATCAATAATAGTAGTGTTAGTCTTGAATAATGCGGGAAAATAGTCGAGTAACATTTCGATTTACACAATTTTGGGAATTTTTAAATTTTTCCGGCTCTTTTGGGGCGTGCCGGTCGCAACATACCGGTCGCACACCGCGGAAATATCTTTGCGGCCGGTATAGTCGACCGGTCAAGATTAAATTTCCGGCCGAGACGTACCCGGTCGCATGTCCATGAGATACCGGTCGCCACTCCGTAGACGGTGTTGCGGCCGGTATAGTCGGCCGGTCGGGAAAAATTTTCTGGCCGAGACATAGCGGTCGCACACAGGGTTGATACCGGTCGGCCGGTATAGGCATAACCGTCGGCCGGTATGCCCAAAATGGCTTTAAAATCGCGAAAAAGTGAGATTTTTCTCACTTTTCCTTTCTTCTTTCTCTCCGGTTGGCGATTCCTCTCCGGGCCCGAGTTGCTACAGGTCCGGCCGGTGCTTTTTGAGGCCGATTTCCTTCCATTCAAGAGCTAGCATATCGTCTCCAGGTAGGTCTCTACCCTCTCTCTCATATTTTTTTGAAAATTTTCATATCGTCTTTATGTAGAAATTTAGGTTTTTCTTTGTTCGAGATGTTTTAACCGTAGGAATTCTTTTCCTTCGGCTTAGAAAGGGTTTAGGGACCCCCAAGAGCAAAAGCCCTCAACTAATTTGGGGTTCCACCGCGCGGTTTTGATAAAAATCGAATTTTTACTCTTTTTTGACCTAGGTTTTTCAAAAATTTCGAAATTTCTTGATTTTTTCTCAAATTCTCGAAATTTCTTATTATGATTGCTTGTGATTGGTTTATGGAAGAGTGTGGGGTTACGTAAGTCCTCCTCCCCATGTTTTTGGGTGAGTTTGAGGCTTTTTCCCAATTTCTTGCCGTTATCTTTGCCGAAATTTCGAAAATTTCTAACTTTTCTCTCATTTTCCTTTGTTTTGCGGACTCTAAATGGCTCCTAGGCGCACTCTCGGGAAGCGTCACATGGTTCTAGTTCTCGGGTTCCCTCTCCACCTATCCCTCGGCTAGATGAGCTATGGTTTCGCTCTTTGGAAGCTCGGGCTCGGTTTTTCTTGGTTCGATGACAAGAGTATTGTATCCGGGCGCCGGGTCAATGTGGGACAATTGCACCGGTTCAATGTAGGGGCGGCTTTTGGCGCTCTAGGTTGGCTGCCGGTTATCTCCTACCACGAGACTACCGCCCTAATCCGGTCAAGCACTTTTATGCGAATCCCGGAACTCGAAGGGGATGTCGAAGACCCGAACCGGTGTAGGGATCTGCGCATCACCGGTTACGTCCGGGGTGTACATATCTCCTTCAACACCCACCGGTTGGCTGATCCGCGTGGGGTTCCCAATGATGGAGATTTGGTATCTTTGCGCCCCCAAGGCGAAAGGTTATTTGAGCGAAGATTTGCGCCGAGAGATGGCGCGTCGGATACTCAATCCCGGGGCTCCTATGAAGGCGGCTAGCTTGAGACCTATACCCCGGGTCTACGGCCGCATCATCCGGCCGCGATATAGTGCCCGCAGGCGGTCACTACAATGAGTTGTCCCAGCTCACCCGATCGTCACCTATTGCGTGCGCGCCGGAGCGCGATCTCACTTCCATACCTCATCATCCGGACTATGCATCGGCGGCCGTGGCCCGTCGGGCCAGCAACCTTCCCTATGGCCGTCCGTCGCTTTCCTTCTTCGCCGTGGCGGGGCGTGAGTTTGGGAAGGAGAGACGGCCGTCGAGGACTCCATGACCTCGACATCGGCGGGATCGCGATAAATAGGATGCGGATGGTTGACCTGCCCGTTAGTGATGGCGAGTTGGAGGCTCGCCCTCGTCCACTTGGGAGAGTAGCGGCGGCGGCGGCGGCGGCCGCCGCGGCCAATCGCGGCCTATGCGGCGAAGATGGG
The DNA here is from genome assembly GCA_028583415.1 of Protea cynaroides. Classification (NCBI taxonomy): domain Eukaryota; kingdom Viridiplantae; phylum Streptophyta; class Magnoliopsida; order Proteales; family Proteaceae; genus Protea; species Protea cynaroides. The sequence continues at coordinate 63,784,331 of CM053275.1, read as the reverse complement.
GGATGATGATGATGGCGATGTAGTTGGGGAAGCACCGGTGCCCGCCCCGCGGCCTCCACCTGTACCACCACCATCCGTTCCCCCGCGGTTGGGCCATCTCGGCCCCCTCCCGGCTCGGTGTTGAGTATGTTTGCGAGATCGGGGGACACCCGGGGGGGGTCATCCCGGAGTCTCGGCGACGGGGTCGGGAGTTGGGGCCTGGCTCGTGGTCTCGGGTGACTCGGGACCGGGTGCATTGGCTTAGGGTCGCGTCGGGCGGGACTATGATATAGCGGACCCCATTCCTCCCGGGCCTCCTACCCCATGATTTCCATTTACCTTTCTTTTCATATGGCAGTTTATATAACGGGGGTAACTTTCCGGTTTGTGGGCTGTACCACCGTAGCACTATTTCATTTGATACACTTTTCCGTTTAATGAAAGTTTCATGGTTTTTCCTAACTAGTGTATGTGCACATATTAGGTTTCATATTTAGAATAGTACATTATTCTCTTTCTTAGTCCGTCTCAGGTATCAAACAATGCTTAGGGTGTGTTTGTATTAAGATTTTTAAATTTCCTAACTCAGTTCATCGACCCCATTATGTGTAGCATGGTTTTGTTGGAGCAGGCCGAGGCTCGATACCAAGTTGTCACACCCCAATTCCGATCCAACGAGCGGTGTGAGTGAACCGTCATTGAACCAGCGGTTCACACCGGGATCTCGAATAGGCCGTGTCCACCCCTACAAACCAATTACACATAACCACAATCGGAGATATAAATATACGACGGAAGACTTTAAATAGAATGGGCCGAGTATCTATTGATAATTTAAATAAATATCCCATTATTCAAATTCAAACATAAAATAATAATCTTTTACATCCCTTTAATTCAAACAAAATAACCGAAATAAATAAATAAAACAAATCAAAGGTACACGCGAGGGGGGCACTCGCGTGAAGCGTCATGCTCGTCCTCCCCGCAGTACATCCAAAGCGGCACACCCCGTACGCCGGAGCGTTCACATAGTCGTCCGCGGTGTATCCCGCATCAACATCTAAAAACAATGTATATACAAAGGGTGAGCACACAACCCGGCTCGGTAAGGCAATCGAGCAGTTTCACAAGATTATGCATGAGTAACAATCAATTTTATCTTTGTGGTCCGGTTTTTAAGTTTGCAATGTGCTATAGAAAGGTTTGGTGGCCCCCGCACCTCTATTCCGAGTGTGTGGCGTCGCACGGTAATCACACTACCACCAACCCACATGCACCCATCATGGAATAGAGATAGAGCTAAGGTATACCCGCACCTCCCCGATACTCTACCCATACCGGTACCTAAGCCCCTGCGGCCCGGGGCTGCTAAGCGGGGCTCGCAACTAACCAATCCTATATGTCAACAATGTATGCTCTATCCCGGCCGGCCGTCTACGGCATAGAGATAGAGCTAGAGCGTGCGGGCCGGGTCGGAGACCACCGAAACCTCACCTCCCCCCGATACCCTATCCGCAGCTAACCCACTAGGATAGAAACGATGCGCGGGTAGACCCTATCCCAACACCACTCCCTACGGCATAGAGATAGAGCTAAAGCATCGTGGACAAGGCAGCGTCGGCTCGGAATCCTCGGTACCACCCAGCGATGGTCGGGACAACATCAATATCGGAGACCAACGTACCACGATCTTCCCCGATACCCCACCCGTACCAAGCATGTTAAGATAGAATACTACAAAAGGTGCCGGTGTGAAGAGCGATCCCGGGCCCATGCCCCACTCCGCACACCAGCGAAAACAATCACATGCCTAACAATCACATCCTATGAATGCATGAACAATAATAATAGCGAAAGTAAAGGATGGCATGTGAATATGCACAAACATCACATCATAGATATTCAATGATTAACAACGATTTCTTGTCCATTAGTTATTAGGTTTAGGTCGATTCCCTTACGGCGGCTCGTTCGATTACTTGCTCCGCGTCGCAAGATCCAAGCGACAAGTCACGGCGTCCTACATAATATTAGGGTTTCATTAGAATATATTATTTAGGGTTTCATGTTGGTCGGAAACCAACGAGAGATCACAAAATACCCTCGCGGGCGGGCCGGTGGCATGTACCGGTCGCGGCTCGTGGGAAAGCGGCGACCGGTATGGTCAGCCGGTCCCCCGCAGGCAACCTCCCGAGAGGTAGCGGTCGCAACATACCGGTCGCGCCGTGTGCGGCCGGTATAGTCGGCCGGTATGTCTCCGGAAGACCATACATGGGTTCTTGACTGCCGTCGATCATCCTCCATGGATTTTCGGGGTTTCTCCTATCCATTCTAGGTCTAGGCTTTGAGTTAGAGTTATCCCCAACTCATTCAAGTCTCGTTTCGATGAATATCATCTCGAGACTCGAATCTAGGGTTTGGCGGCAACTTAGGGTTTATTGGCCAATTTAGGGTTTTAGATCAATACCTACTTTGCATGGTATTGATCCACCCACACCACTAACATAGGGTAAGAAGATGGATCCAAACACTTACCGTTGACGGGCGTAGCGAGGCTTCGTCACGCGGTAATGGCGGCACCTCCTTCTTCTTCCTAGCTCCTTCTCCTTTCCAAGCTCTTTCTCTTCTCTAGGGTTTGTGAGAGACAATGGAAAGGATTTGAGGGGTTTAAGGGTGTATTTATAGGCTAGAAATAGGGTTTAGTAACCCTACTAGGATTAGGAAACTTCTAGGATTCGGAAATCGGGAAGCGGGACCCGCGAGACCAATTTCCAAATTCCCGCACATAGCCGTGCGGGCCATACCGGTCGACCGGTACCATCATCCGGTACCATCGACCGGTATACCTAAAATCAGGTATAATTGGTCGACTTTGGTCCGATTTCGTACTGTTTGTTATCCGCTTGCCCCGTGCGGCTCGGTGATGATCGGAAGACGTCGCGACACAAAACCAAGGTTTAGACCGGGTTTTGAGTGCGGGTCTTACCTCCCCCCTTGGGGCCGGGGGCCCCCCAACACAAAAAAAGAGGGCCCCCCCCCGGCAAAGTTGTGGCGGGAGGGAAGCAAATAATTTGGATTAAAATAAGGAAAAAAAAATCAAAAAAAAAAAACAAAAAAAAAAAAACAAAAAAAAAAAAAAAAAAACAAAACAAAAAAAAAAAAAACAACCCACGGGAGGGCCCCACCCCACCCAAAAAAAAACCAAACAAAAAACCCCACCCAAAACACACAAAAAAACAAAAAAAAAAAAAAAAAAAAAAAAAAAAAAAAAAAAAAAAAAAAAAAAAAAAAAAAAAAAAAAAAAAAAAAAAAAAAGGGGGGGGAGGAAAGAATTACCAAAACCCCCCCAAAACCCCCCCCCCCCCCCCCCCCCACCCCACCCCCCCCCCCCAGGAAAAAGGGGGGGGGGAATCCTAATCCAGCACCGAATCCGCCACCAGAAGTCCCGCAAACAGCCCATCCGCCAAGGGCGAGGGCGGATCCAACGAATGCTTTGCCAAATATTCTCCCGACTGGTGATCAGGCTCCTGGACGAAGCGTGGCCCGGCCCGCCAGTCGGAATCAACCACTAAATCAGCACCAGGCACCGATTGCACCACCTCCAGTGGGAGGCCCAGGGTCCTTCCTCGATGGCCTCCGGAGGGAAAGAGTTAACGAAGATTCACCCAGTTCTGGCCCACAGCCTCCGGACACTCCTCAGTCCGAGGTCGAGCAGCGTCTACTCAGCTTCAACAGGTGGAGCAAAACAAGGTAGCCCCGCCGAGAACGGCCTATACTGCAATTACGGCGCTCTCGGACGAGATCATGAGGGCACCACCCCCTGACAACTTCAAGATGCCGATCTTGGACTCTTACCATGAGAGTACCGACCCCGAGCAGCACCTGGATGCCTTCGTCTCCACAACACTTTTCTACCCCCTGAGCGACGGCATCATCTGTAGGATGTTTCCTTCAACACTCAGGGGAGCTGCCCGCACGTGGTTCAATAATCTCCCGGCCAAGAGCATTACCTCGTTCGAACAGCTATCGAACAAGTTCTTGACGCACTTCCAAGCAAGCCGAGTGCGCAAGAAAACATCGTACCATCTGTCAACAGTGAAGCAGCAGAAGGACGAGTCCTTAAGGGAATTCATCAAACGCTTCAATAACGAGGTGCTTGAAATCAAGGACGTTGAGCCCGCGGTGCATATGTCTAGCCTGCAGGCCGGCGTCACCGATCGTCAGCTTTGTTGGTCCCTTGCCAAAAAGCCACCAAAGAGCCTGGACGACTTGCTCGCCAGGTGCGAGAAGTACGCCTCCGCGGACGAGATGACTCGGGCCCAGAAAAACAACACCGTGAACAATCTGCAGGCCGCACCAAAGCCGACAGACAAGAAAAGGTCTGAGGCGGCCGACCCGGCACCAAGCTCGGGAGATTCAAAGAAACAGAAATTCAGTAGGGATCAGACCTACCGGCACCCTTACAAAACATTTGAGTATTACACTCCATTGAACTCTTCGATGACAGAGATCCTCGAAGTAATTAAGAACGATCGGAACCTCCGACCGCCTCCGAAAGCACTCGGCAATGGGAGGAATAAGGACCACTCCCATTTCTGTCGCTTCCATCGCGACTATGGTCATGAAACGGAAGAATGCAAGTACCTCAAAGGGGAGATTGAGGACCTCATAAGGCGAGGATACTATGGCAACTTTGTCAGGAATGCAGACAGGGGTCCAACCCCTGCTCGGAGGGACCGTGGTTTACCGCCTCCACCTCCGAGGAATCCGTAACCCAACAATTGTCGAGAGGACGCAGGCGATAATCAGAACGCCGCTCGGAGGGACGACAGAGACCCTGATGGTGGGCCGGCTCCCCCCAGGCAGTGGGTCGGCGCCATCCAATTTGGGACAGTGGAAAGCTCATCTGGAGCCCAGAAAGAAAGAGTGTCGGTAAAAGAAAGACTCGGAGGCCGACAGCATACCTAATCCGAGTCCATCTCGGCTTGTCCAGAGCTGGAAGGCCGACGAAAGAGGAGAAAGAAGTCCCACCCGGCTTCAAAGAGAAGAAAGGCCGAACGCAGGTTTGTCGACAGTCCGCCCCCGGAGGACCAACCACGCACGGCAATGGGGTTGCGCATCCCTGGTGACAATGGGGTCTATGCCATCACAAAGGGACCCCAAGATGAGGGCAAGTCAGTCCTCACAATCATAGGAGGACCCACCGCCGGGAACACCTCCAACAGGTCGGCAAAGGCCTACTCCCGTTTAGTGGCCAAGACTGAGTGGCCGTCGAAGCGAGCCTGAACTGGAGAGGTCATCACTTTCAGTGACAAAGATCTTGTTAACGTCGCTATCCCCCATGAAGATGCCCTTGTCTTCACGGCCGGGATTGGGCACTGCGATGTTGCAAAGTGCCTCATAGACACTGGGAGCTCGGTGGACATTATATTTTATCATGCCTACCAGAGGATGCAGCTGACGGACGACCAGCTCCGTCCCGTCACTTTTGATCTCATCAGCTTCTCCGGGGACCCAGTCACGGTGAAAGGGGGCATCCAATTGCCTGTCATCTTTGCCAGAAGCCCAGACAGCGGCAAGTAGTGGTCAAATTCATGGTGGTTGATCGGCCCTCGGCTCATAATGTCATCCTCGGCCGGCCTTCGCTGAACAAATTAAAGGCATGTATGTCCACCTACTACCTGGTGATGAAATTCCCGACCGAGGACGGAGTCGGAGAGTGCCGAACAAATTAAGACACTTCACGGAGGTGGTACGCCACCGAGCTGAAGAACAGTCAGCGGGCTTTGAAGTCCGCACAGGGGCTTTGAAGTCCGCACAGGTGAACATGGTGGATGCCCACGGAGGAACTTCTGAAAATTTTGATTGCGGACAATAAGCCAGAGAAGACGTTCCAAGTCGGCTCCTTGCTGCCCGAGGGACAAAGAGAAGAGCTGATAGAATTTCTAAGGCAGAATCTCGATGTCTCCGCATGGTCGGCCTCAGAGATGCCGGGGATACCTGGGGAAGTAATTGAACACCACCTAGCAGTCGACCCGCAACATCGGTCGGTGCGACAAAAGAAGAGAAGCTTTGCACCCGCCCGACAGTCTGCCATAGATGAGGAGGTGCAGAAGCTACTGACGGCAGACTTCATACGGGAGGTCGATTACCGGGACTGGTTGGCCAACGTGGTCATGGTGCCAAAGTCTAACGGCAAGTGGCAGATTTGCATAGACTTCACCGATCACAACAAAGCCTGTCCAAAGGACAGCTATCCGCTGTCGCGCATCGACCAGCTGATTGATGCTACAGCCGGACACGAGTTACTCAGCTTCCTCGACGCGTACTCCGGCTACAATCAGATAAAGATGAGGAAGGCCGACGAAGAATGCACATCCTTCGTCACAAATCAGGGGCTCTTCTGCTATACGGTCATGCCTTTTGGCCTCAAAAATGCAGGAGCCACCTATCAGAGGCTGGTCAACAAAGTCTTCAGACGACAGATTGGTCAGAACATGGAGGTGTATGTCGACGATTTCCTCGTCAAGAGTCGACATTCTGGTCGGCACTTGGCTGACCTCGGTGAAGCATTCCAGGTCCTCCGAAGGCACAGTATGAAGCTCAACCCTACAAAGTGCGCCTTCGGAGTCGGATCAGGAAAATTCTTGGGATTCATGGTCTCACAGAGGGGCATCGAGGCAAATCCCTCGAAGATCAAGACAATCCTAGACATGGCCGCGCCGACCAGAGGCAAACAAGTACAGGAGCTGAATGGCCGAATAACCGCACTCGGCCGCTTCATGTCCAAATCAGCCGAGCGCTGCCTCCCTTTCTTCAAAACTCTGAAGGGAGCCGAGAAGTTCGAGTAGACTGAAGAATGCCAGAAAGCTTTTGAAGACTTGAAGGCATATTTATCCTCGCCTCCCCTGCTGGTGAAGCCGAACCCGGGGGATGAGTTGCAGTTGTACCTCAGGGTATCCGACCGCGCAGTCAGCGCCGTCCTTTTAAAGGAAGAAGACAAGGTCCAGCGGCCGATCTATTACGTCAGCAAAGTACTGCTTGACGCTGAGACCAGGTACAAGCCGATTGAGAAACTCGCGCTTGCCCTGGTCACATCCGCGCGGAAGCTCCAGCCGTACTTGCAGGCCTATCCGATATCGGTGCTTACAAACACACCACTGAAGAAGGTGTTGTCGAAGCCCGATGTATCCGGACGACTCATCAATTGGGCGGTGGAGCTCGGTGAGTTCGACATCAAGTACGTCCCTAGAACAGCCATAAAAGCACAAGCCTTGGCGGACTTTATCGTCGAAAGTACCTTACCTGACTAGGATTTTGCAGAACCTCAGGTGGTACTGCCTTCGGAGCAAGCCGAGGCCGCCTGGATCCTGAACTTTGACGGTTCCTCCATGGAAGACAAAGCAGGGGCAGGAGTAATCTTGAAAAGTCCGGAAGGATTTAAAATATGATCTGCCATCAAGTTCGGATTCAGGGCGACCAACAATGAGGCCGAGTACGAGGCTTTACTAGCCGGACTCAGTCCGGAAGGCTAGTGATTCAAGGTGACTCTCAGTTGGTCATCTGCCAAGTACAAGGGGATTACGAGGCCAGGCAGCCCGAGATGCAGAAATACCCCGAGAAGGTCAACTCGTCCATCGCAACCTTCTAAAGCTCCGAGCTGCAGTACGTCGGTCGCGAAGAAAACACCGAAGCGGATGAACTATCAAGGTTATACCTAGAGGACATCCATGCGATGGACTCTGCCATGTACGTGGAATTCTTGGACCACGCCAGCACCTCTGTTGAAGTTGTCGCTCCCGTCGGAGTCGCATCCAGCTGGTATGATGACGTATACCAATACCTCTGGACGGGCGCCCTTCCGACTGACAGGAAAGATGCTCGCCGCATCCAAGCCAAGTCCCGGCAATACACCACACACAATGATGTACCGTACAGGAGATCCTACACCCTACCGCTGCTTAGGTGCCTGCGATCAGACGAGGCCGAGAGCGTTATGAAAGAGGTACATGAAGGCAAATGCGGACGACACCAGGGCGGACGATCGCTCTTCCAAAAGATCCTCCGCCAAGGCTACCATTGGCCGAAAATGCACGATGATTGTATCGAGCTGGTCCGCAGATGCGACAAGTGCCAGTTCTATGCACCCGTACAGCATGCTCCGGCCGCTCCACTACAGCCGATCACAAGCCCCCTCCCCTTTGCCATATGGGGCATGGACATCATGGGGCCCTTCCCCCAGGCCACATATCAACGGAAGTACGTCATAGTGGCCATTGATTACTTCACCAAATGGATCGAGGTGGAAGCCGTGGCCAGGATCGACACCTCCAAAGTGGAGCAATTCTTCTGGCACTCGGTCATGTACAGGTTCGGTGTGCCGAGGGTCCTTGTGACGGATAACGACACTCAGTTCGCCAGTGCATCCTTCGCAAACTTTTGCGAAGAATTCCGAATAGACCACAGGTTCGGGTCAGTCGGACATCCGCAGACAAGCGGCCAAACCGAGGCCACCAACAAAACAATATTGGTCGGTCTGAAAAAGATGGTGGAAGACCAGAAAGAGAAGTGGGTGGACATGTTACCCAGTATCGTCTGGTCGTATTGGACGACTAGTCGAACACCCACTAGGGAGACGCCCTTCATGCTTGCCTTCGGCACGGAGGCAGTCGTCCCCGTTGAAGTGTTCCATCCCACTTTCCGAATGCTGAACTTCAACGAGCACACCGACTCCGAAGACCTACGGACAAACCTTGACAACCTCGAGGACGTGCGCGAATCGGTAGCATTCCGAATGGCGGACTACCAGCAGACTATAGCCCGTCATTACGACAAGACAGTCCGACTTAAACAATTCAAGGTCGGAGATCTTGTCCTCCGAAAGACGGCGGTCTCCGACCCCACCAATCAAGGGAAGATGGCCAAAAATTGGGAAGGGCCATACCGCGTACTAAGGACAGGACGACCAGGCTCTTACAAGGTGGTCACCATGGACGGTGACGAAATTCCGAGGACATGGCATGCCACCAACCTTCGGAAATATTACCAGTAGTCCGAAGTCTTTTACAAATTTCAGTTTTTTAATTTCAATTGTAATTCCGGACCCCCTGAGGGCATCCGTTCATTTTTCTTTGAATACAAGGCAACATCATTCAGTCATTACAACTTTCCCAGTGCATCCTGCCGGCCCATCCGATTGCAAACATAGAAATATCTCACCCATACCTTCCGACCCTGGTCCACAAGCAGACCATGGTCGCATGAAGGTCACACTTATCTTCCTACCAAGGTCCACGAGCAAACCAAGGTAGCATGAAGACCATACTCGTACCTTCCGACCCTGGTCCACAAGCAGACCACGGTCGCATGAAGGTCACACTTATCTTCCTACCAAGGTCCACGAGCAGACCAAGGTAGCATGAAGACCATACTCGTACCTTCCGACCCTGGTCCACAAGCAGACCACGGTCGCATGAAGGTCACACTCATCTTCCTACCAAGGTCCACGAGCAGACCAAGGTAGCATGAAGACCATACTCGTACCTTTCGACCCTGGTCCACAAGCAGACCACGGTCGCATGAAGGTCACACTCATCTTCCTACCAAGGTCCACGAGCAGACCAAGGTAGCATGAAAACCATACTCGTACCTTCCGACCCTGGTCCACAAGCAGACCACGGTCGCATGATGGCCACACTCATCTTCCTACCAAGGTCTACGAGCAGACCAAGGTAGCATGAAGATCACTCATACCTTCCGACCATGGTCCACAAGCAGACCATGCTCGCATGAAGGATACGCTCATAACTCCTTACCAAGGTCCACGAGAAGACCAAGGTAACATGGGGATCATTCGTAACAAGTGCCCTCGGCTAGCCTTCGTGCCAAGCCGATGACACTTCCGGGGTAGGAAGGCCTTAGCTACTTTGTTTCCTAATTACTATGCAGCCAGAATCGGAGTCGGGAAGTTTCCTAACTATTATAAGCTACTCGGCCTTAGCTACTTGGAGGAAAAAGATAGACAAATGGAAGACACAATGGAAGAGAAAGGTTGACAAAATGGATTTTCATTAATGAGAGTCCTAGAAGGGCGACATTACAGATATACAAAAAAAAATATACAAAAAAATATACAAGTTTACAAGGGAAGCGTCTTCTCCCCTGCGGTCTCAGCTGTCGGGTCTGCCAGATCCTCAGTGGGCAACGCAAGTTCAGGGAGCTCCACCAGCGGGGTCTGTGGCACCTCGTAGGGGGGAAGGTCATCCTCGGGTGCAGGGGCAACCGCTACAGCCATAGCAGCCTCCGCCGTTCTCTCTTCAGTGGCAGGCTGGGTTTCCCCGGATGCCGAGGCCCCTAGCCCGTCAATCTAGGCGACAATCGGAATTGTCGACTAGTTTATCTTCAGGGCCCCCTTATCCCTCAACTGCTCCCTCAGGTACATCACCCCACTCTCGAAGTAGCCGCAAGCCGCCTCATCAATGTCTTCATCGAACTGGGCCGATGAGTTCTATTCGTCGACAGCTCGAGCCAACCCCGCTTGGTGATCCTCCTCGGCCTTGACGAGCGCCTCCCTGGCAGCCCGAGCCTCATCCTCGAACTTCTTCAGACGCTCCTCCAGCTTCAACCTCGGCCTTCTTCCATCTGTCCTCGGAAGACTGGAGCTTCTCTTCCGTGGCGAGCACCTTTTGCGCTCCCCATCAAGATCGGCCTCGGCCTTGGTCAGTGATGTTTGAAGGGTGGCCTTCTCCTTAACGAGGCCTTCAACCTCCGAGGATTTGTTTGCCAAGTTCTCCTCGATGGCCTACAAAGCCTCGTGCAAGGAGATCTCGAGAACCTTCTTCTCGTCCAAGTCAATGAATGCGCGGCACGCTCGTTCGCTGAGCTCGGCGAAAAGGTTGGCAGCCTGCACCAAAGACAACAAAGCAGTCGATCAATATATATGGAAACACTGAAAGCAAAAAATCACAAACAAGCGTCGATCATTACCTGGGCGCAGGCAGTGAATCCCCAGGAGTAGACATCCACGTTGGGCAGGTTGGACGTAAACTTGATGTCCTCCGGTAGGCGCCCCTCCATCACGATGATCCTGGCCGCCCTCTGGCTCTTGAAGACCGAGTCCGAAGGCCTCAGCTGGAGCGCGGGGCTGAAGGCCGTTGTTGCAACCACTCGCCTCTCACCTTGATGGCGAGCTGTACCCTCGGCTTCCTCCCTGGTGGCCTCAGGGGCCCCGGTCAGATCAATGACCTTGGGGCAGCCAGTAGCACCCTTGGCCGAAGGTGTTGTAGCGCCCTCGGTCTCAGCTGCCGAAGGGGCGACCGTCTGCAGGGGCTGGACTTCCATCGCCCCCCTTTGGGCGGGCTGGAATTCCTTCGTCGCAGCCTCCGCCGTTCTCTCCTCTGTACCGCCGAGCCGAGGGGTCAGCCTCTTCTTGTATATGTCGTCCGGGAGCTCGGCGGCCGACCTTATCTTTTTCTTTGGTGGCTCCTCGGGCATGGGCCCTTTCCCTTAGCCTCCGCCGTGGCCACTGGCCCCTTCCATGGGTGAGAACCTGCCTGGCCGCTTGCAGGTTGAACTATTGATGTCGCCTGGCCGCTAGCGGGTTGAACACCCTTCTCGGCCTCGGCCTTTCGCTTGGCCATTATCCGGGCGACAAATTTTGTCGTCCCTAAAGTTCACTGCAATGAGAAAATTGTCAGTAGCGTAAACAAAACCGCAGAGCAAAGTCAAGCCCTAAAACTATCACTCACCCAGTAGGCCGTGCTCGGCCAATTGGGCGGGATCCGCAAGGTCGGACAAGCGGACCATCTCCCCGGTCATCATCTTGCGTTGGATCTTCCTCTCCTCCGTCGACAGAAAGGGAACTTTGTTGAACCCTGTGGCGTCGACCACCAGCCAGACATTCGACAGAGGGAAAGGCGGACCGCCGTGGGAGGGCCCACGAAGAAGAACTTATCCTTCCACCAGTGAATGGAGGAAGGTTTCTGGGAGATAGCCGGGAGCTTCTTCCCGCCCCTTTGGCTAAAGAAGTACCACCCGGTCATAGCTCGGGCTTCGTTCAGACTAGCCAACTGGAAGACCGACCGAAACAGGTTCGTAATCGGAGTCTCACCCAGTCGGCGGACAAACATTATTAAAGCAAAGATGCATCGCCACCCATTCGGAGCAAGTTGGGAGGGGGCGATGCGGTATGTCTGGAGGATTTCTACAACTAAAGGGTGGAGGGGGAACCTAAACCCTGATTTCAGAGTGTGCTCGTACACACAGATCTCCGACGTAATCATGGTACAGGCCCGTTCGTCGGAGGTGGGGAGCCGAGCGCGGACGTTTGTCATGGGCTCCTCGAGCTGGTATGCCCGACAGATCGATGACAAGGCCGCCTCGGTTTTGATTTTACTCGACACCTTCCAGGCTGGGACAGTACTGAATGCCGCTACCGGCGGTCGGCCACCCCTCTGGCGGAAAGCCTGTTGGGGCGGAGGGCCCGCGGGACGACCGCGCTCTTCCACCTCAGAGGAACTCTTCTCAAATTCCTCCGAGCCGGAGGCCCTAGATTCATCGGACCATCCTCCCGAAGACGAAGACGATTCACCAGAAGACGAAGTTTGGGACCGGGTCATTCTTCTGGTCACTCTCACCATACCGGAAGACTTGACACTGTTAGAAGAAAAACTACTGAGCATGAACTGAAAAGGGAAACGATTAGAAGACTTAATGGTTTCAGAAAAGGTGACCGAGTGCACGAATGGAAGCTCGAAAACAAAGATCAACTGGACTCCGAGTGCTCTGGTAGAACTCCGATCGCAGTTGAAGCAAATGGTCGAATGAATGAAGTGGGAAGGTATTTATAGGGCAAGCGACCGAGAACTATCTCTTCGGGTTCTGGACACGTGTTTCAGTGCCATTGGCTGTCGTCTGTCGCGCCGGACGCGACGTGACTGATTGACATGTGCAATGATGGCGCTTCTTCTCGAGGTACTCCGCCTTCTGTGGACCGTCGGATTAGTGTGACAATCCGTGTGAATTTTGGTCTCAGCCGTCCGATGCACTCGGTCGATTCGAAGACGAGTAGCATTTAATGGCACTCGTTCTCGAGGCGCACCGCCACTCGGTGTCCGTTGGATCGTGGATCGATCCACGTCAAATTGGGAGATCGACGGTCCAGCACTCTTGCATAAACCGAGATTGATGCCTTGAGCCCCGTGCCTCAATCAATCGTGCAAATGGAGTGCAACCGCCTCTTCTTGGGAACAACCTGTCATTCAATGCATCTATCAGTCTGGCATTCGGCCTCGTACGACGTGGGTTTTCTCAACAGTTTAAACTTATTGCACTACCGGATTCGCTGCATCCGACAGCGCAAGGGGCATCTGTTAGGAGGGAAATGATCCCTCCACTTAAAATCTTACACGTGTCATGTGCGCCTTCGGAGCCTGGGCACTCGGAGTGTCTCGCACTCGGCTTCTCATGCCCTCGGCTTCCCTTGTGCTCGGCCTCCCTTGTGCCCGGCCTCCCGGGTAGCGTTCGGAGTTAAGATCCTACCCAGTGGGGGGAGCTAGAGTCCTACTGAGAGTCTGCTACCTCCGGAGAGTCCTTCTCTCAGTCTGATATGACACCGACTATTCCGGTAGGCCATTACTTACATGTTGACACATGTCAGTCCCAGAACTGACCGACCTAGCTTCCTTGGCTAAGGTCTCCGACTCCTACTCGGAGTCTACCACATGAGTGTCCCACAGAGCGACACGTGGCAATCCTATTGGCAATCTACTCCCCTGAGTCCTGGTACCTCCATGCTTCTTCACAATCTATAAGTAGAGGTCATCCCTTAAGGTAAACCCTAATGCACTTACGCACTTACAAGCTATTGTTGTTCGTCCCTCACGCTCAAACTCACTCATCGTCCGATTCTCTCTAAACTGGAGATAGCTTTTCGCTATCTCTTGACTGTTTACCTTGGGAATCTAACTTAGGCATCGGAGGGTAACCGGGGCTTAGGCGCCCCCTCCTTTGTCTCATCTCTGTGATTGCAGGTCATTCAGAGCACGGATCAACGGGCGATTTCCAATTGTAACAGGTAGTATTCTAAGACCACTCAAGTGTACTCTACCTTGATCCAAGAAGACTAAAGGATATGTCTAAGACTACTCAGGTGTACTCTACCTTGGTCTAGGAAGACAAAAGGAGTCTAAAACCACTCAGTTGGACTCTACCTCGATTTAGGAAGCCTAGATGGTTGATCTAAAATCGCTCAGGTGTACTCTACCTTGGTTCATGAAGACTAAGATTTGCTAACTTAAGACCACTTAGGTGTACTCTACCTTAGTCTAAGGAAGGCTAGAATTTATTATCCTAAAACCACTCAGGTGTACTCTACCTTGGTCTAGGGATACTAAAATTTACTGATCTAAAACCACTCAAGTGTATTCTACCTTGGTCTAGGAAGTCTAGAATTTATTATCCTAAAACCACTCAGATGTACTCTACCTTGATCTAAGACAAAAGGGATGGCTAAAACCGCTCAGGTGTACTCTACCTCGGTTTAGGAAGCTTAGATGGTTAGTCTAAAACCGCTCAAGTGTACTCTACCTCGGTCTAAGGAATATTAAAATTTACTGACCTAAAACCACTCAGGTGTACTCTACCTTGGTCTAGGAAGCCTAGAATTTTTTATCCTAAAACCATTCAGGTGTACTCTACCTTGGTCTAGGGATGCTAAAATTTGTTGACCTAAAACCACTTAGGTGTAATCTACCTTGGTCTAGGGATACTAAAATTTGCTAATCTAAAACCACTCATGTCACACCCCAATTTCGTACTCTTCAGAATGGTGAGATGAACCGCTAGCAAACCAACGGTTCAACCAGGATCTCGGATAGACGATATCCATTTTATCTAAACCTCATACATCCACATTCATAATCAGAATAAATACACAATAGCGGAAGTCTTATAGTAAAATGAACTGAGAATCTACTGTGATATTAATATTTAAATAGCAAATTATTCTGTATCAACTAGGACATAAATAAATATCAAATACATGTCTTTACTAAATACAAAAAATGAAAATAAAATCTAATTGAATACGCATGAGTTGCACTCGCAAGAGAAGTCATGCGTATCCACTTCATCTTCAACTTCCATCGCCGCCATGTGCCCGTACACTGGAGCATTGACATAATCTTTGATGGTAGTACCTACATCATCAACTAAAAGTATTCGACGTCGAGGGGGTGAGCACACGTGAGCAAACAAAATGTTGGAACCTTGACCAAGTTAAGGTTGTCATTGTTGGCAACTGGTAGACATTATGTGAGAGAACCATTGAAGAAAGTTGATAAGAAAGTCCAAGAAAGAAGAGAGAGAAAGAAGAGAGAGAAAATGGAGGAGAGAGAGTGGGGACCAGGTGAATCCCACTTTGGGAGGACAGCACCAGCCGAGCGCACAACAAGCAGTCGAGTGCACAACACCAGCCGAGCGCACAGCAGGCAGCCGAGTGCACAGCACCAGCCAAGCGTACAGCAGGCAGCCGCGCGCACAGCACTAGCCACGCGCACAGCCGTGCGCACAGCACTAGCCTCTCACACAGCAGGCAGCCGAGCACACAGCAATAGCCACACGCATAGCACCAGCCGAGTGCACAGCAGGCAGCCGTGCGCATCATCTGTTCGCTGAAATTCCACAATGAGGTAGCAGGATCTGACTGATCTGATGGTCCAGAGGAGTTCCCACTGTTTACTGACTGATCCAATGGTCTGATTCAATTGATTATTTCTCCGCCAATCAAAACTCGACAACGGTGTACGGTGGGTCAGACGAGGGCGCGCTATGGTGCTTCGCACCGCATGGAATAAGCCCAGAAGATTCCATTTGGAATAATCTGATCGGCCGAACTTTAAATGGCCATATCTTGGCCGTCCGATCTCCGATTGAGGTGATTCAAAAGCCCACGAGCTTCTCTCTCCGTGTAGAACCTGTTAGAATAAAGAAACCTGGTTTTTGAAGAGCTAAGCTGCGGGTTTTGGGGAAAAGTATGATTTGGGGCTTTCTTTGAAGAAGAAATCATTCTCCACCTTCTTCCATCTGATACACATGAGTATTTTAGCAGTTTGGAGTGAAGTGTGAGTGTGAATGATAGCTTGATGTGAATGATGGTGTGTGAGATGGATTGGAAGAATGCTGGAGTTCCATTCTACTGACGAAGCGTATCTATCACTACTGGAGAGCTTGGAACATCTATTTTGTGAGTACCAACCTTGCTGTGTTCACGCTGGGAAGGTAATCACACACGCAAACCTTGCATTGTGAGATTCATTATGTTGGGAAGGGTTTGTAGACATTACATATCAATTTCATTGTAACCTGTCAAGTTGGGGCTTGATAGGATTGAGGGTAGTTGCCCAGAATTCCAAGTTGCAGCTTGGATTACAATGGTGGTAGCACCAAGTTGTTGTAGTAGCAAAAAAACTATTGAAGTAGCATATTGGGTATAATACGAAACCCTAGTTAGGGTATTGCCCCATGGAGTAGCCATCATAGTGTGTGATAGGTGAACCACGTTATATGGTGTGCCTTGTGGTTGTGAATATTTTGTTGTATATGTGAAATGCATGGGTTGCAGGTCTGGGTGTACACACTAGGTAGGCCAAGCCTCTGGTATGGATACCTATAGGTGTGTGGCATGGTGTGTTACACAAAATGTGTAAATGAACATATGTGTGAACTAGTCTGCTCAAGGCAGCACAGCTAAGACAGACAGCTTAAGGCAGCAATGTTCAATCAGTAGGGACAGACCTCACATAGTTGGGAAGAATTTTAGTGGGTACTGATTCACCCCCCCCTCTCAGTGTCAACTTGGGAATCACAATTGGTATCAGAGCTGAGTTCCCCAGGGAGGAAGACTAACAATTTTGGGTACAGGCAGAAGCGAGAGGTTGCAAAAATGGCATTCAATGAAAATAACCACAGGCATGAAAGAATTCCTCTATTTGACGGATCAAACTACAGTGTATGGAAAGTCAGGATGGAAGCATATCTTATATCTCAAGGCTATGGAGTCTGGATGGCAGTAAAGAATGGATACACACATCCCATAGAAGACATCACAGATGCAGTAGAAATGAAAAAAAAAGGGAAAATGAAGCCAAAGCAGTCACAGCCCTTCTAGCATCTCTTGTTAGCAATGAGCTCACCAGAGTTATCAGCTGTCCTACCTCCAAAGAAATTTGGGACAAGCTAAAAAGTGTGCATGATGGAGATAACAAGATAAAAGAGGCTAAGTTACAAATCCTGAGATCTCAGTTTGAGAGGCTGAAGATGTCTGAAGGAGAAACCATTGAGTTCTATCTCAACCGGGTGAATGGCATCACAAATGCAATCAGAGCATTGGGTGAAGAGATAAAGGAGATACATGTTATCAAGAAAATCCTAAGGACCTTGCCCAAGCTATATAATGCCAAGGTATCTGTGCTTGAAGAGATGGACACCTTGGATTCCCTGACCACTGATGATTTACATGGTATTCTGACGACCTATGAAATGAGAATGGTTGATGAAATCCCTATAGAGAAGGAAGCAGCTTTTGAAGCCATGAGAAAGTTGAAGATCAAAGAATGAAGTGAAAAATCAAAAGCAAAAGAGATTAGTGAGTCTGATGACTCAGATGATGAATTGATAGCCTATCTTGCCAGAAGGCTTAAGAAGAGAAGTGATAAATACAAAGGAAAGTCAACACTGAAATGTTTCAACTGTGGAGGACTAGGACACTTTGCATCAAAATGTCAAAAGAAAGGAAGAGTATATGACTCTGATGATGAAGACCCCAAGGAGAGTCATGACAAGAAAGGTAAAAGAAAATTCATACCAAAAAGGAGAAGTCTGTTGACCAAGAAGAATCAATCCTCAGATGAGTCAGAGGAGGAAGATGACTGTGAGACTCTGTTCATGGTCAGATTTGATGAAATGCTTGAGAACAATGAAGCTGTCAAAGGGAAGGATGATCTTGAGGATGAGGCCAATCTTGAAGCTGAACTATACTTAGCCCTTACAGATCTCAGAGATGAAAGGAAGAAAAACAAAAGATTAAATGACAAGTACAATGAAGCAACTAAGCTCATAAGTACTTCGAAAATCTCAAATGAATAAGCAAAGAAGACTGAAAATGATCTCGAAATGCTCTATCCTTAAAAAAAATGAGTGTGCAAAGCTTGAGGAAGAAATTCTGAGATTAGAAACAGAGCTTGGAGAGTGTATGAAGAAAAAGAAAAGTTACAAGGAAGCTACTACCTCATCTCCATTGGTGTCTGACCAAGAGACTGAAGAAGAAGAAAATGTGCTTGATGAAATCTTAAGTTATCAAAGATCTTCTCATAATAAGACAGGACTTGGATATGAAGAGCAGAGGATAGAGAAAACTAAGGGTAAAGGATTTGCTGAGGACCCCATTGTTTTTGTTAAGGCAAAACAAAAGAATTCAAGTGCTGAAAATTATTTGAAGAACAACACTGACAAAGAAGGTTTCACAACAGTAATTAAATTCATGAAAGGAGATAGTTTCAAAGGATACTGCTATGGGTGTAATGGTTATGGACATAGAGTTGCAAAGTGCAGAAGACAAATCATACAGCCAGTACTTACAAGCAGAAATAGATTTGCACCTTTAGTTGAAGACAGAATTGAATGCTTCAGGTGTCAAAAGTTTGGGCACATAGCCAGATATTGCCAAACCATCCTTCCATCTCAAAGGCAACCTAGAAGGAATGTCAGAAGAAATCCCCCCAGGAGACAAGCTCGAGAGAAGAAAGTGCTATGGAGGAAAGAGTTAGAAAACCCATTACAGTGAAAGAAAAGGCAATATGGGTTGAGAAAAACAAGAAGAAAAGTAATACATCCTTCATTGTGCAGGCGGCCTTTAAGGCCAACAGTAGGCCCTTGCCATGGATTCTTGATAGTGGATGCTCCACTCACATGACAGGCAATAAAGAAATTTTTTCAAGTCTAAATACTGAAGAAAGTGGATCAGTTAGATTTAGAAATAATGATGGTGCAAGAATTGAAGGAAGAGGAACTGTTAACATCAATAGTGGAAATTGAAATCTCATAATGGAAATTGAAATAATGATGGTTCAAGTCTAAATACTGAAGAAAGTGGATCAGTTAGATTTAAATATAATCTTCTGAGTGTCAGTCAGATCTGTGATCAGGATAATGAAGTGACTTTCACTAAAAATAGTTGTGCAGTTAAAAGTATTGCAAAAGGAAAGACTGTGGCACATGGAGTCAGAACTGGAGGCAACTTATATGTTCTCTCAGAGACAAATGACAACAAATGTTTGATGAGTCAGGATGATGAGAACTGGCTGTGGCACAGAAGGCTGGGGCACATAAATTTTAAGAACCTTGCCAAGATAAGTAGACAAGAGTTAGTGAGAGATCTTCCCATTTTGAAAGTTCCAGAAAATCATGTATGTGGACCATGTCAGAAAGGAAAGCAGGAAAGAGCAACATACAAGTCAAAGGAGTTTCATGTCAGCAAACCACTTGACCTAATTCACACAGACTTATGTGGGCCCATGAGAACCCAAGCCATTAAAGGAGAAAGGTACTTTATCTTATTCATTGATGAGTACTCTAGGATGACCTGGGTGATGTTTTTGAAGGACAAAACTGAAGCTCTTGACAAGTTCAAAGCATTCAAGAAGAGAGTGGAAAATGAGACAGGAAACACAATTAAGTGTTTAAGGTCTGAACAAGGCAAAGAATTTACATGGAATGAATTCACCAAATTTTCCAATGAAAGTGGGATCAAAATTCAACATTCAGCAGCCAGAACACCTAAGAAAAATGGAGTGGTTGAAAGAAAGAACAGAACAGTGCAAGAAATGGCTAGAACTATGATGGCAGAAAATAACACAGCAAAACATTTCTGGAGAGAAGGCATCTATACTACAGTGCATATCACCAACAGATGTCTACTAAGGCCTCATGAGAACAAAACATCTTATGAATTGTGGTTTGGGAGGAAAGCTACAGTGAAGTATCTCAGGGTTTTTGGTTCAAAGTGTTACATCAAGAGTAAGGAAGAGAATCTTGGCAAGTTTGATGACAGAGCTGATGAAGGCATATTTTTAGGATACTCTTTCAAAAGCAAGGCTTACAGATGTTACAACAAGAGACTAAACAGGGTGGTTGAAAGTTCTGATGTCAGAGTTGATGAACAATTACCCTACTCCAAGAGAGCTGAGCCAAAAAGTACAGTGTTTGAAGAACTTGAAGATAATGAAATAGGGGCAGCTGAAAAGGGACAACAATCAGAGATAGAATCAGAATTACAAGAGGTTGAGGTGGAAATGCAAAAGGATGGAAGACCAAAAGACAACAAATGGTTAAGGATTCATCCAAATCATCAAATAATTGGAGATCCCAATGCTGGGATGCAAACCAGGAAAATGAAGACAGCTACTTTCTCCTTATTGTCAGAAGTTGAACCCAAGACTGTATATGAGGCTGGCAAGGATGAGAACTGGATGAAAGCCATGAATGAAGAGCTTGATCAAATTAAAAAGAATAACACATGGGAGTTAGTGTTACACCTCAATTTTGGACAAATCAGAATGGTGTGATGAACCGCTAATAAACCAACGGTTCAACCAGGATCTCAAATAGGCTATCCCCGCATTAACTAAACTTACACACATCCGTAATCATAATCAGAGTAAAATACACAATAGCGGAAGTCCTATAATAAGAAGAACTGAGAATCTATGTGATATTAAAATTTAAATAACAATTTATTCTGTTTCAACTGAGACATAAATATTTAAATACCAAATACATGTCTTAATAAATCCAAATAAAGAAACCTATAAAATATCTAATCAAATACACACGAGTTGCACTCGCAAGAGGAGTCGTGTGTATCCACTTCAACTCCAGCTTCCATTGCTGCCACGTTCCCGTACGCAGACGCATTCATATAATCTTCAACGGTATAACCTGCATCATCAACTAAAAATATTCGACGTCGAGGGGTGAGCACACATCACGGCTCAGTGAGTAGCCAAAACAATGCAACAATAAATATGCATGCAATCAATTTATATCTTTGGTCCGGTTTAAAGTTTGCAGTATACAATAAAAAGGTTTAGGTAGTCAAAGGTTGCGTTTATTGACCCCGCCTCTATACACAAGTGTGTGACATCACCCGAAGATCATGTTTATCGTCGACTCACATGCACCCAACCATGAACATTATATAACAAAGGTTAACGTTTATTGCTATATATTGCCATACCAACACGTAAGCCCCTGTTGGCGAGGGCTGCAAACTGGGCTCGTAACTAACCAATCTTAATGCCAAATAGTGTATCCAAGGCCTCACCCCAGCATCCCTCAGAATGTCCATAGAGATAGAGCTAAGGCCCCCCGGTAGAGTCAGAGACTACAAGGACCGAGACCACCTCCCCTGATACTCTACGACATAATAGTTCTGCTAAAGTAATGGCGATACGACGATGCCAATGCACAAGACTTGAGTTAGAGATAGAGCTAAAGTGTGAGACCCGCCAAAGGTTAACGTTTATTGACGTTCTCATCACACCCCCCCTGATACTCGCTCGCATCAAGTACATCAACCACACACATACAAGCACATGCCTATTCCTATCATCATCATCATCATCATCATGTTATAAACAATAAAGTAAATATGCATGAACAAGTAATAGAAATATTGGATGGCATGCTGTATGCACATTACAAACATATTCGCATAGAATCAAGCATGGCATAGGACTCAAGAAAATAGAAAATAGTTTTGTTATTAACCAATTAGTTTGGAGTTCTGATTCCTCACCTTAACTTGCTAATAGATACTTTTTCAAGCTTTAGAATCACCTTTATATTGTTATTATAATGCTAGAAGACCTAACAAAGTCGATAGAATTTAATTAGAATTAATTCCAAATTTAAAAACCACTCTGTTAACTGAGGGTCGGAGGTAGGGTCGGAGTCCTGATCGACCCTGGGTGCGACCCTCCCTTAACTCTAAACTTCCCAAACACTAAGGGTCGATGGTCAGAATCACCTAGGGTCGGATGGTCATCGACCCTTGGTGCGACCCTCTGTGCACTTTGGTCCAATTCCCTCTTTTTAATCCATTCTTCGTGTTTGGGTCCTATGGCTTGCTTCTACATTCCATTCAACATTCATTCCATGGTCTAGAACCATGAATCATCCACCTAAATAGCTTTCATGCATTCTTCTATGGTTTTCCATAAAAACCTAACCATAGATTGATGGTTTGGGTTTCTCCGAGATCAAACTCTCACCAATAACTAACCTAAGGTATGTAGAAACTCACAGAATTAGTATCCATACCTGAGAAGAATAATCCTTCTCTGCAACTCTTCTCTTTTGGCTTAATTCTCTTCCTTGTTTCTCTTCTTCTTCTTTTCCTTCTCTTCTCTTTCTCTCAATTCAATTAGGGTTGTGAAAGGAGTGAAAGTAGCTTAGGGACGTCCTTTAAATAGAGTAGGAACATCCTAAAATAAATCCCTTTGAGATTAGGAAAGAATCCCAATCAAAAATTAGGAAATTTCCTAATTCTATTTCCTACGGTAACCGAGGGTCGATGGGAGGGTCGATGATCCGACCCTAGGGTTCTAAGCTGTCCGACCCTCCCTTCATAACTGAAGGTTTGACTTTCTGTTTTGGGAGGTCTGACCCTGCTTAGCTGGGTATGTGACCCTTCCCCTATTTTAAGTGTTTTTGGGTCGATTTGATACCTGGGATCTTGATCTCCTTCACGCCCTTGGCCCATTTGACTCGACCATGACAGGTAAACCTGGTTCAAGGTGGTAATACCGGGTTAGATTGACACGGTTCTTACAGTTAGTTCCAAGACCAACAGACAAAAATGTAATTGGCACAAAATGGGTCTTCAGGAATAAGTTGAATGAAGATGGAAAGGTGGTCAGAAACAAGGCCAGACTGGTGTGTAAAGGTTATGCCCAAGTGGAAGGAATTGACTTTGAGGAGACTTTTGCTCCAGTGGCTAGACTTGAGTCCATCAGGATGTTCTTAGCTCTGGTAGCTCACAAAGGTTTCAAGGTGTACCAAATGGATGTCAAATCTGTATTTTTAAATGGTAATCTTGAAGAAGAAGTGTATGTTGAGCAACCTGAGGGTTTTCAGCTTTGTGATGATGGCAATAAGGTGTGCAAACTGAAGAAGGCCTTATATGGGTTGAAGCAAGCTCCAAGAGCCTGGTATTCAAGACTGGACACTTATTTGCATCAATTGGATTTGCGAAGGGGAATAGTGGACAGCAATCTGTATGTCATGACAGAAGATAGTAGTCAGTTGGTAGTTGTGGTCTATGTGGATGACATCATCTTTGGAGGACATTGTGACAAGCTATGTAAAAAATTTCCTGAGAAAATGAGGACAGAGTTTGAAATGTCTATGCTAGGGGAGTTATCCTATTTTTTGGGTCTACAAGTTCAGCAGAGGTAAAATGGCATCTTCATCTCTCAAATGAAGTATACCAAGGAGATGTTGAAGAAATTTGTGATGGAGGATCAGAAATCAGTAGGGACACCAATGATAGTGAATATCAAGCTGAGCTCAGAAGATTATTCACCAACAGTTGATCAGACATTGTATAGGTCAATGACTGGCAGTTTACTGTATTTGATAGCTTCAAGGCCTGATATTTTGCAAGCAGTTTGCCTGGTAAACAGATTCCAGGCTTGCCCAAAGGAGACTCATCTGATGGCAGTGAAGAGAATACTCAGATATTTAAAAAGCACAACAGACTATGGATTATGGTATCCAAATATTAGAAGTTTCACTTTGACAGCATTTTCAGATGCAGACTGGGCTGGTAGCATTGATGACAGAAAGAGCACTAGTGGTGGTGCATTCTTTTTGGGAGAGAGCTTAATAGCATGGCACAGCAAGAAACAAGAATCTGTTTCCTTATCTATAGCAGAGGTAGAGTACATAGCAGTGGCAGCTACATACACTCAAGTAATCTGGATGAAAAGACAGATGTCAGATTTCAGTATTACTAGTGCGGAGCCAGTGATCATCAAATGTGACAACATGAGTGCAATTAACATCTCCAAGAATCCGGTGCAACACTCAAGAACCAAACACATTGATATAAGATATCATTATTTGAAGGACAAGGTGCTTGAAGGGGAAGTGAGACCGGATTTTGTTCCTCTGACGAGACCAGGTGGCAGACATCTTCACCAAGGCTCTTCCAAATGACTCTTTTGAGAAACTCAGAGACCAGTTAGGAGTGGTGACTCTTGGGACACGGTAGATAGCACATGTGCAAGGGGAGTTGATGCCTACATAGCATCACTTTTCATCTGTAGGATTGGAAAGATGCGGTGGGGACTCCTACAGGTGAGGCTATGTAAGGGGAGTTCATATGAAGGGGGAGTATTTTGTTTATTTGTCCTTTGAAACTTATTGTCAAAGGGGGAGAAAGGATGTGTGCAAAGGGTGTGTGCAGTCATCTGATGTAATATGGGTTGCCAACAATTCCAAAGGGGGAGATTGTTGGAACCTTGACCAAGTTAAGGTTGTCATTATTGGCAACTGGTAGATATGATGTGAGAGAACCATTGAAGAAAGTTGATAAGAAAGTCCAAAAAAGAAGAGAGAAAAGAAGAGACAAAAAATGGAGGAGAGAGAAAGAGGAGAGAGACTGGGGACCAGGTAGATCCCACTTTGGGAGGACAGCACCAGCCGAGCGCACAGTAGGCAGCTGAGTGCACAGCACCAGCCGAGTGCATAGCAGGCAGCCGAGTGCACAGCATTAGCCGAGCGCACAGCAGGCAGCCGAGTGCATAGCACCAGCAGAGCGCACAGCAGGCAGTCGTGCGTACAGCACTAGCCACACGCACAGCACCAGCCAAGCACACAGCAGGCAGCCGAGCGCACAGCAGGCAGCCGCACGCACAGCACTAGCCGCGCGCACAGCACCAGTCGAGTGCACAGTAGGAAGCTGCGCGTACAGCACTAGCCTCGCGCACAGCAGGCAGCCGAGCGCACCGCAATAGCCACGCGCACAGCACCAGCCGAGTGCACAGCAGGCAGCCGCGCGCATCATCTGTTCGTTGAAATGCCACAATGAGGCAGCGGGATCTGACTGATCTGAAGGTCCAGAGGAGATCCCGTCATTTACAGACCGATCCAATGGTCTGATTCAATTGATTCTTTCTCCGCTAATCAAAACTCGACAACGGTGTACGGTGGGTCAGACAAGGGCGCGCTACGGTGCTTCGCGCCGCATGGAATCAACCCAGAAGATTCCATTTGGAATAACCTGATCGGCCAAACATCAAATGGCCATATCTTGGCCGTCCGATCTCCGATTGAGGTGATTCCAAAGCCCACGAGCTTCTCTCTCCGTGTAGAACCTGTTAGAACAAAAAAACCTGGTTTTTAAAGAGCTTAGCTGTGGGTTTTGGGGAAAAGTATGATTTGGGGCTTTCTTTGAAGAAAAATCATTCTCCACCTTCTTCCATCTGATACACATGAGTATTTTAGCAGTTTGGAGTGAAGTGTGAGTGTGAATGATAGCTTGATGTGAATGATGGTGTACGAGATGCATTGGAAGAATGTCAGAGTTCCATTCTACTGACGAAGCGTATCTATCACTACTGGAGAGCTTGGAACATCTATTTTGTGAGTACCAACCTTGCTGTGTTCACGCTGGGAAGGTAATCACGCGCGCAAACCTTGCATTGTGAGATTCATTATGTTGGCAAGGGTTTGTATACATTACATATCAATTTCATTGTAACCTGTCAAGTTCGGGCTTGATAGGATTGAGGGTAGTTGCCCAGAATTCCAAGTTGCAGCTTGGATTACATTGGTGGTAGCACCAAGTTCTTGTAGTAGCAGAAAAACTATTGAAGTAGCATATTGGGTATAATACGAAACCCTAGTTAGGGTATTGCCCCATGGACTAGCCATCACAGTATGTGATAGGTGAACCACGTTATATGGTGTGCCTTGTGGTTGTGAATATTTTGTTGTATATGTGAAGTGCGTGGGTTGCAGGTCTGGGTGTACACACTAGGTAGGCCAAGCCTCTGGTATGGATACTTGTAGGTGTGTGGCATGGTGTGTTACATAAAATGTGTAAATGAATAGATGTGTAAACTAGTCAGCTCAAGGCAGCACAGCTAAGACAGACAGCTCAAGGCAGCAGTGTTCAATCAGTAGGAACAAACCTCACATAGTTGGGAAGAATTTTAGTGGGTACTGATTCACCCCCCCCCCTCTCAGTGTCAACCTGGGAGTCACACAAAACAATTCAACAATACATATGCATGCATTTAATTCATATCTTTGGTCTGGTTTTAAGTTTGCAATGCGTAATAGAAAAGTTTAAGTGGTCAAAGGTTAACGTTTATTGACCCCGCCTCTATACACAGGGTGTAGAAGTCCGCCGAAAGATTAACGTTTATTGTCGTCCCCATCCACCCTACCATAACATTGTACAACAAAGGTTAACGTTTATTGTTGTACAGTGCCATACCAACATGTAAGTCCCTGCTGGCGAGGGCTTGCAAACTGGGCTCGCAACTAACCAATCCTAATGTCAAACAGTGTATCCAAGGCCTCACCCCAGCATCCCTCAGAACGTCCATAGAGATAGAGCTGAGGCCCCCCGGTAGATTCAAAGACTACAAGGACCGAGACCACCTCCCCTGATACTCTACGACGTAATTGTTCTACTAACGTAATGGCGATACGACAATGCTAATGCACCAGACTTGAGTTAGAGATAGAGCTAAAGTGCTGAGACCTGTCAAAGATTAACGTTTATTGACGTTCTCATCACACAACCCCTGATACTCACTCGCATCAAGTACACCAACCACACGCATACATTCACATGCCTATTCCTATCATCATCATCATCATCATCATGTTATAAACAATAAAGTAAATATGCATGATCAAATAATAAAAATATTGGATGACATGTTGTATGCACATTACAAACATATTCGCATAGAATCAGGCATAGCATTGGACTCAAGAAAATAAAAATAGTTTGTTATTAATCAATTAGTTTAAAGTCATGTTTCCTCACCTTTGCTTGTTGTAGATCCTCTTTCAAGCCTTAAGAATCACTTTTATATCAATATTATATTGCTAGAAGACCTAACAAAGTCGATAGAATTTAATTAGAATTTATTCTAATTTTTACAGCTTGCTGTTAACTGGGGGTCGATGCCTAGGGTCGGAGTTATGATCGACCTTGGGTGCGACCACCCCTATTCTGGGCTTCCCGAACACTGGGGGTCGATGCTCAGGGTTTGATAGGGTCGATTGGCCATCGACCCCCAATGTGACCCCCTGTGGGTTTTGTCAATTTTTCTTCCTTTAGCTCATTCTTCATGTTTGGGGTCCTATGGCTTGCTCCTACAATCCATTCCGCACATGATCTATGGCCTAGAGTCATGATTCATTCACCTATATGGCTTTAATGATTTCCCCCATGATTTTCCATGAAAACCTAACCATGGGTTGATGGTTTGGGTTTCTCCGAGATCATTCCCTCTTCATTATCTACTCTAAGGTCTTTAAAAACTCATGGAAATTGTATCCATACCTGAGAAGATTACTCCTTTTCTGCAACTCTTCTCATTTTGCTTTCTTCTCTTCTTTCCTTCTTTCCTTCTCTTCTTCTTCTCTTCCTTCTCTTCTCTTTCTCTCAATTCATTAGGATTCTTAAAGGAGTGAAAGAAGCTTAGGGACGTCTTATTTATAGAGTAGAAAATCCTAAAATAAGTTCCATTGAGATTAGGAAGGAATCCCATTGAAATTAGGAAAGTTTCCTAATTTCAGTTTTTACCGAGTACCGGGGGTCGATAGGGGGGGTCGGAGATCCCGTCGACCCATGGTCCTTAAAATGTCTGATCCCCCATATAAAACTAGGGGTCTGACTCCTATACTGGGGGGGTCCGACCCTCCCTTGCTGGGTATGCGACCCTCCCCTTATTTAAGTGTTTTTGGGTCAGTTTAATACCTAGGATCGTGATCTCCTTCACGCACTTGGTCCATTTGGCTCAACCATGATGGGTAGACCTGGTTCAAGGTGGGAAGACCGGGTTAGTTTGATACGGGTCTTATAACTCTCCCTACTTATAAAAATTTCATCCCCGAAATTGTTCATACCTTCAGAGTCAAATAGATGAGGGTATTGCTTTCGCATAGCATTCTCTTCTTCCCATGTAATTTCTTCCATGTCTCTCCTTCTCCAAGTGACCTTAACATAATAGATATCTGAATTGCATAGTTGTTGAACCTTTTGGCTTGTGATTTCAGTTGGTGTTACTTCAAAGGTCAAATCAGGTAGTTCTACTGCCAGAACATGCATTGGATCCTTGACATACTTCTTCAATAAGGAAATATGAAATACGTCATGCACACTTGACATAGATGGTGGTAGTGCTAACTGGTAAGCCACTTTCCCACGCTTAGCTAAAATCTCATATGGTCCGACATATCTTGGACTTAGTTTCCCTTTTTGTCCAAATAATTTCAGACCTCGCATAGGCGATACCTTCAAGAATACTTTATCACCCACGACGAACTCATGATCTCTGCGTTGAGTATCTGCATATTGCTTCTGACGATTCTGGGCTGTTCTCACTCTTTCCTTGATGATGTCGACTACTCGGCAGGTCTCCTCAACAAATTCTGGTCCAACGAGACTCCGTTCCCCAACTTCATTCCAAAATAAAGGAGTTCGACACTTTCTGCCATACAGTGCTTCATAGGGTGACATCTGTATAGTAGCCTGATAGCTATTGTTATAAGCGAACTCGATAAGTGGTAACTTTTCATCCCACGATCCTTTAAAATCAATTACACATGCTCGAAGCATATCTTCTAAAATCTGAATTGTTCGTTCCGACTGTCCATCTGTTTGTGGATGGAATGCAATACTAAACTTCAATGTTGTACCCATAGCCTTTTGCAATCCTTCCCAAAATTTGGAAGTAAATTGTGGATCTCTATCGGACATAATGCTCTCTGGTACACCATGTAATCATGCTTCCCACTTTAAAATAGCCTCGATCTTGCTAGGATCCACTTTGATTCCTTTCGCGGATACTACATGGCCTAGGAAGGCGACTTCACTTAGCCAAAACTCACATTTGGTAAATTTGGCATATAGCTTCTCTTTCCTTAAACGCTGTAGAGTGGCGTTTAGATTCTTAATATGGGTTTCCTTGTCCTTGGAATACACCAATATATCATCAATAAATACAATAACCGACGTATCCAACATATCGTGGAAAACCCGGTTCATAAGTTCCATGAAAGTTGCTGGTGCGTTTGTTAATCCAAAAGACATGATCAAGAATTCATAATGTCCATATCTGGTCCTGAAAGCTGTCTTAGGAATATCACCATCTTTAATCTTCAACTGATGGTAGCCTGACCGAAGATCGATCATAGAAAATACTTTTGCTCCTTGCAACTGATCGAACAAGTCATCGATCCGAGGTAGTGAATATCGATTCTTGATTGTCAGTTTGTTCAACTCCCGATAGTTGATACATAATCGAACCTACCGTCCTTCTTCTTTACGAACAATACTGGCGCTCCCCATGGTGATATATTGGGTCGGATATAACCTTTGTCCAGTAGTTCTTGTAGTTGTACTTTCAATTCCTTTAGTTCAGTAGGAGCCATTCGATAAGGTGCTTTTGATACTGGTGCGGCTCCAGGTATAAGATCTATCACAAACTCTGGGGCTCGGTCGGGTGGTAATCCTTGTAGTTCCTCAGGAAATACGTCAGGGTAGTCCCGCACGACATCAATATCTTTTATCCGTGGTGCTTCTTTGGTGAGGTCAACCACTGATACTAGATATCCGACTGCTCCCTTCTCATGCACTTCTTAGCTTTTAGTGCTGAGAGTATGAGCTTGCATTTACGGGGAAGTTTGGTTCCCGCAAAACTGAATTCTGCTCCTTCTTTGTCTTTAAATGTTAGCTTCTTTTCGGCGCATAATAGGATCACAGAATGCCGAGCTAACCAGTCCATTCCCAAGATGACGTCAAAGTCTGCCATCCCAAGTTGGATCAAGATTGCATCTAAGGTTTTCTTGCCAATGAGAACTGGACATGGCCCATAACCTTTTTCTATTTCCACTTCTAACCCCATCAGTGACCATACAAGTATTTTCTAGCCTAATGTTTTGATGGGTAAATTCAACTT
Organism: Protea cynaroides; assembly: GCA_028583415.1. Taxonomy (NCBI): domain Eukaryota; kingdom Viridiplantae; phylum Streptophyta; class Magnoliopsida; order Proteales; family Proteaceae; genus Protea; species Protea cynaroides. The sequence goes on along the minus strand of CM053275.1, from coordinate 63,754,083 downwards.
CTTTCCAAATGACACAGATATAAAAGAATGAGTAGCTCCTGAGTCGAAGGGTACTCTGGCGGGTATGCCATTTATAGGTACGATACCTATGATTTATTTTAACTTAGTCTACATTCTCACACATTGTAATATAACTTAAAAAGTTTCAGTCATACCTGTGACCACATCGGGTGATGCGGCAGCATCCTTGGAAGTAACAGCATAAACTCGTCCTTGATGTAGCTGCTTCCTGGGCTTGGGACACTCCCTTGCCATATGCCCCGCTTGATTGCAGTTATAACATTTTGGACCTTCAAAATTTGGCTTTGGTTGATGTTGAGTTACTGGGGTAGTCTTGGGTGCAACAGTAAAGCCTTGAGCACGGAAGGGTTTAAATGTCTTGTTATTCCCTCCGTTATAGGTATCTCTGGCTGGCCTTTTCATACCTCTATTCTGTGTGAAATAGCTCTCCTTCTGGCTAGATTCTATAACTCGAGCAATGTGCACAGCTTCATTATATATATTCTTCTCCAAACCTAGAACATGCTCTCTGATGCTCCCTCTAAGCCCCGTGACAAACCTACGGGTCTTAGTGTCTTCTTCTTGCATGCTGAGTCGTGCAAAGAAAAACAGCTCCTCATAACACTGTTGGTATGCATCCACGGACATCTGTCCCTGATATTAACTCAGGAACTTCTTTTCCATAGAATCTTTGAAGCTTCGGGGAAAGTACTTCTCAAAGAAAGCTTCTTTATATATAGCCCAAGTCAATAGGGCGTCCTTGGTTAATAAGTAGGCCTTGGTCGATTTCCACCAATGATGTGCATCACCTTTTAGCATGAAAGTGGCACATAATACCTTCTCTTCTTTTGTAATAGTCATCATAAGAAAATTCCTCTCCATCTCATCGATCCAATGTGCTGGCCATAAAGGATCGGACGGTTTACCGTTAAACTCCTTGGGCTTCATCTTTAAGAATCGCTCAACTAGTCGGGAGTGGTCCATCTGATTTTGAGGGTGTGCCCCAAACATAGGTTGTGGATACTGGCAATTAACCTGAACTGCTTCAGGACCTGGTACTGGAATCTGTGCAGCTGGTGGTTGAGGTGTTTGAGGTGCTGGGTGGTAACCCACCGGTGCTGCACTTGTTTGTCCAGTCTGCATTGGTGTAGCATGTGTTGTTTGAAGTATCATTCCCATTGCTGCTTACATTTGAGCCTGTGCTCGTTGCATTTGCTGCAGCTGTTGTGCTAGGTTTATAACCACGGTTGTCAGCTCCGGTGGTGGAGGTGGAAAATTTGTAGGATTTGCCAGACCCTGGTTTACTGGTGGTGCAACCTGTGGATTACCCTGTGCATATATTTTCTTGGCTGACTTCCTCCACGGGTGGTGGTGGTGGAACTGCGTTTTGACTCTGCCTAGTTACTCTACGCCCAGCCATATGTTCTCTGAGATTGGTGGTGCCTAAAAATCATTAAAATACGTGAGGCAATCATTTATACTTCATGTAGACATGCTAACCGATGTTATTTTCAAAATTTTAGATCATTCTGTGAAAAATACAGTCTTTTTTATGCAGGGTCGATGGTGGGGGTCGATGGTAAGTCCGACCCTCAGTATCTGACCCTGGGAATCACCTGTTTTTCCCGAGAGCCGGGGGTCGATGCGGGGGTCGATGGGGGCCGACCCCCAAGTGTGACCCCTGGTTTTCTGTCAGGTTCCCGAGAGCTGGGGGTCGATACGGGGGTCAATATGGGGGTCGATGGTCTTGGTCGAATTCTCCGACCCCCGGACCAAAAATCAGATTTTTAAGGTTCGATTTTTAGTTCATTTCCCATTCTTCCTCGTCCGTTTCGACTCGTCTCTTTCCTCTGAGTTGCTACAGTGCCAACTCCACTACATTGGTCATTTTGGTTCCGTGTCTCGACTTCTACATCATTCCTACAGGTATGTATCGTACCTTTACATGTTTTTAGGTTTTCTTTTCTAAGTTTTTGCTCGTTTATCATGCATTTTTCAAAATAAACTTTTTTCCAACCGTAAAATTTTGATTTTTATTGGGGGCTTTTGTTATTGGTGACTCGAGGAACGAAAGCCTTCAAAAATATTTAAGTTTCGTCGGTTGATTATCGAGAAACTCGAATTTTGCTCTTTTTTCCCTAATTTGTCAAAATTTTCAATTTCTCATAATTTCTTCAAATTGGATTCCATTAGTTAGGGTTTCCTACTGTATGAGTGTTGCAGGATATGTTAGAACCTATGTAAGTCCTCCTGCCCACATGTATGTGTGAAAAGTGAGGCTTTTGGCCAACTTACATTGTTATAATGTTCAAATTTTGGATTTTTCTACCCTACTAACATATTATCTATTTTCTTTTTCTTTCTTATTTGCAGATACTATGGCTTGTACCAAAGTACCCAGAGTTCGCGATCCTCTTCGGTTCCGTTCCAACAAAGTCGAGGCACAGTATGCCCACTACGCTCGCAAGAAAGTAGAGGGAGGTCGTAAGGTGAACTTGGCTCAGTTAGCCTTGTTCAATGTGGAGAGAGAATTTGGTGATATGGGATGGCTCCCTGTCATCACTTACGACGCGTGTACCTGCCCTGACTTGGTACGCCAGTTCAATTGTAACCTCCAGGTGGTGGGGGATTACAATGATGTTGAGAGGGGTAATGAGCTTCGCATCACGAGCTATGTCAAGGGGGTTGACATCTCGTTTGATTATCGATAGCTGGCCGACCTACTGGGCATTTCCTATGCTAGCCCCATGGTTTTTTGTGCCCCTGGAGAGCCCCAATTCTTCTCTCTTCAGATGAGGGCCGAGATCGACAGTCAGCTCATCCGACCGGTCGCTGGCAGATGAGAGCATGCTATCTGCATACCATGATCACTGCCACGTTGCCCAGTCACACCGACAACCTTCCTTACGGATGCATGATCACTACCTTGCTTACCCACCTGGGAGTTGATTTAGTCGATGAGAAGATTCAGGAGAAGTCCTTCTCATCGCCTCAATATTGGGAGGCTATTTGCAAGATGGGCATGCGGGATGCCCAGGACAGTGATGAGGAGAGGAACGCGATGGTGCACCCTCGCACTGGTGTAGAGATAGCTAACGCTGAGGCAGCTGCCGCCACCGCTATAGTTCATATGGAGCCTGCTGGTGATGATGACCGTCTGTACATGGATGTGGACTCCATACCACCTCCTTGACCTACACATGCTGCTGGAGCTAGTACTTCTTATGCGGCTGGTCCTTCTCAAGCGGCTGGTCCTTCACACCCACCTTCGGATATGATGGAGGTATTGCATGAGATCAGAGAGGCTCAACGCAGATCTGATATGAAGATGGGGGAGTTACTAGACGCTCAGCGTGTAAGAGTGGATGAGCTATTAGACGCCAGCGCATATCGGACACGCGGATGGGAGAGCTCATAGAGGCTCAGCGCCGGTCAGACATGCGTATGGAGGAGCTTTTGGGTGCTCAGCGCGTGACTGATCAGCGGTTGGCTGGTCTCATAGCTAGTCTTCAGACGACCCAGACTTAGGTAGCCTAGTTGACTAGGGTCTACGCTGAGGATTATGATAGAGATCGTGAGGCACCGCCTCCTCCTTCACCTCCAGCTTCATGATTGTATTTATTTTCTTTCTTTGTACTATAGAGTAATTGTCTGGGTTGTGGACTGTACTCTGTTTTAGCTAGTTATATACATTTGTTTCTCTCTCATTGTATTTAATATTGTTCCCCCTTTAATAGATGCATTATTCTCTTTTCAATTTGGTCTCAAACATCACTTGTGCTAAGAGTGTGTTAATATTACAGTTTTTACTTTTATCCTATCTCAGTTCACAATTTGTCGTGAAGGTATGCTAGTTTAGCAGACACAGCCTGAGATGCTCTGATACCAAGTTGTCACACCACAATTCTGCACTCTTCAGAATGGTGTGATGAACCGCTAGCAAACCAACGGTTCAACCAGGATCTCGGACAGACGATATCCGTTTTATCTAAACCTTATACATCCACATTCATAATCAGAATAAATACACAATAGCGGAAGTTTTATAGTAAAATGAACTGAGAATCTACTGTGATATTAATATTTAAATAGCAAATTATTCTATATCAACTAAGACATAAATAAATATCAAATACATGTCTTTACTAAATACAAATAATGAAAATAAAATCTAATCGAATACGCATGAGTTGCACTCGCAAGAGAAGTCATGCGTATCCACTTCATCTTCAACTTCCATCGCCACCATGTGCCCGTACACTGGAGCATTGACATAATCTTCGATAGTAGTACCTGCATCATCAACTAAAAATATTCGACGACGAGGGGGTGAGCACACATCATGGCTCAGTGAGCAAACAAAACAATGCAACAATACATATGCATGCATTCAATTCATATCTTTGGTCTAGTTTTAAGTTTGCAATGCACAATAGAAAAGTTTAGGTGGTCAAAGGTTAACGTTTATTGACCCCGCCTCTATACACAGGGTGTGGAAGCCCACCCAAAGATTAACGTTTATTGTCATCCCATCCACCCTACCATAACATTGTACAACAAAGGTTAACGTTTATTGCTGTACAGTGCCATACCAACACGTAAGCCCCTACTAGCGAGGGCTTGCAAACTGGGCTCGCAACTAACCAATCCTAATGCCAAATAATGTATCCAAGGCCTCACCCTAGCATCCCTGAGAACGTCCTTAGAGATAGAGCTAAGGCCCCCCGGTAGAGTCAGAGACTACAAGGACCGAGACCACCTCCCCTAATACTCTACGACGTAATAGTTCTGCTAAGGTAATGGTGATACGACGATGCTAATGCACCATATTTGAGTTAGAGATAGAGCTAAAGTGCTGAGACCCGTTAAAGGTTAACGTTTATTGACGTTCCCATCACACCTACCCTGATACTCGCTCGCATCAAGTATACCAACCACACACATACATTCACATGCCTATTCCTATCATCATCATCATCATCATCATCATCATGTTATAAACAATAAAGTAAATATGCATGAAAGAATAATAGAAATATTGGATGACATGTTATATGCACATTACAAACATATTCGCATAGAATCAGGCATAGCATTGGACTTAAAAAAATAAAAAATAGTTTGTTATTAATCAATTAGTTTAGAGTCCTGTTTCCTCACCTTTGCTTGTTTTAGATCCTCTTTCAAGCCTTAAGAATCACTTTTATATCAATATTATATTGCTAGAAGACCTAACAAAGTCGATAGAATTTAATTAGAATTTATTCAAATTTTTATAAGTTGCTGTTAACTGGGGGTCGATGCCTAGGATCGGAGTTATGATCGACCCTGGGTGCGACCACCCCTATTCTAGGCTTCCCGAACACTGGGGATCAATGCTCAATGTCTGGTAGGGTCGATTGGCCATCGACCCCCATGAGACCCCTTGTGGGTTTTGTCCATTTTTCTTCTTTTAGCTCATTCTTCATGTTTGGGGTCCTATGGCTTGCTCCTACAGTCCATTCCACACATGATCTATGGCCTTGAGTCATGATTCATTCACCTATATGGCTTTCATGATTTCCCCCATGGTTTTCCATGAAAACCTAACCATGGGTTGATGGTTTGGGTTTCTCCGAGATCATTCCCTCTTCATTATCTACTCTAAGGTCTTTAGAAACTCATGGAAATAGTATCCATACCTGAGAAGATTACTCCTTCTCTGCAACTCTTCTCCTTTTACTTTCTTCTCTTCTTTCCTTCTCTTCTTCTTCTCTTCCTTCTCTTCTCTTTCTCTCAATTCAATTAGAGTTCTTAAAGGAGTGAAAGAGGCTTAGGGACGTCCTATTTATAGAGTAGAAACTCCTAAAATAAGTCCCATTGAGATTAGGAAGGAATCCCATTGAAATTAGGAAAGTTTCCTAATTTCAGTTTTTACCGAGTACCGGGGGTCGATGGCGAGGTCGGAGATCCCGTCGACCCCTGGTCCTTAAAATGTCTGACCCCTTATATAAAACTGGGGGTCTGACTCCTATACTGTGGGGGTCCGACCCTCCCTTGCTGGGTATGTGACCCTCCCCTTATTTAAGTATTTTTGGGCAGTTTAATACCTGGAATCATGATCTCCTTCACGCACTTGGTCCATTTGGCTCAACCATGATGGGTAGACCTGGTTTAAGGTGGTAAGACCGGGTTAGTTTGATACGGGTCTTACAACTCAGGGGTACGCTTCCTTGGTCTAGGAAACTTAGAATTTATTATCCTAAAATCACTCAGGTGTACTCTACCTTGGTCTAGGAAGCCTATAGGATTAGTTTATACAGATTGAAATGTGGAACCGTGTTTGGGTATCTCACCAAACTGCCTACGTATCTAAGGGTTCTATCTTAAGAATCAGGATCTGCATAGTTCTGATTACAGATTCAATTCATTCATGTTCTTCTTTCAATATCAGGATGCGAAACCTAAATGCTCTATGGTTCAATTCACATCACACCTATCTAGTTCTCTATATCCTAGGGAAGATGAGCTGAGGGGATAGGGATCGTCCTAAGCTACCCTTGACCTAAAACCCTAATTTGGTATGTGTTGGACTAGGATTTCTGATTCTTGATTAAGATTTATCATTTTTATTCTTACCCTTCCCGTAAATGTGGGTGCCTACATGCACGTCCCCGCACCTAATATATCTTCTAGATGTACAGATATGACCGTTCGACTAGGATGTTGCAGAAATTAAATTATTGTCAACAATAAATATCATTCAAATATGGCAAGTAACAATATATTTCATCTCAAATATAACAATAAAGCATGTGAATCAACATAACAGCAAGCATGTGAACATCAAAAGGATAGATATGGCATCTCATGTATCATTCTCAACAAAGTATGTCTCAATGTGTCAGATGGGATTCTCTAGATCTATGGTTGAGGTCAAATGTGAATCTTTCAATATCTCAAGATCAGATCCTCGATCAATGATTTGGATTCAATTTATCTCTTTAACAATGTATCAAGATCAGATCATCAATATACCGATTAGATCTCTTTAAAACATTGATAATTATGATCAACACCTCAACTTTCATCAAAGCAGCCAAGATCAATGGCTCAGATCTCATATCAAGTTTAATCATAATCTAACTAAGATCCAATGATTCAAATTCTTTTAAATTACTTCATCATGATCAGATTAGGAAATCAATGGCTCAGATCACTCCTAATGTCAATCCAATTGTTCAAATATCTTCAAAATCATAATCTAACCGTTCAGATTCATTTACATCAATCATCAAGATAATCCGATGGTCCAGATTCATTTTTATCACTCATGATGTCAATCTAATTGTTTAAATCTCTTCAAAATCATAATCTAACAGTTCAGATTCATTTACATCAATCATCAAGACAATCCGATGGTTCATATTACTCAAATTAAGGTAAATTATGATCGACGGATGGAATCAAAATTCTAAGAACAATAATCCAATTTTATCAAAATTCCAAGATCAATGATCCAATTTCATCCAAAATTCCAAGCATATGGTCGAATCAATTTTAATTTCATAATATTTCCATATGATCGGATCAATCAAAATTCCATATGACCAATCAATTTCATCAAAATTGCATACGATCAATCAATTTCATGAAAATTCTATATGATAAATTTTAATTTCATCAAAATTCCATATGATCGGATCAATTAAAATTCAGAACATGATCATAGTTGGATCAATCTCATTCAATTTCTACAATCGGATCAATTTCATTCAATTTTCACATAATTGGGTCAATTTCAATTTCATCAAAATTCCATAATTGGATCAATTTCTTCAATTTCCACACAATTAGATCAATTTCATTCAAATTTCACAATCGGATCAATTTCTTCAATTTCCACACAATTGGATCAATTTCATCATATTCTATCACATAAAATATTCATTTAATTATCAAGTTTTGATCACATAAAATATTCATTCAATATCAGGTTTTGATCACATAAAACATTCATTCAATATCAGGTTTTGATCACATAAAATATTAATTCAACATCAAGTTTCGATCACATAAAACATTCATTCAACATAATTGGCTCACAATTAATTGATTAAAATTCATCATCAATGGCTCAAGGTTTAGTGAGGTAGATCAGGATTGTGATGGGAGGTGCTAATCAAGAGGCTAGCAGATCAGGTTTGGAGGTTTGTGATCAGTTGCAGGGTATGTGGCATGCATGGATGGTTGGGTTTTGATTAGTGCTACGGGTAAGGTTGGGTAGTGTTGAAAGTGGTGGATAGATGGACGAATGTAACGGCAAGGTAGCATCAAAGGGTTTTGCTTGTCAGTTTGTAGGCAAAGGAGTTTATGGATTTGATGCACAGGTGATAGACTGAGCCGTGGCAGCATGGATGGTTAGGTGGCAAATTTGCATGGTTGATCAGAGTTATTGGTGATGGGATTTATCGGATTAAGTTACAGAAAAGGTTTGGCAATAATGGAGATTTGGCTGTAGGTATATGGACATGGTTGAGTGGCAGCAAGGTACATCAATGGAGTTGAAAGTAGTAGGAGGTTGTGATGCTTACTCTACCTCTCCTTCTTCTTCTTCTTCTTCTTCTCCTACTTGCCCTATCTGTTTCAGGGTTTTTTCTCTTTTCCTCTGCCTCTCAATCTCACTCGCTCCAGCTGCTCAGTTTTCTCCCTCTCTCCTCTCTCAATCCGATTCTCCCCTCTACTTCTGGGGTTTTTTTTTTTTCCAATTTTCTCTCTTTTTTTCTTTCTCTTCACCAAGCTGTTCTCCTTTTCTTTCTAAACCCAGCCAAACCGCCAGCTTCTTACCTTTTCCTTCTCCTTTAGAGTCCACCAACTCTTCTCCTCTCCTTTTTCCTTTTTTTCCTTTTTTTTTTTGTTTCTTTCCAAGTTTATCCACCGAGTCTCTCTCTCACTCAATTCTTTTCTATTTTGTCCGAGTACCCTCGGATTTTCTTTCCTTTCCCTCAGATTCTCTCTTCAAATATCTAGTTTTTTTTCCTTTTTTTTTCTTTTTCTTTCCTTTCCTAAAATCGATCCCCAGCACCTCCCCTTTCCTTTTTCTTCAGATTCTACTTCTTTCCTTCTCAATCTCTCTCAATCTCTTGGATTCTCTTTCCAACCTCCATATATATTAATGCATATATAATATAATTAATACGTAACATATAATATAATAAGTTAATATGCATGCACATGTACAAAACTGGTTGAGCCGACTTGGTCCAAATTGGTCTGGCTCTCTCTATCATTTCATAAACCAATTCCGCTGCCATTCCGTATAGAATCTTTTGAAGGCCTCTGCCCTAAATTTTCTACGTTCACTTTGTAGAACACTAAAAATGAGGAATACTATAGCTTGAATCACATCAATTGGATATTTTATGGCCAACTTATGAATTTCTAAAGTTTAAAGAGGCCAATTTACGATAATTCGGCTAGCAACTCTACATGGGATGCCTCTCTGCCTCAAATTCTCCATGTTCATTTTGTAGAGCACCAAAAATGAAACATATTGAGACTTGAATCACTTGATTTGGACGTCGGATAGTAAAATTATGAAGAATTGAACTTCAAGTGGGCATATCGGCTTGCGGCTCCATATGGGATCCTTGAAGACCTCTACTCCAGATTTTCCATGTCCACTTTATAGAGCACCAAAAATGAGGAATAATGGCACTGGAATCACCTCATTTGGAAGTCAGATGAGCAAGATATAAGAAGATGAAGTTTAAATAATTAAACTTATGATAATTTGCTTGCAAGCCCTTGGATGATTATTATTAATTTTTAGAAAATACCCTTATTCTTATTCCCAGACTAAAATCGCCATATCTTCTCCATTTGACATCGGAATTGAGCGATTATTGTCTCATTTTGAAGGTATTTTCCAGACCTACATATCCATGCAGGTTGCATCCCATGCCCTTGCTGTGGGGCCCGCCGAAGACTGCCTCGCATTGAAATCCACCAACTTGCCATATGTATTCACTTAGGCTCCTGGACACTAAGGACCATCTCGGTTGTTCCAAAAACACTATAGACAGCATACCAGGGCTAATCGACTATCATTTTTTAGAGAGTTTCACTCGCCTCCCCTGTACTTTCTAAACTTTCTCTCATCTCTCCCACTTTGTTGTCCACACTCTAGTAAGACTTTGTTCAGCTGGGGATAGCAAAAATCGGGTGTTTAAAAAGGGTTGTTCTAAGTAATGAAATAATCGTTTCGAGATTACCTTAATGGTTATGCTAGAAGTTTTTGTTGCAAGAAGCTTGAAGAAGGACCTTTAATGGTAGTTCTTCCTCTTCTTCTTCCTTCAACCTTGTTCCAATTCACTTTCTTTCTCCCAAAACGTGTCAAAGGTTCTAATGATCTCAATTAGGATTCTTAGAGAGTTTATAATAGGGAGTTTATACAAGAGTTAGAGTTGCAGTACAACTCTTCCCTTAAGAATCCTATTCCTAGTATAAGTGTGATAAATGAGGCTTGGATATTGTCAAGTGACATTCCAACACATTCAAAAGTAGGTCTCACCTAATTTGGGACGTCCATGGGTGGTTAGGAATCAGTTGAAACCAAGCCCAACTAAGTCAGACTCAAACTGGTCCAATTCTAGGCACAGGTGGTCGATCCCAGGTGGGTGGTCGATTAGGCCCATTTCATTGACCTCCTTGGTCAACCGCCAAATCAAAATTGGTTTAGGTTGGCTAGGTCTTAGTTGGTTCGACTGTTTACTCCCGAACAAAGCTTTACAGTAAAAAAAAAAAAGGGTTTAGCCTCTCATCTAGAGTTCCATACACTTCATTGATGATACGGATGCTAGGCTAGTGTCGACAGGAGAACCTATTATGTGTGAAAATTTTCAAATTAGCCCATAATTTTGGATGCGGGTTTCACAGATGCAATTGAAGTTCTGGTAGCATGACCCATAGCGAGATGTTCTTAAGACCCACTTCTCATGAGTGGAGGTTTCTTTCCCATTGTCGGATGAAAGTAGGTCTCCCACCAACAAAAGACATGCCCACTTCTATAATTGATTTTCTATCTTCAGTTTTCGAGAAGTGGAAGGTGAACCCTCATTGCAACAATAGAAAATTTTCCACCAAGCCCTTAAGTTTCCACTATTTTCCAAGGAAAGATTTAATAAAACAAAAACTTGATCCCTGACCCATGAAAATCCCCATAGTAGTGTTTTTCAACTTCCTCAATCTCCCCCGCAACCACATCTAGTGTACACACATCAACCTTCATAGAATCTTTGGTCGTGGGTGGAATGTACCATAAATGTTGCTTAGGCTTTGGCTTCAGTGGGTGGGAGAAATGTTGGACCAAGATGAAGATTTAACAGCCAGAGCGATGGGTGGGGAGCACACTGGACACCTTAAAAGGGAAGGAAAGGGTGGAAAATCCTCATGGTTAGCGGTGGGTTTGGGGAAGAGGGAGGGCCATTGGGTTGGTTTGAGATTGCACTAAAGGGTTGTATGGTGGGTTCGGTGTTCAAGCAAGGTGTAGGAGTTAATAGAAGCATATGTTCAAGAGGGGAGGGGGGTTGTTAGGTTTAGTGACAGTCAAAGAGGAAAGTTGGGGGGTTTGAGCCTCAAGGGCATTGACCACTTGCAATGGGAGGACCATGGTTGGGGAAGCCCAAAGCACGTTGGAGCCACTGGGGGCTGGATAGGAAGGCCCCACTGGAGAAGGAGAAGAAGAAATGTGGAAAGGAACTGTTATCGAATCGCCTTCAACATGTCACCTGCAGAGCGAAAATCCATTTTTTTATAACTTCATGTTTCTTGAGTACCGTGACTTAAGTTATTCTTGGATTTTCATTACCAACATCTCCACTCTTACTCTATTGGAGATTATGAGTCAATCTTCTGATTCTACTCATCTTCTGCCTCTGCGAGGTTGCGAGTCCATCTTCTGCAACTCAGGGTGACTCTAACAGAGGCAATAAGTATGCTTTTATCTAGTTCTTTCTTCCTTTTCTTTCTTCTTTTTGTGATTCTAGTTCTCTCTCTCTCTCTCTCTCTCTCTCTCTCTCTCTCTCTCTCTCTCTCTCTTCATCCTCTTGTTTTTCTTCATTGGTGGCCACTGTTACTGCAACTGTTTTGGTGGCAAAAATGGTTGTCTCTGCTATAGCTGGTCTGGCAGTGATAGAAGCGGCAGCAGTCATGGATTTAGTTCATGGTATTGGAACAAGTACTAGTATCGGTATCAAAATCGCTATCAAATGTGGGTATTGGTCAAGTATCGGCTATATGCTAATGTGGCATACATTTTTGGTATCGGTTACATATAGGCCAATATTGGTTACATCTTTCACTAGTAACAGCTCGTATCGGTCAGGTATCAGTTTGCTATCTATCAATACTGATATTAATCGGTCGATACAATACCGATACCTCAAACCATGGCTACAGTAGCCGCTGTTGTTGTTCCTTCTTCTCCTTGTCCCTTAGCAGTGGCATCTACAGTAGGCCACTGTTGTAAAATTAATCTCAATTCAAGATTTCGTACCAACCCTAATATGCCACATAGGGTCCCTAGAACACAATGGAAAGTAAAGAATTGAATGAATAAACACGTACCTCTAACACTCTTTATTGATGATGTGAATCCTAGCTTTGATCCAAAGTCTTGTCAAGTCCTAAGCAGATCCCTTTTTGCTCTCTTTGTGTATGAGAGGAGAGATAGGAATAATACAACTTGGACTACAGGGACTCTAGATAGAATATTTATAACACTGTATCAGAACCCTAGTCAATCCCTATAGTGTATAGGGTTGGCTTATCTCTAACCCGTGATGAATCAAACCAAAACTGGTCAAACCAGTCATGTGAACTCCCACTAGACAATGGGTCTGATAATTAATTAACCCCATAAATAGATAACATCTAACAACTGTTGCCACCCTGGTGGTGATAGCATTGCTTGCCTTTAATGGTGGAGGCAGTGAACACCTCCTACTCTTTTTATTCCTCTTCTAACGTCTCTGAGTTTTTTGGTACTTTGTTCTTTTAACTCAATTCAATCAAGGTTTTTTCGTAACTATCAAGTTTTTGTTTTAGAAATTTCTGTTGTCATTCAACTCTACCTGGAAACATACTTTTTGTTAATTGTTTATCTACTAACTTAGGCTCTCTTTGGTATGTATTATAGAATTATATATATATATATATATATATATATATATATATATATATATATATATATATATATATATATATATATATATATATATATATATATATATATATATATTTAGCTACCACCCAAAAAGAATTGACCAAATCACCTACAGCCAAGTTGTTTAAAAAAATCACCTACCACCCAAGTTAAACAAATGTTAGTTAATGGACTGACGGGAAAGAGTTGAATTGTGTGTAGACGTTTATACCCCTTTCTTCTTCCTCTCTATTTCTCTATAATATTTTATCAAAAAAGAAAAAAAATGAAAAAAGAGAAACCCTAACTCTGGATTATAGTTTTGATAACAATGACGATGACGAAGAGGAAGGCTCCGGCATCGTTCTTCGTCGAATCTCTAATCTCCGTTGCAAATTTACCCCCAGTTTATTGATTGGATTAGGAAGGTGGGTTGCAGGGATTTTTTTAATGGAGTGTCTGAGTTTTGGTTTTCATTTTGTTCCTTCTTTTCTTGCTTTTATCCTCATTTTCTCTGATAGAATATTGGTTTTCTAAATGGTAACTTCGGCTCTGGATGGTAGAGATTGTTTCTGGGTTTTCATTTCTTCTTTCATTTTGATCGGTTCTGATTTGTAAAATAAGCCGTTTCCTTTGTTCTGATTATATTCTTATTCATCTTTGCTTCTCGTATTGATTTTGATACTTCCATTTTCTATTTTCTTCTCTCTATCTATTTGTATTTATGCATCTCTTGAAATGGGCCTGTTGATGATGAGGTCCCTTGATGCTTCCTTTCCTGAAACGGAGTTTGAGATTTTCGTCTCTGTAATTTTCATCTCCTCAGGCTCCGATTAAACGGTAACTATCGTAAAATCACTGAACACACTACCGCTACTGATACTGTTGCTATTTGGCGACTCTTCCGAATGTGAAGGAATCCATCCAACACTGACAGAGTCACGAAGTACACCATAGACCACCATATCCTCTGAATCATCGACATTTAATGGCAGATCTCCCCAGTTCTCTATCAAACAAGGGAAGAGACTGCTAAAGCTCAAGCTCCTACAATACATCGAAGCACCACCAGAGTTCTTTGCTGGAAAATTGATCGATGTTGTTGCCAATGATTCTGATTCATCAAATAGATGCCTACGAATCGATTCAATCAGAGAAAAATCCGATCCTTTTCAATCAGAGAAAAATCCAATCCTTCATATTCAAATCCTGACATTTTTTTTCCTTTTTCCTGTGTTATTCATTTATGAGTCTCAAATAGAGAGCAGATAGAATAGAGAGATGTTAGGAATCAGGAGAGGGGTGAGAGTTTATATAGGGAAGACCAGTACATGTACCTCTCTTTTATTTTTTTTCCCTTACAAAAAGGGTATTTTTGTCATTCAAGTATTTTCTAATGGTTGACATCAGCAGCTAATGGCTCTGTTAGTTGCTTTTGGATCTTTTTGATAAACGTTTGTCTAACTTGGGTGGTAGGTGATTTTTTTAAACAACTGGGTGGTAGGTGATTTGGTCAATTCTTTTTGGGTGGTAGTTAAAAAAATATATATATTACATATATATATATATATATATATATATATATATATATATATATATAGTTGTTTGGTATGATTTTATGGTATTTATTTATATTTAAAATAAATTGACATAATCTAAGATCAACAAATAAATTAGAAGGTGTTTATTTTAAATATAAATAAATAGCATAAATTATACCAAACAACTACATATGTCATAATCTATTACATAATTGATTCTATAATACATACTAAAAAAAGCCTTATTATGTGAATATATATACCTCATCAGTTTTTTTTCCATAATTGCACCCATTTCCTTCTTGAACTTCATGGATTCTCTCTCTCTCTCTCTCTCTCTCTCTCTCTCTCTCTCTCTCTCTCTCTCTCTCTCTCTCTCTCTCTTTCTCTCTCTTCTTTTTTTTGTTCCACTGATTCTTTTCAGGTTTTAAGTTTTGTTTTATTCGCTTTTATGTTCTCCTTTTAATCAAATTTTAACTCCATATCCGTTTAAAAATCAAATTCAAATTTTTTTTTATACTTTTAATGGATTTCATATCAAGTTTGGATAAGATAATTGATAAACATATTAGAATTCAAATAATATTTTATTCATACCGAATTTGGATCCATTTACTTTTAAAAGATTACAATAATTCAATGCCAATGTACTTTTTATTTTCTTAATATTGCCTGCATTTTGAAACCTCAACAATGATATATGAAAACAATAAAAATTACACATAATCTGATCCAGCTTGGCCATTCCAACCGTTTTTCTATACACAGACACGAGAGAGAGAGAGAGAGAGAGAGAGAGAGAGAGAGAGAGAGAGAGAGAGAGAGAGAGAGAGATGTTATGCAAGGGACTTGTTAAAGTGAGTTTGGAACTTCTCTATTTCCTTGGAAGGAAGAGCCACTAAAATGTTCACTCCATTGCCACTGCTAGACCCCTCAATGTCTAGGAAGAACACTACGATGTTCTTCCTATGGCGCACCATAGGACAACTGTACTTTGGCCTTCCTGAAGGGTACTCGACATTGTCTTCTAACTATATAGACAATCATCGCATTCACATAGAGGATTATGCGTATTCAAGTTCTTCATCTTCAAATACATCATTATCAGCTAAGTTATCTACAAAACAATCTAAAAAAATGTATACGTACAAGGGTAAGAAAAACCACACGCTCAGTGAGAAATTAATGCACACAAGCACACAATGCATGATTGAATTATTAAGGTTAATGGTTTGTAAATTGGCATGAGCAAGTAGCATTGTACCTAAATACTGGTGATGTACACTCAAGCATGGTAAGGTGAATGAAACATATTTGGCTATGCCTCATGTGAAACATTATCCAAAGAATGAAGATACAACCCAAGAACACACTGTTCTGGCATCATATTAGCATTCCCCCATCATAGGCTCCATCTTGCCATCTTATTCTACGCCTCAACCACTTCATTAAGTACACATTGTCCCAATCCCTGATGGGTAAGCACATAGAACAGACTCATCCCTAGTCTCTCCTGAAACGCTAAAGGTTTGCTCCCACCCATGTCCAGAACCCTACTCTAGCTGCGAAAGAGTCCGACCCATGACTGATCTACTATAAGCCTATGCCAATACCTAAACCCCTATTAGAAAGGGTTTCCTATCATGGGATATTGAAACCTAAATCAAGAATATTACTAATTCAGGTTCCCATATCCTAGCTTAATGAACCAAGATAAACCGTCCTATTCCAGCTATCTGGATCCACTAGATCACAAGCGAATGACAAACAATCATGTTATCAAACATTTACATGTTATCAAACAATCCATAATTTACCTATCCAATGTAGTGTTTATAATATGCAAGAATGCATAAACAGTTATTATAGTTATTGGATGGCATGTTATCATAGAGTAATCCAAACAAATAGCAAGCACATGCACACAGAAAACAAGAAGGTAAAACGATGCTAATCCCTCACCTGTCCTGTCACACCCCAATTCCACACAATTCAGAATGGTGTGATGAACCGCTAATAAACCAACGATTCAACCAGGATCTCGAATAGGCTATGCCCACGTTGTTAAACCAAAACACATTCCACTTTAATTAGAGGTAATTAAGTAAATAGGAAAGTCTTACAGATAATGAACTGAGGTCTAGTCAAGATAAATAATTGATATTCCATTTATCTCCAAGTAACCAAAACATAATTTAATACATATTACAATATCCAAAAACGAAAGTTAAACTCGAAGCGTATCCACAGTGAAATGCTAGCTTAATGAATAATAATAGTCCTCCACAGCTTGCTCATCATAGCCACCACATGTTTATATGTTGGCATGTTGACAAAATATTCAATCGTAATACCTGCAACATCAGAAACTAAAAAGAATTTCGTGCACGAGGGTCAGCTCTCCAACTTGAGCTAAGTGAGAAAACAAAACAATGCAACAAACATATGCATGCATTCAATTCATGTCTGTGGTCTGATTTATAAGTTTGCAATGTGCTATAGAAAGGTTCGGTGGCCGCCTCACCTCTATACATTAGTGTGTGAAGCCGCCCAAAGGTTAACGTTTATTGTCATCCCACATGCACCCACTATGGAATAGAGATAGAGCTAAAGTGCTTAGGACCACACTGCATCACACTTCCCCTGATACTCTACCCATACCAACACGTAAGCCCTGCTGGCGAGGGCTTGCAAACTGGGCTCGCAACTAACCAATCCTAATGTCAAACAGTGTACCCAAGGCCTCACCTCAGCATTCCTCAATACGTCCATAGAGATAGAGCTAAGGCCCCCCGGCAGAGTCGAAGACCACACGGTCTGAGACCACCTCCCCTGATACCCTACGACATAATAGTTCTGCTAAGGTAATGGGGATACGACGATGTCAGTGGACAAGACTTGAGTAGAGATAGAGCTAGAGTCTGGTGACCAGGCTAAACCACAATGTCACGTCCTCCCCCTGATGCTCCACTCGCATCAAGCATACTAACCACACACATACATTCACTTGTCTATTCCTAGCATCATCATCATCATCATGTTATAAATAAAATAATATTAAATATGCATGAACATTAATAGCAGGAATATTGGATGACATGTTGAATGCACATTACAAGCATACACGCATAAAATCAGTCATGGCATTGGACTCAAGAAATAAAAATAGTTTATTATTAGCCAACTAGTTTAGGTCTTGTTCCCTCACATTTTCTTGAGTGTAGATCCTATTTCATATTTCAAGCTTTAAGAATCACTTTTATATCAATAGGAAAACCTAACAAGTCGATAGATTTTAGTTAGAAGTCATTCTGACAATTTTAGGCTTGCTGTTAAGCGAGGGTCGTAGGACAGGTTGCTAGTAGGGTAGCAGTTTTCTACGACCCCCAGGGGTAGGGTCAATGCCAGGGTCGGATGTTCCATCGACCCTGGGTGCGACCACCCTATCTCTGGACTTCCCGAATGCTGGGGGTCGATCATGTGGTTTGGTAGGGTCGATTCCCAATCGACCCCACGTGCAACCCCCCATGGTTTGAGTCCACTTTTCCATTCTACATTCCATTCTTTCAGGTTTGGGTCCTTTGGCTTACTTTTATAGTCCATTCTATGATTGTTCTATGGCTCAAAACTCCAAGTTACTCACTTTTCATAGTTTTCCATAATTTCCATTGGAATTCATCCATGGATGGATGGTATTAGGGTTTCTCCTAACCTAACTTCCTCATAATCTAATCTAAGCTTTCAATTCAGATAGGGATTGAGGTTCATAACTTTTGTAGTCTGAGTTTCAAAGATTTCTCTGAGCTTCTTCTTCTTCCTTAGCCTTTTCTTCAAGTTTTCCTTCTCTTCTTCTCTTCTTTCTCTTCTCTTTCTCTCACTTTCAATTAGGGTTCTAAAAGGAGTGAAAGAGGCTTAGGGACGTCCTATTTATAGAAGAAAACCTCCCAAAATAAGTCCCATTGAGTTTAGGAAAGGTCCCAATCAAAATTAGGAAAGTTTCCTAATTTTCGGTTCATGCTGTTTTTTGCTATTTTCCTAGGTCGATGCTAGGGGGTCGATGGGGGGGTCGGACAATCCGAGACCCCTGTGACCCCCTGACCAAAAGTCAGCGGTTGGACTTCTTTTGAGGTGGGGGTCGACCCTGCCTATTTGGGCATGCAACCCTACCCTCATTTTAACTGTTTTTGAGTAAAATTTTATATTGGGTCTTGGTTTTCTTCACACACTTGGTCCACTTGGCTCGACCATGATTTGTAGACTGGTCACGTAATGAAATATAAGGTTAGACCGGGTTCGTGGCGTGTGGGTCTTACAACTCCACCACCCTTTAAAGAAATTTCATCTTCGAAATTCGAACGTACGGATCTTACAACTCCCCCATCCTTGAAATAAATTTTATCCTCAAAATTTGAATTTAGGTGGAAATTCTATTTCCGCATTGCATCTTCTTCTTTCCATGCAATCTTCTCCACATCTTGTCTTCACTAGATTATTTTTATATAATAATTATCCTAGTTTTTTTTTGAGATGTTGTACCTTCCAACTAGTGAACTAGGCTGGTACCACTTCAATAGTTAAATCTTCTATTTAATCTTGTGGATCAGTGGTCAATACCTTTGATATGGATCTCCAATGTACTTCTTCAATAGAGACACACGAAATACGTCATGCACACTAGACATGGACAGCGATAACTCTAGTTGATATACAACTTTTCTACATCTCTCTAAATTTTATGAGGTCCAAAACATATATCGGATACAACTTTCCCTTCTCATTGAATTGTTTTCAATCCATGCATAAGTTACATCTTCAAAAACACTTTGTCACTTATGGCGAACTCAAGGTCTTGGTGTCTCTCCTGACAAACTTGAGCTATCTTGGCCCTTTTCTTTGATCTTTTCAGCTACTCGACAGGTTTCTTCAATAGACTCAGGTCTTACCATCCCTTATTCACCAACTTTATTCCAAAACAAAAGAATTTGACATTTCTACCGTACCATGCTTTATAGGTGACATCTACATAGTAGCTTGGTAGCAAATTCAATCCACATATAGCTTAGTTAGCCGCTCCAAAACATACCGAGGTCGTATTGCAATGGAATGAGCTATCTTCATAAGGCGATCAACAATCACCCAAACCATGTCAACCGATCTGGGAGTCAGTGGCAAATCATTGACATAGTTCATTGTACAACAGTTCTACTTCCAGACTGGCTCCGATAGTGGTTATGGTAAGCCATGTTGGTCTTTGTCTTTCCGCCTTTACTTGTTGATAATTCGGACACTGAAACATGCATTTAGCCACAACTACTTCCATTCCTTTCTACCAAAATAATCTCTTCAATGTTTTGGTATGTATTATACTTCTAGAATGTATCCAATACGTAATAGAATGGGCTTTTAACATTATCTTATATCTTATGATCAGCATTTTTCACTTCAGTATACATAATCATCCTCTGTATCATAGGACCTTTTTTGCATCCGGAGTAAGTCAGGGTTTGGTTTTCCTTTCCCTAAATCTGCTTACACCGTTCTTATATACAGATCTAACAAAATTGTTACTTTTACTTCATCCATCAATTCAGAGATGATCTTTAATGCCACAAGCGCAGCCGACGAACTATTGCTCCATAAGTTCATCCATAAATTCTCGCTCAATTGGATCATCAAGAGTATCTATTATATGTTACTCTCCTTTCAATCTGAATTTGTTACTGTGAAACATAGGACAGCATCTATACTAGTTCCTTCCTCGGACTTCATAATTCTCTTTTTGCTCAAGGCCTTAGCTACTACCTTAGCCTTGCACGGATGACTCTGTATTTCACAGGCTTAATCCTTGAGCAATTCCAGCCATTTTTCTTATCTTTATGTTCAACTCTTTCTAATGAAGAGATAAATAAAACTCTTGTAATCCAATTTAATTTAAAATTCTTCTCTATATAGGTAATTTCTCTAAGTCTTGATTGCATAACTCATCCCCGGTACTTCCAAATCATGAGTAGGATAACTCTTCTCATGCTCCTTCAATTTTCTTGAAGCATATACAATCGCTTATTTACCTTGCATCAACCCGCATCTGAGATCCAATCTGAATGCTTCGATGTTTAGGGTAAACGGTTTCCCTGGTGTCCAAATGATCAAGATAAGAGTTGATATCAACCTTACATTAGATGCTGGAAACATTCTTCACACTCGTCAGTCCAATTAAACTCCTCTCCCTTCCTGGTTAGCTTGGTAAGAGATTTTGCGATCTTAGACTAGTCCTCCACATTTGTCTGTAATAACCAGCTAAACCCAAAAAACTTCTTATCTTCACAATATTCTTTAGGTGTTTCTCACCATATGATTTCTTCTATCTTAATAAGGTCCACTTTAATCCTTTTTTATGATGCTACGTGATTTAGGAAGATCACTTTGTTTAATCAGGTCTCATATTTCTTGGACTTAGCATAAAGCTTTTTCCCTTCTCAGCTGTTGTGAAGCTGTTATATGATCCGTCGTATGAGTTGCTTCATTCTTGGAATAAATCGAAATATCATTTATGAAAACTATGACCAACGTGTCCAACATGTCATGAAACACCCAGTTCTTCAGCTCCATAAAAGATGTAGCGGCATTGGTTAATCCAAACGTCAAAATCGGGAGCTCATAATGTCCAATCCCGATTCTAAAGGTATCTTTGAGATATTGTTGTCCAAATTCTTCAGCTGTTGATATCTTGAAGATCAATCTTAGAAATTTCCTTTGCTCTTTGCAATTGTTTAAACAAGTCATCGATCTGAGATAGTAATTATTGATTCTTGATTGTGAGTTTGTTTAGTTCCCAGTAGTCTATACCTAATTTGACACTACCGTCCTTCTTCTTCACGGATTGCATTGGTACTCCCCGTGACGTAATACCTAGCCTATTAGGACCTTAGTCTAATAACTCTTGTAGTTGAGTCTCAGTTCCTTCAACTACATAGGAACTACTCTATAGGTGCCTTTGACACAAGTATCATCCTTGGTAACAAGTCGATGACAAACTTGGTCGTATGATCAGATGATAACCCAAGTAACTCTCCTGGAAACACATCAAGAAATTTATGCATTACATCAATATCTTCCATCTGTAGTGCTTCTTTGGTAACGTATACCACAGATGCCATATGTCTAACTTTTCTCTTCAAAGCATCTCTTTGCCTTTAGCATAACGGAGATCAGCTTTCACTTCTTAGGCAACATGCTCCTAATAATACTAAATTATATGTCATCCTTATTCTTGAATGATAATCTCTTCTATGCACACAACAACTTTGTAGAGTGTTGAGACAACCAGTCTATTCCCAAGATGACGTCAAATTCTACCATCTCAAGTCGACTCAGGTTGCATCTAAATTCTGTCCATCCATATGATTTGGACATTGTTCGTAACACTCATCCCATACAACATCTAGTCCAAAAAGGGCTTGAACTAGAAAATCTAGTGTAACGGTCTTAAGAGCTTGTCTAGTTCTTTCATCTCTTATGATTTTCAATGACTATCGCTAATAATCTTATATCTTGAAAAGTTCATTAGCTTATATTTCCTTTATCACTTCTGTTCTATCTTGATCTCTCTTTTATATACCACAAAAAAAATATCTTATGATTGTTACTTCATATCCGAAGTCTATCTATAAGCATTAGGGTATATGCTTATAAATTCATTAATCCAACCAAACTCTTTTGGTCTTTACTTAATCATCTCACTCGACATTTGGCATAACCTAGTATTACTTATACTAATCTGAATACTATCAATGCCATGATTTTTGACTTTATCATTGTATCCACTCTTAGATTTTCCTTTAAGAATCTTCTGCCTTGTCAAAATTCATACCGATATAGCCATCTTTAACTTTACTTGAGTGCTATCTACTCTTTCCTAGTTACTCTTGATAGTTTTTATTTTTTCTCATGCACTCTTTTATGACCATATCCATCTATTCAGCAATCTTGAAATAGATCCTCTATTTCTTCATCTGAGGTTCCTTGGTTATAGAATCAAATCTGACTTTAATCATCTTACTTCCCATAATTCCTTATTCACTAAACATCTTATCAATGGATGTCGAGAAATATAAGAATCAGAATGTTTATCCAAAACAATTCATTTCCTTCTTTCAATTTAGCATAATGTCAAACACTTGCTTTATCTAATGAACTTAAGTTTAAAGGACCAGAAGTAAATTTATGGTAATCCAACCAGCATCAAAAGATCATCAAGTTGCACGGTGGTCCAAATATATGAAAATAGAGGTTTTACAACTCTTAACCTCATGCTTACAGGTTCTATTGAGTGTATAATGTCATTGGTCAAGGCACTATAGGAATAAATCTGGAGAAAGTTTTTGTACATCATAAATCAGGTATAAATCAGAAGATGTACGCTCAACATGATTAAACATTTAACTATTCATTCAGTTCATATCTCTGTTCATGTTGTTGATCATGAGAGTGGCTCAGTTTGGTATAATCAGGACTAATACTAAAGAAACAATATCTATAACTCCAATTGACAGGTTAAATTAAGAAGGTATCCTGTCAAGACACGAGAATTTAAAATCTGCTATGTGCATCATCTATAATCATAAGAGTAAGTCAATAATGCACCGCATGCTATATAAACCTATCTATTTATAAGGCCACAATAGATTTGATCCTCTGCTGAAAATGTTTAAGGCTTCGTCTTCAGAAAATATTCCTCAATCCTTGGCCAGATCATTGTGTCATGATGCAGCTATCCCATACATCGGTGGCTGATAAGGGTAACCACCTTGATATACTGCTTGTTGTGCACCAAGCTTCTGCACTGGGATGTGCATTACAGGGTCTTGTTGTATGGTAGGCACTATGTTATAGCTAACAGGTGTTGGGGGTACAGTATTGCTACCAATTGGTACCGTACTTGGTCTGACTCGGAGGTGTTGATGTAACATTGGCAACTTGGGTAGTCCAGGTGATTGGCTAGAGTGGCCTGGTTGTTCACCTCCTTTGATTTACCCCAATCTGATTATCATTATTTAGCATCTGCTCAGATGAGTTTTCATTACCCATTCTCAACCCAGATAGTGGTGGGGTCAAGTTGCAACTTCTACTTAATACTCAGCAGGTAATGGATCAGCTTGTGGTGGATCTCATTCCGAGTCTCAATGTCACCCAGGAGTATAGATTTATCTTCTTGTAGTTACTCTTATTTTTAATGTATGGCCATTATTCTCTTATCTCTGTTGGATTAGCCTGGGATCTTTCCCTTTATCTCTACAGGGATTTTGGCATTACTAGCCATTTTCCTTCTTCCTCTGTCATACATCGAGTTTCACATCTTGTGAGTACCAACTCAGTATTCCAATTTCTCTGCTTTACAGATGCTCCCTTCTTGCTACTGTACTATATCTTTTGAATACTTAGGTAACTGCCCGACTTATAGATAGTACCCTATATTATTTTTTTATCAGGATAAATTTTGGTCTTCTCTTTCTGTTCGAGTGTATATATATGGTTCCACCTTTAATATGTACATTATTGTCTTGTTTAAGTTCTGTCTCAACCAACACAGGTGCTTATGGTGTGTTTGTATTAAAGCTTTTAATTTATCCTAACTCAGTTCAAGGACTCTAGTGGAAGTATTCAGGTTTCATGGGAAAGGCCTGAGAGCTCTGATACCAAGTTGTCACACCCCAATTCTACACTATTCAGAACGGTGTAATGAATCTCTAATAAACCAACGGTTCAACCAGGATCTCGAATAGGCTTCGCCCACGTTGTGAAACCAAAACACATTCCACATTAATCAGAGGTAATAAAGTAAATAGCAGAAGTCATACAGATAATGAACTGAGGTTTAGTCATGATAAATAATTGATATTCCATTTATCTCCAAGTAACCAAAACATAATTTAATACATATTACAATATCCAAATACGAAAGTTAAACTCGAAGCGTATCCACAGTGAAACGCTAGCTTAATGAATCATAATAGTCCTCTACAGCTTGCTCATCATAGCCACCACATGTTTATATGTTGGCATGTTGACAAAATTTTCAATCGTAATACCTGCAACATCAGAAACTAAAAAGAATTTCATGCATGAGGGTCAGCTCTCCAACTTGAGCTCAGTGAGAAAACAAAACAATGCAACAAACATATGCATGCATTCAATTTGTCTGTGGTCTGGTTTATAAGTTTGCAATGTGCTATAGAAAGGTTAAGTGGCCGCCTCACCTCTATATACGAGTGTGTGAAGCCGTCCAAAGGTTAACGTTTATTATCGTCCCACATGCACCCACTATGGAATAGAGATAGAGCTAAAGTGCTTAGGACCACACTGCATCACACCTCCCTTAATACTCTACCCATACCAACATGTAAGCCTCTGCTGACGAGGGCTTGTAAACTGGGCTCGCAACTAACCAATCCTAATGTCAAATAGTGTACCCATGGCCTCACCCCAGCATCCCTTAATACGTCCATAGAGATAGAGCTAAGGCCCCCCCGCAGAGTCGAAGACTACACGGTCCGAGACCACCTCCACTGATACCCTACAACGTAATAGTTCTGCTAAGGTAATGGCGACGACGATGTCAGTAGACAAGACTTGAGTAGAGATAGAGCTAGAGTCTGGTGACCAGGCTGAACCACAATGTCACATCCTCCCCCTGATGCTCCACTCGCATCAAGCACACTAACCACACACATACATTCATATGCCTATTCCTAGCATCATCATCATCATCATGTCATAAATAAAATAAAATTAAATATGCATGAACATTAATAGAAGGAATATTGGATGACATGTTGAATGCACATTACAAGCATACATGTATAGAATCAGTCATGGCATTGGACTCAAGAAATAAAAATAGTTTATTATTAGCCAATTAGTTTAGGTCTTGTTTCCTCACCTTTGCTTGAGTGTAGATCCTATTTCAAGCTTTAAGAATCACTTTTATATAAATAGGAAAACCTAACAAGTCGATAGATTTTAGTTAGAAGTCATTCCGATAATTTTAGGCATGCTGTTAAGCGAGGATCGCAGGACGGTCGCAGGTAGTGTAGTAGTTTTCTGCGACCCCCAGGGGTAGGGTCAATGCCAGGGTCGGATGTTCCATCGAACCTGGGTGCAACCACCCCATCCCTGGACTTCCCGAATGCTGGGGGTCGATCCTGTGGTCTGGTAGGGTTGATTCCCAATCGACCCCACGTGCGACCCCCCATGGTTTGAGTCCACTTTTCCATTCTACAGTCCATTCTTTCATGTTTGGGTCCTTTGGCTTACTTTTATAGTCCATTCTATGATTGTTCTATGGCTCAAAACTCCAAGTTACTCACTTTTCATAGTTTTCTATGATTTCCATTGGAATTCATCCATGGATGGATGATATTGGGGTTTCTCCTAACCTAACTTCATCATTATCTATTCTAAGCTTTCAATTCAGATAGGGATTGAGGTTCATACCTTTTGTAATCTGAGTTTCAAAGATTTCTCTGAGCTTCTTCTTCTTCCTTAGCCTTTTCTTCAAGTTTTCCTTCTCTTCTTCTCTTCCTTCTCTTCTCTTTCTCTCACTTTCAATTAGGGTTCTAAAAGGAGTGAAAGAGGCTTAGGGACGTCCTATTTATAGAGGAAAACCTCCCAAAATAAGTCCCATTGAGTTTAGGAAGGGTCCCAATCGAAATTAGGAAAGTTTCCTAATTTTTGGTTCATGCTGTTTTTTTCTGTTTTCCTAGGGTCGATGCTAGGGGGTCGATGGGGGGGTCGGACAATCCGAGACCCCTGCGACCCCCCAACCAAAAGTCAGCGGTTGGACTTCTTTTGAGGTGGGGGTCGACCCTGCCTGTTTTGGCTTGCGATCCTACCCTCATTTTGACTGTTTTTGAGTAAAATTTCATATTGGGTCTTGGTTTTCTTCACACACTTGGTCCACTTGGCTCGACCATGATATGTAGACTTGTCACGACATGAAATGTAAGGTTAGACAGGGTTCGTGGCGTGCGGGTCTTACATGTCCTGTAAATGATGAACTAGTCCTCACTCTGTAGTAGACAAAGTCCCTTCCCTTGTTTTCCTACGTCAGCTTACCTATTCCAATTGAGGTACGAATATTACTTATGATTGTTTAGTTTCGCTTCTTTTAGATCTAGGGTATCCTCATTAGTCTTAAAAACATGTCCTAAGGTCACTTGGTTAAGTCTCAAAGTTGTTGGTTGAAAATTTAGACTTTTTCTTAACAAGTGGTCGATGGAGGTGGTTGATCACTTTAGGTGGTTGATCAAATCAATTTTATTAACTGCTTAGGTATTTTGGCCAATATGAATTTCAGAGGCTTGCACCTCTCTAGGTTTACTTCTACAGATGTTTTATGATGAGTTTACATTACTGGTTAGGATAGAATCCTATTCCCATGGATTATATGCATGTATGGTTCTCGATTGTGAATGGCGGCTTTGAAACTACATGTGCTTACACTCTTGGGAGTACATTCTAATCAAACTAATCATTCCAACATGTCCATTTTGTCATTCTTGAGGCGTGGGATGGCTAACATAGTCCAATTGGGTAATCAGTATGAAAATTATCAAGGATACACCTCTCTGTGGACCAGGCAGTCGACGATAGTTGAGGCGGTCGATCAAGTAAATTTAGTTGACCGCCCTTGTCGACCGCCTCATACCAATGAGCTTGAACTGAATTCAATTCAATCCGTTCTCCATGACATGGGGTTGAGGGCTATCCTAAAGGATTTCTAAGGGTCTGTACTATATCAATGGCCATTTCTCAATCATAATTCAATGTTATCCATTAGAAAAAATTTTACCTAACCCCCAAAAACTATGTCAAATTCGATCTACTACCCAATGGTTTTCAGATATTCTAACCAGCCCCATTTAACTGACAGAATTGACTGAACATATGAGTAGACATTCCTACCCTTTCTATTTCAAACTTTAAAACATTAAAATGAGATAAAGTTACTAATTTTTCCTTTCTTTAAAACATTAAAATGAAACTTTAAAACATTGAGTTATGGGAATAGTTAAGAATTTCGGCTGGAATATTTTGGATTTTTGCTAACCCGAAACGATACTGGGTATCGACACTGAAAATGCCACAATTCGGTCCGAAATTCAAAATTAATGTTATGTTCCGATGAAACCAGAATGGTTTCGATGGTTTCGTCTCCTTTACAGTCATCAGATTTCTCCACGAAGTGTTGGTCGCACCTTGAGGGGAAGGATTTCCAGCCATATTGTGCAGGAGGCCTGGAGACCAAACCAAAGGGACTATGGCAGAAGACGCTATTCTAGGGTTCCTCGAATCGAGCGAAACGATATGGGTTGTCGATTTCAGGCTTTGCTGCTCGTCCTCTGCCTTTAACTTTTGTTTTTGTTTCTACAAGGAGGAAGAGCAGAGCAACAACAATTTTACAACGAAAGCAGCTCTGAAGCTTGAATGACGGAAAGCACGGAAATAATTTTCAATTTCCCATTGCATAGAATCTGGAATAAATCATGGACCGAAGTAAAAAGTGAAAACCAAAACTGGACGGGTGCCTTTTTTTCCAAGCATTTCTCTGCAATGTTAAACGTGCATTCTTGTTAGAGCAAGAATGAAAGAGAAGGAACAGAGTGGGAACCAAAGAGAGAGGTGGAGGAAGAAGGCGATTGTTGCAGGATTTAGTTTGGGGGGTATTATCATCTTTTATTTTTGGAATAAGGGCAATATTGTCCTAATATTTGCAACTAACGGGACTCTACTAACGGGTGGGGTCTCTTTGACTAATGGTGGAAAAATTTTGGGAGGTAGATGACACATTTGGAAACTTTTTGGGTGGTAGATGAGACTTTTGAAATTGTTGGGGGTTAGATCGAATTTGACATAGTTTTTGGGGGTTAGATGAAATTTTTTCTATCCATTATTATAAGGTCCTACATTGAATACTTATATCAATTTATCCTTTAGAAGAATTATTGAACAATTCTACCTAATATCCATTAATGGATTCTTGAAACTTTGTTTTTCAACATGATCAAAGGATGGGTTTCACCTCATAAGATCATCAACGTTAGTTCTAAGTAATGAAATAATTGTTTCGAGATTACCTTAATTCTTATGATAGAAGTTATTGTAGCAAGAAGCTTGAGGGAGGACCTTCAATGGTAGTTCTTCCTCTTCTTCTTCCTTTAACCATGTTCCAATTCACTTTCTCTCTCCCAAAATGTATCAGAGATTCTAATGATCTCAATTAGGGTTCTTAGAGAGTTTATAATAGGAAGTTTATACAAGAGTTAGAGTTGCACTGCAACTCTTCCCTTGAGAATCCTATTCCTAGTATAAGTGTGATAAAGGAGGCTTGGATATTATCAAGTGACACTCCAACACATTCAAATGTAGGTCTCACCTAATTTGGAACATCCATGGATGGTTAGGAATCAGTTGGAACCAAGCCCAACTAAATCAAACTCGAACTGGCCCAATTCTGGGCATGGGTGGTCGATCCCAGGTGGTGGTTGGTCAATCCCATTTCATAGACCCCCTTGGCCAACCGTCGAACCGAAATTGGTTCAGGTTGGCCAAGTCTTGGTTGGTTCGACTGTTTATTCCAGAACAAAGCTTTTATAGTAAAAGAAAGAGGGTTTTAACTCTTATCTAGAGTTCCATACACTTCATTGATGATACGGATGCTAAGTTAGTGTTGGCAGAAGAACAATTATGTGAGAAAATTTTCAAATTAGCCCATATTTTTTTATGTGGGTTTCACAAATACAGTGGGAGTCCTGGCAGTGTGTGTCACACCCCAATTCTGAACCAACCAGAATGGTGTGATGAACCGTCAATAAACCAATGGTTCAACCAAGATCTCGAATAGGTTATCCCCATTTTTGTTAAACCAAAACACATTCCACATTAATCAGAGATAATAAAGTAAATAGCAGAAGTCTTTCAGGTAATGAACTAAGGTCTAGTCATGATAAATAATTAATATTCTATTTATCTCCAAGTAACCAAAACATAATTTAATACATATTACAAATATCCAAATACAAAAATTAAACACTAAGCAAATCCACAGTAGAAACACTCACTTAACGAATCATAATAGTCCTCCACAGCTTGCTAATCATAGCCGCCACATGTTGGCGTGTCAACATAATCTTCAACCGTAATACCTGCAACATCATAAACTAAAAAGAATTATACGCGCGATGGTCAGCTCTCCAACTTGAGCTCAGTGAGTAAACAAAACTATGAAACAAACATATGCATGCATTCAAGTCATATCTTTGGTCTGGTTCATAAGTTTGCAATGTGCAATAGAAAGGGTTGGTGGCCGCCGCACCTCTATACACAGGGTGTGTAAGCCCACCCAACGGATCAAACACCATTGTCATCCACAACCACCCCACCATGGAATAGAGATAGAGCTAAAGTACTTAAGACCGCACTGCTTCACACTTCCCCTGGTGCTCTACCCATACCAACACGTAAGCCCCTGTTGGCAAGGGCTTGCAAACTGGGCTTGCAACTAACCAATCCTAATGTCAAACAGTGTATGCAAGGCCTCACCCCAGCATCCCTCGATACGTCCATAGAGATAGAGCTAAGGTCCCCCGGCAGAGTCAGAGACAACAAGGTCCGAGACCACCTCCCCTAATGCCCTACGACGTAATAGTTCTGCTAAGGTAATGGCGATATGACGATGTCAGTGGACAAGAATTGAGTAGAGATAGAGCTAAAGTGCTTAGGACCACATCGCATCATACTTCCCCTGATGCCCTACTCGCATCAAGTACACTAACCACACACAAACATTCACATGCCTATTCCTAGCATCATCATCATCTTCATGTTATGAATAAACGAAATTAAATATGCATGAACATTAATAACAGAAATATTGGATGACATGTTAAATGTACAATACAAGCATACAAGCATAGAATCATTCATAGTATTGGACTCAATAAACAAAACCAGTTTATTATTAGCCAATTAGTTTAGGTCTTGTTCCCTTACCTTTGATTGAGCGTAAATCCTCGTTCAAGATTTATGAATCACTTTCAAATCACTAGAAAGACCTAACAAGTCGATAGATTTTAATTAAAATTAATTCCGTTAAATTTAAACTAACAGAAACTGTAGGGTCGCAGGGTAGGGTCACACCTAAGGTAGCAGTTTCTGCGATCCTAAGGTGTAAGGTCGGACATGGGGTCGGGTACAATCAACCCTATGTGCGACCACACCCTCCCTAGGACTTTCTAAGGGCATGTGATCGATCCTGTGGTCTTGTAGGTCCATTCTAAGATTGTTCTATGGCTCATAACTATGATTTTTACACACTTTCCATTGCCTATAATGATAACTTCCATGGATTCCTTTGAAACTTGTCCATGGATGGATGATTTGGGTTTCTCTTAATCCTAACTTCCTCATAATCTATTCTAGGCTCTTACTTTATGAAGGGAATTAGGTTCATACCTGAGGTTGGCTGAGATTCAGAGGTTTCTCTAATCTTCCTCCTCTTCCTTAGCCTTTTCTTTAATTTTCCTTCTCTTCTTCTTTTCCTTTTCTTTCTCTTTCTCTCACTTTCAATTAGGGTTCTAAAAGGAGTGAAAGAGGCTAAGGGACGTCCTATTTATAGAGAAAAACCCTCCATAATAAACCCCAATGAGTTTAGGAAAGATCCCCTTCCAATTAAGAAGGTTTCCTAATTTTCGGTTCTTGCTATTTTCATAGGGTCGGACGTAGGGTCGGATGTACTGAGACCCTACATTTTTTAAAACGTGAGACCCTAGGGTGTAGGGTCGCATGTAGGGTCGGATGTAGGGTCGCATAATCCGAGACCCTATGTTTTAAAACATGCGACCCCACGACCAAAAAGTCATGGGTCGGACTTCTGTTGAGGTGGGGGTCAACCCTACCTGTTTAGGCATGCGACCCTACCCTCATTTTGACTGTTTTTGAGTTAAATTTCATATTGGGTCTTGAGTTTCTTCACGCACTTGGTCTACTTGGCTCGACCATGATATGTAGACTGGTCACGAAACGAAGTGTAAGGTTAGACCGGGTTCGTGGCGTGCGGGTTTTACAACTCCGCCACCCTTAAAAGTAATTTCGTCCTCAAAATTTGAACGTACGGATCTTACAACTCCCCCATCCTTAAAATAAATTTTGTCCTCAAAATTTGAATTTAGGTGGGAATTCTATTTCTGCATTGCATCTTCTTCTTTCCATGCAATCTTCTCCACGTCTTGTCTTTGCCAGATTATCTTCATATAATAATTATCCTAGTTTTTGAGATGTTGTACCTTCCAACTAGTAAACTAGGCTGGTACCACTTCAATAGTTAAATCTTCTATCTACCCCAGTGGATCAGTTGTCAATACCTTTGATATGGATCTCGAATGTACTTCTTCAATAGAGACACACGGAATACGTCATGCACACTAGACACAGACATCGGTAACGCTAATTGATATGCAACTTTTCTATATCTCTCTAAAATTTATAAGGTCCAATACATATATAGGATACCACTTTCCCTTCTTGCTGAACTGCTTCAAACCATACATAAGTGATACCTTCAAGAACACTTTGTCACTTATGACGAACTCAAGGTCTTGGCATCTCTTCTAACAATCCTGAGCTGCCTTGGCCCTTTTTCTTTGATCTTGTCTGCCACTTGACAGGTTTCTACATTAGACTCAGGTCTTAAAATTCTTCGTTCACCAACTTTATTACAAAATAGAAGAATTTGACATTTCTACCGTACCATGCTTTATAGGTAATATTTACATGGTAGCTTGGTAGTAAATTCAATCCACATATAGCTTAGTTAGTCGCTCCAAAGCATACCGAGGTCATATAGCAATGGAATGAGTTATCTTCCTAAGGCAATCAATAATCACCCAAACTGGGTCAACCGTTCTAGGAGTCTATGGCAAATTAGTGACATAGTTCATTGTAATGCAGTTTTATTTCCAGACTGGCTCTGATGGTTGTTGTAGTAAACCATGTTGGTCTTTGTCTTTCAGCCTTTACTTGCTGATAATTCAAACACTGAAACACGCACGAAGCCACATTTGTTATCATTCCTCTTTACCAATACAATCTCTTCAGGTCATGATACATATGGGTACTCCAGGATGTCCTGAATATTGAGTAAGTCAGGTTCAGGTTTTTTTTCTCTAAATCTTCTTGCATCGTTCTTAGATATAGATCTAACAAAATTACTATCTTTACTTCATCCATCAATTCAGAGATGATCTTTAATGTCACAAGCACAGCCGAGGAACTATTGCTCCATAAGTTCATCCATAAGTTCTCGCTCAATTAGATCATCACGAGTTTCTATTATATGTTACTTCCTTCCAAATCTGAATCTATTGCTGTGAAACATAAGGCAACATTTATACTGGGTCCTTCCTTGGACTTCATAATTCCCTTTTTGCTTAAGATCTTAGCTATTACATTATCCTTGCACTGGTGACATTGAATATCACGGTCTTAATCCTTCAGGAGTTCCAACCATCTCCTTAGCTTCCAGTTCAACTCTTTCTGGGTGATGAGATAAGTAAGACTCTTATGTTCCCATTTAACCTAAATTCTTCTCTATATAGATAATGTCTCCATGTCTTGATTTCATAATTCATCACCGGTAATTCCAAGTCATGAGTAGGGTAACTCTTCTCATGCTCCTTCAATTGTCTTGAACATATGCAATCGCTTATTTACCTTGCATCAACCCACATCGTAGATCCAATCCGAAAGTTTCGATGTATAGGGCAAAAGATTCCCTTGGTATCGAAACGATCAAGATGAGAGCTGATATCAACCTTGTTTTTAGAGTTTGGAAACATTCTTCACACTCGTCAGTCCAATTAAACTCCTCTCCCTTCCTGGTTAGCTTGGTAAGAGGTTTTACGATCTTAGAGTAGTCCTCCACAATTGTCTGTAATAATCAGCTAAACCCAAGAAACTTCTGATCTTCACAATATTCTTTAGGTGTTTCTCACCATATGATTTCTTCTATCTTAATAAGGTCCACTTTAATCCTTTTTTTATGATGCTACGTGATTTAGGAATATCACTTTGTTTAATCAGGTCTCATATTTCTTGGACTTGGCATAAAGCTTTTCCCTTCTCAACTGTTGTGAAGTTATTCTAAGATCCGTTGTATGAGTTGCTTCATTCTTGAAATAACCAAAATATCATCTATGAAAATTACGATCGACGTATCCAACCTGTCATGAAACACCCAGTTCATCAGCTCCATAAAAGATGTAAGGCATTGGTTAATCCATAAGTCATAATCGAAAACTCATAATGTCCAATCCCGATTCTAAAAGCTATCTTCGAGATATCACTGTCTAAATTCTTCAGCTGATGATATATTGATTGAAGATCAATCTTAGAAAATACCTTTGCTCCTTGCAACTGTTTAAACAAGTCATCGATCTGAGGTAGTAATTATTGATTCTTGATCGTGAGCTTGTTTAGTTCCCGGTAATCTATACATAATCTGACACTACCGTCCTTCTTCTTCACGAATTGGCACTCCCCGTGATGCAATACTTATCCGATTAGAACCCTTGTCTAATAACTCCTGTAGTTGAGTCTCAATCCCTTCAACCACATAGGAACTACTCTATAGGTGCCTTTGACATAAGTATCGTCCTTGGTAACAAGTCGATGACGAACTCGATCGTATGATCAGATGGTAACCCAGGTAAGTCTCCTGGAAATACATTGAAAATTTATACATCACATCAATATCTTCCATCTGTGGTGGTTCTTTGGTAACGTATACCACAGATACCATATATCCAACTTCTTTCTCTTCAAAGCATCTCTTCGCCTTTAGCATAGAGAGGATCAGCTTTCACTTCTTAGGCAACATGCTTCCAAACTAAATTATATGCCATCTTTATTCTTGAATGATAACCTCTTTTATGCACATAACAACTTGTAGAGTGTTGAGACAACCAGTCTATTCCCAAGATGACGTCAAAATCTACCATCTCAAGTAGATTTAGGTTGCATCCAAATTTTGTCCATCCATATGATTCGATTATTAACATCTAGTCCAAAAGGGCTTGAACTAGCAAAATCTGGTATGAAGGTCTTAAGAGCACATCTAGCTCCTTAATCTCCTAGTTTTTCAAAGACTATCATCCAAAATCTCATATCTTGAAAGAAACTCATTATCTTATCCTTGTTGTTCTACCCTGGTCTCTCTTTCATACCTCAAAAAATATCTTGTGATTGTTACTTACTTTCTTGCTCATGCACTCTTTTATAGACATGACTCATATCCTTCCATTCAGTAATCTCAAAACAAATCCTCCATTACTTTATCTGAGGTTCATTGGCTATAGCATTTAATCTGAATTTAATCATCTTCCTTCCAATAATTCCATATTAACTAAACATCTTATCAATGGATGTCGAGAAAGATAAGAATCAGAATGTTTATCCAAAAACAATTCATTTTCTTCTTTCGAATTCAGGGTAATAACGAACACTTGCTTTATCTAGTGAACCTAGGTTTAAAAGATCAAGAGTAAATCTAGAGAAAGTTTTGGTACATCAATAAATCAGGTATAAATCAAAAAGATGAATGCTCAACATGATTAAACATTTAACTATTCATTCAGTTCATATCTCTGTCCATGTTGTCGATCATGAGAGTGGCTCAGTTTGGTATAATCAGGACTAACACTAAAGAACAATATCTATAACTCCAATTGACAGGTTGAATCAAGAAGGCATCCTATCAAGGTATGAGAATGAAAAATTAGGTATCTGCATCCTCTATAATCATAAGAGTAAATCAATAATGCACCGCATCCTATATAACCTATCTAGTTATATGGCTACAATATCTTTGATCATTTGCTGAAAATGTTTGAGGCTTCTTCTTTAGAAAATATTTCTCAATCCTTGGTCGGATCATTTTGTCATGATGCAGCTATCCCATACATCAGTGGCTGATAATGGTAACCACCTCGATACACTGCTTGTTGTGCACCAAGCTTCTGCACTAGGGTGTGCATTACTGGGACTTGCTATATGGTAGGCACTATGTTATAGGTCACATGTGCTGACGTACAGTGTTGATACCAATTAGTACTGTCACACCCCAATTTTGCACTATTCAGAATGGTGTGATGAACCGCTAAATAACCAACGGTTCAACCAGGATCTCAAATAGGCTATCCCCGCGTTATCCAAACTTACACGCATCCACAATCATAATCAGAGTAAATACACAATAGCGGAAATCTTGTAAATAAATGAACTGAGAACTAAGATGATATCAATAATTTAATAGCAAATTATTATGTTCCCAACTGAGACATAAATAATTAAATATCAAATATAAGTCTTTATTAAATGCAATAAAAGAAACCTATAAAATATCTAATCAAATACACACGAGTTGCACTCGCAAGAGGAGTCGTGTGTATCATCTTCAGCTCTAGCTTCCATAGCTGCCATGTTTCCGTACACAGACGCGTGCACGTAGTCTTCAACGGTATAACCTGCACCATCAACTAAAAATATTCAATGTCGAGGGGTGAGCACACATCACGGCTCAGTGAGTAGCCAAAACAATGCAACAATACATATGCATGCAAAAAGTCCATTTATATCTTTGGTCTGATTTAATGTTTGCAGTATGCAATAGAAAGGTTGAGGTAGCCAAAGGTCGCGTTTATTGACTCCGCCTCTATACACGAGTGTGTGACGTTACCCGAAGATCACGTTTATCGTCAACTCACATGCACCCAATCATGAACATTATATAACAAAGGTTACGTTTATTGCTATATAGTGCCATACCAACACGTAAGCCCCTGTTGGCGAGAGCTGCAAACTGGGCTCTCAACTAACCAATCCTAATGCCAAACAGTGTATCCAAGACCTCACCCCAGCATCCCTCAGAATGTCCATAGAGATAGAGCTAAGGCCTCCCGGTAGAGTCCACCTCCCCTGATACCCTACGACATAATAGTTCTGCTAAAGTAATGGCGATACGACGATGCCAATGAACAAAACTTGAGTTAGAGATAGAGCTAAAGTGCTGAGACCCGCCAAAGGTTAACGTTTATTGACGTTCTCATCACACCTCCCATGATACTCGCTCGCATCAAGCACATCAACCACACACATACACGCACATGCCTATTCCTATCATCATCATCATCATCATCATCATCATGTTATAAATGATAAAGTAAATATGCATGAACAAGTAAAAGAAATATTGGATGGCATGTTGTATGCACATTACAAACATATTCGCACAGAATCAAGCATGGCATAGGACTCAAGAAATAGAAAACAATTTATTATTAACCAATTTAGTTTGGGGTTAAGGTTCCTCACCTTAGGTTGCTATAAGATACTTTTCCAAGCTTTAAAATCACCTTTACAATGTTATTATATTGCTAGAAGACCTAACAAAATCGATAGAATTTAATTAGAATTAATTCTGAATTTAAAAACCATTCTATCAACTGAGCGTCGATGCTAGGGTCGATGGGTCTATCGACCCTCCCCTCTTTTTGGACTTCCCGAATGCTGAAAGTCGATGGTCAGAAACACCTAGGGTCGGATGGTCATCGACCCTGGGTGCGACCCTTGGTGCACTCTGGTCCAATTTCTACTTTTTAATCCATTCTTCGTGTTTGGGGTCCTATGGTTTGCTTCTACATTCCATTAAACATTCATTCCATGGTCTAAAACCATGAATCATCCTCCTAGATGGCTTTCATGCATTCTCTTAGGGTTTTCCATGAAAACCTAACCATGGATGGATGGTTTGGGTTTCTCCGAGATCACTCTCTCTCCAATAACTATCCTAAGGTCTGTAGAAACTCATGGAATTAGTATCCATACCTGAGAAGATAACTTTTCCTCTGAAATTCTTCTCCTTTGTGCTAAGTTCTCTTCCTTCCCTTTTTTCTTCCTCTTTTCCTTCTCCTCTCTTTCTCTCAATTCGATTAGGGTTGTAAAAGGAGTGAAAGTGGCTTAGGGACGTCCTTTAAATAGAGTAGGAACATCCTAAATAAGTCCCTCTGAGATTTGGAAAGAATCCCAATCGAAAAATATAAAAATTTCCTAATTTCTATATTCGGCAGAAACCGAGGGTCGATGGGAGGGTCGATGATCTCGTCGACCCTAGGGTCTTAAGCTGTCCGACCCTCCCTTCAAAACTAAAGGTTTTAATTTCTGTTTTGGGAGGTCCGTCCCTGCTTAGCTGGGTGTGCGACCCTTCCCTCTTTTTAAGTATTTTTGGATCGATTTGATACCTAGGATCTCGATCTCCTTCACGCCCTTGGTCCAGTTGACTCGACCATGATGGGTAAACCTGGTTCAAGGTGGTAAGACCGGGTTAGATTGACATGAGTCTTACAACTCCCCCCAACTTATAAAAATTTTGTCCTCGAAATTGTACGTACCTTCTTAATCAAATAAGTAAGGGTATTGCTTTCTCATAGCATTTTCTTCTTCCCATGTAATCTCTTCCATGTCTCTACTTTTCCATATGACCTTAACATAGTAGATATCTCTGTTGCATAGACGTTGAACCTTTCGACTAGTGATTTCTGTTGGTGTTACTTCAAATGTCAAATCATCAGTCAATTCTGGCAAATCCACTGTCAAAACATGCATTGGGTCCTTGACATACTTCTTCAATAGAGAAATATGAAATACGTCATGTACACTTGACATAGATGGTGGTAGTGCTAACTGATAAGCCACTTTTCCACGATTAGCTAGAATTTCATACGGCCCGACATATCTTGGACTTAGTTTCCCTTTCTGTCCGAACCTCTTCAATCCTCGCATAGGCGATACCTTCAAAAATACTTTATCACCTACGGCGAACTCTAGATCTCTTCGTCGAGTGTCTACATATTGCTTCTGACGGTTCTGAGCTGTTCTCACTCTTTCCTTGATGATGTCGACCACTCGACAAGTCTCTTCAACAAATTTCGGTCCAATAATACTACGTTCTCCAACTTCATTCCAAAACAAAGGAGTTCGACACTTCCTGCCATACAGTGCTTCATAAGGTGAAATCTGTATAGTAGCCTGATAGCTGTTGTTATAGGCAAACATAATCAATGGTAACTTTTCGTCCCATGATCCTTTGAAATCAATCACACATGCTCGTAGCATATCTTCTAGAATCTGGATTGTACATTCTGACTGTCCATCTGTCTGTGGGTGAAATTCGGTACTGAACTTCAACGTTGTACCCATGGCCTTTTGCAATCCTTCCTAAAATTTGGAAGTAAATCGTGGATCTCTATCGGATACAATGCTTTCTGGAACACCATGTAATCGAACAATATTATCCACATACAGCTTTGCTAACCTTTCGAGTGTATATTGGGGTCATATTGGTATGAAGCGAGCTGTCTTAGTCAGACGGTCCACAATCACCCAAACTGCGTCAACTACTCGAGGAGTCAATGGTAGCCCTGTGACGAAGTCCATAGTGATGCAGTCCCATTTCCATGCTGGTTCTGGTAATTGCTGTAATAGTCCTACGGGTCTTTGTCGTTCAACCTTTACTTTCTGACAATTTAGGCATTGAGACACGAACTTGGCTACATCTGCTTTCATTCCCCTCCGTTAATATAATTTCTTCAGATCATGACACATTTTTGTACTTCCAGGATGTATCGAATATATGGTGGTATGGGCTTCTTTCATCAGTCGTTGTCTAATGTCCGTACTTTCTGTTTCAGGTACACATATTCTTCCTTTGTATTTTAGTACCTTCTCGTCATCCAAGGTGAACTCAGGGTTAGTCCTACCTTTCTCAATTTCTTCTTGTACTGTTCTCAGATAAGGATCTGCTTTGATAGCTGTTTTCACTTCATCCACTATATCCGGTATAATCTTCAATGACGCGAACATATTCAAAAACCGATGAATAAACCCTTAGTTGGCTGATTCATCCGTTGTATCTATCACACACTTGTTCGTTGCCATGATTGAACACCATTCTGTTGGTACACATTGCTGCAGTCGTGCTAACTTCTCCTTGAGATTTTATCATTGCTTTTCTGCTCAATGCATCCGCTACCACGTTCTCTTTTCCCGGATGATACTGGATATCACAATCATAGTCTTTCAATAATTCCAGCCATCTTCTTTGTCTCATATTCAACTCCTTCTGATTAAATAAATAAGTAAGACTTTTATGGTCCAACTTAATCTGGAATTTCTCTCCGTATAGGTAATGTCTCCATATCTTGACAGCATGTACTACTGCCGCTAACTCCAAATCATGAATGGGATAATTTTTCTCATGTACCTTTAACTGTCTTGAAGCCTAAGCAATCACTTGCTCTCCTTGCATAAGCACACATCCTAATCCCAGTCCCGATGCATCGGTGTATAAGGTAAACGTCTGTCCGGGAACGGGGATGGTCAAAATCGGGGCAGATATCAATCTGGCCTTCAATGTCTGGAAGCTCTTCTCACATTTGTCAGTCCACACAAACTTTTCACCTTTCTTAGTGAAACTGGTGAGAGGTACGACAATCCAAGAATAGTCTTCTACGAATCTCCGATAATAACCAGCTAGACCCAGAAAACTTCTAATTTCTGAAACGCTCTTTGGTGCTTCCCACTTCACAATAGCCTCGATTTTGCTGGGGTCCACTTTGATTCCTTCAGCGGATACTACATGGCCTAGGAATGCGACTTCACTTAGCCAAAACTCACACTTAGAAAATTTGGCATATAGTTTCTCTTTCCTTAAACGTTGTAGGGCTGCGTTTAGGTTCTTGACATGGTTTTCTTTGTCCTTGGAGGATACCAATATATCATCAATAAATACTATAACCGACGTATCCAACATATCATGGAAAACTCGGTTCATAAGTTCCATGAACGTTTTCAGGGCATTGGTTAATCCGAATGACATAACCAAAAATTCATAATGTCCATATCTGGTCCTGAATGTTGTCTTCGGAATATCACCTTCTTTAATCTTCAGCTGATGGTAACCCGATCGAAGATCGATCTTAGAAAATACTTTTGCTCCTTGTAACTGATCGAACAAGTCATCGATCCTGGGTAGTGGATATCGATTCTTGATTGTCAGTTTGTTCAACTCCCGATAGTCGATACATAATCGAACGCTACCATCCTTCTTTTTCACGAACAGTACCGGTGCCCCCCATGGAGATATACTGGGTCGAATATAACCCTTGTCCAGTAGTTCTTGTAATTGCACTTTTAATTCCTTCAGTTCAGTAGGAGCCATTCTATAAGGTGCTTTTGATACTGGTGCGGCTCCAGGTATCAGGTCTATTACAAACTCTGTGGCACGGTCGGGTGGTAATCCGGGTAGTTCCTCCGGAAATACGTCAAGATAGTCACGCACGACATCAATATCTTCCATTCGTGGCGCTTCCTTGGTTAGGTCGACCACGGATACTAGATACCCGACTACTCCCTTCTCAAGGCACTTCTTAGCCTTTAATGCTAAAAGTATGAGCTTGCATCTCCGGGGAAGTTTGGTTCCTGAGAAACTGAACTCTGCCCCTTCCTTGTCTTTGAATGTTAGCTTCTTCTCGGCGCATAACAGATTTTCAGAATGCCAAGCTAACCAATCCATTCCTAAGATGACATCGAAGTCTGCCATCTCAAGTCGTATCAATGTTGCATCTAAAATCTGTTCCCCAATGAGAACTGGACATGGTCCATAACCTTTCTCTAGTTCCACTTCTAACCCCATCGGTGACCGTACAAGTAATTTGTAGTCTAATGTCTTGATGGGTAAGTTTATCTTCTTTCCAAATGACACAGATATAAATGAATGAGTAGCTCCAGAATCGAAGAGTACTCTGGCAGGTACGCCATTTATAGGTACAATACCTATGATTTTTCTTTACTTAGTCTACATGCTCATTCAATGTAATTTTAACTTTATAAGTTTCAGTCATACCTGTGACCACATCGGGTGATGCAGCCGCATCCTCGGATGTAATAGTATATACACGTCCCTGATGGAATTGTTTCTTGGGCTTTGGGCACTCCCTTGCCATATGTCCCGGTTGGTTGCATTTAAAACACTTCAGGACTTCAGAATTTGGCTTTGGCTGAGGTTGAGCTGCTGGAGTAGTCTTGGTTGCAGCAGTAATATTCTGAGGACGGAAAGGCTTATACGTCCTGTTATTTCCTCCGTTGTAGGAGTTTCCGGCTGGCCTTTTGATGCCTTTGTTCTGAGTAAAATAACTCTCCTTTTGGCTCGATTCTATAACTCGAGCAATCTGGACAGCTTCATTATAAATTCTCTTTTCTAAGCCCAGAACGTGTTCTCTGATGCTTCCTCTTAGTCCCATGACAAACCTACGGGTTTTGGTTTCTTCTTCTTGCATACTCAGTGGTGCGAAGAAAAACAGCTCTTCATAACGTTGTTGGTATGCATCCACTGACATCTGTCCCTGATAAAGACTCAGGAACTCCTTCTCCATCGAATCTCTGAAGCTCCATGGAAAATATTTCTCAAAGAAGGCTTCTTTATATATAGCCCATGTCAGTAGGGCGTGCTTGGTCAGTAGATAGGTCTTCGTGGATTTCCACCAATGGTGTGCGTCGCCCTTGAGCATGAAGGTGGCGCATAGTACTTTCTCTTCCTCTGTAATAGTCATCATGAGGAAGTTTCTCTCCATTTCGTCTATCCAGTGTGATGGCCACAATGGATCAGACGGCTTACCGTTGAATTCTCTAGGTTTCATCTTCAAAAATCTCTCCACTAGTTGGGAGTGGTCCAACTGATTCTGGGGGTTTGCCCCAAACATATGGGGTGGATACTGGTAATTCCCTTGAGCTGCTTCTGGAACCTGCACTGGAATCTATGCAGCCGGTTGCTGAGGTGTCTGAGGAGCTGGGTGGTTACCCACCGGTGCTGCACTGGCTTGTCCTATGTGCATGGGTGCAGCCTGAGTGGCTTGAAACATTATTCCCATGGCAACCTGCATCTGAGCCTGCGCGTGTTGCATCTGCTGCAGCTGCTGTGCCAGATTCATCACCACTGTTGTTAGCTCTGGTGGTGGAGGTGGCAAATTTGTAGGGTTTGCCGATTCTGGATTTCCCGGTGCGTAATTATTCTCTTGACTAGTCTCCTCCACGGGTGGTGGTGGTGGGACTGCGTTTCGGGTCTGTCAGGTCACCCTACGTCCAGACATAATTCTTTTCTGTGATTGGTGGTGCCTGAATATCATCAAAATAGGTGAGAAGTCATTTATATTTCATGTAGGCACGCTAACCAATAATCAATTCCAATTCTAGCTCAGTTTATAAAAAAAATATTGTCTTTTCTATGCAGGGTCGATGGTGAGGGTCGATGGTGTGTCCGACCCTTGGTATCCGACCCTGGGAATGACCTGTTCTTCCCAAGAGCTGAGGGTCGATGCGAGGGTCTATGGGTGTCCAACCCTCAGTTCTGACCCTTAGTTTTCTGTCAGGTTCCCGAGAGCCGAGGGTCGATTGGAGGGTCGATCCGAGGGTCGATG
Organism: Protea cynaroides; assembly: GCA_028583415.1. NCBI lineage: Eukaryota > Viridiplantae > Streptophyta > Magnoliopsida > Proteales > Proteaceae > Protea > Protea cynaroides. The sequence goes on along the minus strand of CM053275.1, from coordinate 63,710,776 downwards.
GTTCCAGTCGAATTATCCGACCCTCGGATCAAAAATCAGATATTTAAGATCCGATTCTGGGTCATTTCTCACTATTCTTCCTCCGTTTCGACTTGTCTCTACTCTCTGAGTTGCTACAGTGCTACTCCACTGTTTTTGGTTGGTTTAACTTCGGGTTTTGGCGTCCACGTCATCCCTACAGGTATATCCTCTCATCTTTACCTATTTTTAGGTTTTCTTTTCTAGGTTTTTACCCATTTAACTCATATTTTCCAAATTAAACTTTTTCCAACCGTAAAAATTCGATTTTTATTGGGAGCTTTTGTTATTGGTGTCTCGAGGAATGAAAGCCCTCAAAAATTTTTAAGTTTCATCGGTTGGTTATCGAGAAACTTAAAATTTTCTTTTTTTGCCCTAATTTGTCAAAAAATTTTATTTTTCTTGAATTTCTTCAAATTGAGCTTCGTCAGTTAAAATTCCCTACTGCATGTGGGTCGTAGGATATGTTTAAACATTTGTAAGTTCTCATGCCCACTTAAATGGTGAGAGATGGGGCTTTATGGTCAACTTACGTCGTTATTACATCAAAGTTTGGATTTTTATCCTATTTCCTTGTTTCCTTTTTCTTTCTTATTTTGCAGATAATATGGCCCGTACCAAAGTACCCAGAGTGCGTGATCCACTTCGCTTCCGTTCGAATGAAGCTGAGGCACAGTATGCTGACTATGCCCATAAGAAGGTTGAAGGGGGTCGCATGGTGAACTTGGCTGAGCTAGCCTTGTTCAATGTAGAGGGAGCGTTTGGTGATATGGGGTGGCTCCCTGTTATCACATACGACGCGTGCACATGTCCAGACTTGGTACGCCAGTTTTATTGTAATCTCCAGGTGGTGGGGAATTACAACGACGTTGAGCATGGCCAGGAGTTGCGCATCACCAGTTACGTCAAGGGGGTGTACATTTCCTTTGATTATCGGCAGCTGGCCCATCTGTTGAGCATTCCCTATGATGGCCCCATGGTGTACTGTGCGCCGGGAGAGCCATAGTTTGTTGAGATGGAGATGAGAGCAGAGATCGACAACCAGTTTCTCTGTCCTGATCGATGGCAGATGAGAGCCTGCTACTTGCGTCTAGCTCCACAGGTCTTCTGCAAGATTATCCAGCATAATCTAATCCCGCAGAGTGGGAACTATGAGAGGGTCTCTCACCGACACGCTTTTGATATACAAGCATACGCACTCGTCAGCCCGTCGTCTTCTCTACATCATCATGCGGACTATGATTAGTGCTACATTGTCCGGTCATAGGGGTAATCTACCCTATGGACGCATGATTACGGTGCTACTTGACCCGTGCCGGGGTGGATCTGGTAGATGAGAAGATCCAGGAGAAGACCTTCTCATCGCCTCTAGATTGGGAGGCTATCTGCAAGATGGGGCTGCGAGATGCTGAGGTTAGTGATGAGGAGAGGAACGCGATGGTGCACCCTCGCACTCGGGTCGAGATGCTGATGTTGAGGCTGCTGCGGCTGCTGCTAGAGTTCGTGTGGATCCGGTCGACGATGACGATCGTATGTATATGGACGTCGACTCGATACCACCGCCTTCACCTACACATGCGGCTGGAGTGGGTACTTCTTCTGTGGCGGCTCCTGCACCTGAGGCTGGTCCTTCCCACTCGGCTGATCCTTCACTTCCACCTTCAGCCATGATGGAGATGCTTTGCGGGAGGTCGGGGATGCTCAGCGTAGATCTGATCCGAGGATGGATGAGCTGTTGGCTGCTCGGCCGCGCATCGGCGCGCGGATGGGAGAGCTCCTAGAGGTGCAGCGTGACAACGATCAGAGGATAGCCGGTCTCACAGCTAGTCTACAAACGACCCAGACTCAGATAGCCTGGTTGACTAGAGTCTATGCTGAGGACTATGACCGGGATCGTGAGGCCCCGCCTCCTCCTTCGCCTCCAGCTTCTTGATTGTACTTTTATTTTTCCCTTGTACTACAGTGTCCGGGTTGTGGACTGTACTCTGCATTAGTTATGTATATACATTTTGTTTCTCTCACTCATTGTATGTAACTTGTTTTCCCTTTAAATAGATGCATTATTCTCTTTTTAAATTTGGTCTCAATCATCACTGGTGCTTACAATGTGTTTGTATTAAAGCTTTTAATTTATCCTATCTCAGTTCACAATGGTCTTGAATGGGTGTCAGTTTGGCGGGCAAGGCCTGAGAAGCTCTGATACCAAGTTTTCACACCCCAATTCCACACTATTTAGAATGGTGTGATGAACCGCCAACGGTTCAACCAGGATCTCAAATAGGCTATCCCCGCGTTATCCAAACTTACACGCATCCAAAATCATAATCAGAGTAAATACACAATAGCAGAAATCTTGTAAATAAATGAACTGAGAACTAAGATGATATCAATAATTTAATAGCAAATTATTCTGTTTCCAACTGAGACATAAATATTTAAATATCAAATACAAGTCTTTATTAAATGCAATAAAAAAAACCTATAAAATATCAAATCAAATACACACGAGTTGCACACACAGGAGGAGTCGTGTGTATCATCTTCAGTTCCAGCTTCCATAGCTGCCACGTTTCCATATGCAGACGCGTGCATGTAGTCTTCAACGGTATAACCTGCATCATCAACTAAAAATATTCGACGTCGATGGGTGAGCACACATCACGACTCAGTGAGTAGCCAAAACAATGCAACAATACATATGCATGCAAAAAGTCCATTTATATCTTTGGTCCGGTTTAAAGTTTGCAGTATGCAATAGAAAGGTTAAGGTAGCCAAAGGTCGCGTTTATTGACTCCACCTCTATACACGAGTGTGTGACGTTACCCGAAGATCACGTTTATCGTCAACTTACATGCACCCAACCATGAACATTATATAACAAAGGTTACGTTTATTGCTATATAGTGCCATACCAACACGTAAGCCCCTGTTAGCGAGGGCTGCAAACTGGGCTTGCAACTAACCAATCCTAATGCCAAACAGTGTATCCAAGGCCTCACCCCAGCATCCCTCAGAATATCCATAGAGATAGAGCTAAGGCCTCCCGTTAGAGTCCACCTCCCCTGATACCCTACGACATAATAGTTCTGCTAAAGTAATGGCGATACGACGATGCCAATGCACAAGACTTGAGTTAGAGATAGAGCTAAAGTGCTAAGACCCGCCAAAGGTTAACGTTTATTGACGTTCTCATCACACCTCCCCTGATACTCGCTCGCATCAAGCACATCAACCACACACATACAAGCACATGCCTATTCCTATCATCATCATCATCATGTTATAAACGATAAAGTAAATATGCATGAACAAGTAATAGAAATATTGGATGGCATGCTGTATGCACATTACAAACATATTCGCATAGAATCAAGCATGGCATAGGACTCAAGAAATAGAAAACAGTTTGTTATTAACCAATTTAGTTTGGGGTTAAGGTTCCTCACCTTAGCTTGCTATAAGATACTTTTTCAAGCTTTAAAATCACCTTTACAATGTTATTATATTGCTAGAAGACCTAACAAAATCGATAGAATTTAATTAAAATAAATTCTGAATTTAAAAACCATTCTGTCAACTGAGGGTCGATGCTAGGGTCGATGCTAGGGTTGATGGGTCTATCGACCCTCCCCTCTTTCTGGACTTCCCGAATGCTGAGGGTCGATGGTCAGAAACACCTAGGGTCGGATGGTCATCGACCCTGGGTGCGACCCTTGGTGCACTCTGGTCCAATTTCCACTTTTTAATCCATTCTTCGTGTTTGGAGTCCTATGGTTTGCTTCTACATTCCATTAAACATTCATTCTATGGTCTGAAACCATGAATCATCCTCCTAGATGGCTTTCAGGGCTTTCATGCATTCTCTTAGGGTTTTCCATGAAAACCTAACCATGGATGGATGGTTTGGGTTTCTCCGAGATCACTCTCTCTCCAATAACTATCCTAAGGTCTGTAGAAACTCATGGAATTAGTATCCCTACCTGAGAAGATAACTTTTCCTCTGAAATTCTTCTCCTTTGTGCTAAGGTCTCTTCCTTCCCTTTCTTCTTCTTCTTTTCCTTCTCCTCTCTTTCTCTCAATTCGATTAGGGTTGTGAAAGGAGTGAAAGTGGCTTAGGGACGTCCTTTAAATAGAGTAGGAACATCCTAAATAAGTCCCTCTGAGATTTGGAAAGAATCCCAATCGAAAAATATAGAAATTTCTTAATTTCTATATTCGGCAGAAACCGAGGGTCGATGATCCCGTCGACCCTAGGGTCTTAAGCTGTCTGACCCTCCCTTCAAAACTGAGGGTCTGACTTTCTGTTTTGGGAGGTCCAACCCTGCTTAGCTGGGTGTGCGACCCTTCCCTCTTTTTAAGTGTTTTTGGGTCGATTTGATACCTGGGATCTCGATCTCCTTCACTCCCTTGGTCCACTTGACTCGACCATGATGGGTAAACCTGGTTCAAGGTGGTAAGATCGGGTTAGATTGACACGGGTCTTACAAATATTGTACATGGCCTGACTCGGAGGTGTTGATGTAACATTGGCAACTTGGGTAGTCCAGGTAGATTGGCTGGAGTGGCCTGGTTGTTTATCTCCTTTGATTTGCTCCAATCTGATTATCATTATTTAGCATTTGCTCATATGAGTTTTCACTACCCGTTCTCGACCTAGATAGTTGTGGGGTCATGTTGCAACCTCTTCTAAATGCTCAGTGGGCAATGGATTAGCGTATGGCGGATCTCACTCTGAGTCTTCACATCACCCAAGAGTATAGCTTTGTCTTCTTTTAGTTACTCTCATTTTTGGTGTATGGCCATTGTTCTCCTATCTCGGTTGGATTTAGCCCAAGATCTTTTCCTTTAGCTTTGCAAGGATTTAGGCGTTACTAGCCATTTTTCTCCTTTCTCTATCATACATCGAGTTTTACATCTTGTGAGTACCAACTCGGTATTACAACTTTTCTGTTTTACAGATGCTTCCTTCTTCTTACTGTACTATATCCTTTCTATGCATAGATAACTGCCCGACCTATAGATCATACCCTATATTATTCATTTATCAGGATAAGTTTTGAATTTTCTCTTTCTGTTTGTGTATATATATGGTTCCACCTTTAATATGTACATTATTGTCTTGTTTAAGTTCTGTCTCAACCAACACAGGTGCTTATGGTGTGTTTGTAATAAAGCTTTTAATTTATCCTAACTCAGTTCATGGACTCTAGTGGAAGTATTCAAGTTTCATGGAAAAGGCCTGAGAGCTCTGATACCAAGTTGTCACACCTCAATTCTGAACCAACCAGAATGGTGTGATGAACCTTCAATAAACCAACAGTTCAACTAGGATCTTGAATAGGTTATCCCCATTTTTGTTAGACCAAAACACATTCCACATTAATCAGAGATAATAAAGTAAATAACGGAAGTCTTACAGATAATGAATTGAGGTCTAGTCATGATACATAATTAATATTCTATTTATCTCCAAGTAACCAAAACATAATTTAATACATATTACTAATATCCAAATACGAAAATTAAACACTAAGCCTATCCACAGTAGAAACGCTCGCTTAACGAATCATAATAGTCCTCTACAGCTTGCTAATCCTAGCCGCCACATGTTGGCGTGTCAACATAATCTTCAACCATAATACCTGCAACATCATAAACTAAAAAGAATTATGCGCGCAAGGGTCAGCTCTCCAACTTGAGCTCAGTGAGTAAACAAAAACATGCAACAAACATATGCATGCATTCAATTCATATCTTTGGTCTAGTTCATAAGTTTGCAATGTGCAATAGAAAGGATTGGTGGCCGCCGCATCTCTATACACAGGGTGTGTAAGCTCACCCAACGGATCAAACACCATTTTCATCCACATCCACCCCACCATGAATAGAGATAGAGCTAAAGTGATTAGGACCGCACCGCATCACACTTCCCTTAATGCTCTACCCATACTAACACGAAAGCCCCTGTTAGCGAGGGCTTGCAAACTGGGCTCGCAACTAACCAATCCTAATGTCAAATAGTGTATCCAAGGCCTCACCCCAACATCCCTCAATACGTCCATAGAGATAGAGCTAAGGCCCCCTAGCAGAGTCAGAGACTACACGGTCCGAGACCACCTCCCCTGACGCCCTACGACATAATAGTTCTACTAAGGTAATGGCGATACGACGATGTCAGTGGACAAGACTTGAGTAGAGATAGAGCTAAAGTGCTTAGGACCGCACCGCATCACACTTCCCCTGATGCCCTACTCGCATCAAGTACACTAACCACACACAAACATTCACATGCCTATTCCTAGCATCATCATCATCATCATGTTATGAATAAACAAAATTAAATATGCATGAACATTAATAGCAGGAATATTGGATGGCATGTTAAATGTAAAATACAAGCATACAAGCATAGAATCATTCATAGTATTGGACTCAATAAACAAAAATAGTTTATTATTAGCCAATTAGTTTAGGTCTTGTTCTCTCACCTTTGATTGAGCGTAAATCCTCGTTCAAGCTTTATGAATCACTTTCAAATCACTAGAAAGACCTAACAAGTTGATAGATTTTAATTAGAATTAATTTTGTTAAATTTAGACTAACAGAAACTGTAGGGTCGCAGGGTAGGGTAGCAGTTTCTGTGACCCTAGGGTGTAGGGTCGGACGTGGGGTCGGATACCAATTGACCCTATGTGCGAGCACACCCTTCCTGGGACTTCCCGAGGGCATGTGATCGATCCTGTGGTCTTGTAGGTCCATTCTAAGATTGTTCTATGGCTCATAACTATGATTTTTACACACTTTCCATTGCCTATGATGATTACTTCCATGGATTCCTTTGAAACTTTTCCATGGATGGATGATTTGGGTTTCTCTTAATCCTAACTTCATCATAATCTATTCTAGGCTCTTACTTTATGAAGGGAATTAGGTTCATACCTGAGGTTGGCTGAGATTCAGAGGTTTCTCTAATCTTCCTCCTCTTCCTTAGTCTTTTCTTTAATTTTCCTTCTCTTCTTCTTTTCCTTTTCTTTCTCTTTCTCTCACTTTCAATTAGGGTTCTAAAAGGAGTGAAAGAGGCTAAGGGACGTCCTATTTATAGAGAAAAACCCTCCATAATAACCCCCAATGAGTTTAGGAAAGATCCCCTTCCAATTAAGAAGGTTTCCTAATTTCCGGTTCTTGCTGTTTTCATAGGGTCGGATGTACTGAGACCCTGCGTTTTTTAAAACGTGAGACCCTAGGGTGTAGGGTCGCATGTAGGGTCGGATGTAGGGTCGCACAATCCGAGACCCTATGTTTTAAAACATACGACCCCACAACCAAAAAGTCATGGGTTGGACTTCTGTTGAGGTGGGGGTCAACCCTACCTGTTTAGGCATGCGACCCTACCCTCATTTTGACTGTTTTTGAGTTAAATTTCATATTGGGTCTTGAGTTTCTTCACGTACTTGGTCTACTTGGCTCGACCATGATATGTAGACTGGTCACGACACGAAGTTAAGGTTAGACCGGATTCGTGGCGTGCAGGTCTTACAACTCCACCACCCTTAAAAGAAATTTTATCCTCGAAATTTGAACATACGGATCTTACAGTGTGACCCATTGTGAGATGTTCTTAAGACCCAGTGCTCTTAAGTGGAGGTTTCTTTCCCATTGTCGAATGAAAATGGGTTTCCCACCAACAAAAAACATGCCCACCTCTATAATTTGTTTTCTATCTTCAGTTTTCGAGAAGTGGAAGGTGAACCCTCCTTGCAACAATAGAAAATTTTCCACCAAGCCCTTCAATTTCCACTATTTTCCAAAGGATGATTTAATAAAACTAAAACTTGATCGCTGACCCATGAAAATCCCCACAGTAGTGTTTTCCAACTTCCTCAATCTCCCCTGCCACTGCATCTGGAGTTCACACGTCAACCTCCTTAGAATCTTTGGTCATGGGTGTAATGTACCATAAATGTTGCTTGGGCTTTGGCTTCAGCAGGTGGGAGAAATGCTAAACCAAGATGAAGATTTAGCAGCCTGAGTAACGGGTGGGGAATAGGTTGGGGACCTTAAAAGGAAGGTAAGGGTGGAAAATCCTCATGGTTAGTGGTGGGCTTGGGGAAGAAAGAGGGCCATTGGGTTGGTTTGAGACTGTAGTGAAGGGTTGTATGGCGGGTTTGGTGTTCAAGCAAGGTGCAGTAGTTAACAAAAGCATATGTTCAAGAGGGCAAGGGGGGTTGCTAGGTTTAGTGATAGTCAAAGAGGAAAGCTGGGGTGTTTGAGCCTCAAAGGCATTGACCACCTGCAATCGGAGCCTCTAGGGGCCGGACAGGAAGCCCCCCACTGGAGAAGGAGAAGAAGAAAGGTGGAAAGGAACTGTCACCGAATTGCCTTCAACATGTCACCTCCAAAGCCAAAATGCATTTTGTTTTTTAACCTCATGTTTCTTGAGTACTGTGACTTAAGGTATTCTTAGGTTTTCGTTACCGACATCTCCACTCTTACTCTCTTGGAGATTGTGAGTCAATCTTCTGCTTCTGCCCATTGTGAGGACAATGGAAAATCGATGATGATCCTCCTCGGGATGGAAATGTGTGTCCTGTATCGATGAAGATCGATTTGTTCTGTTGGAGTCGCCACCTAGATTAAGGTCTAGGACCTCTAAAAATGTAGCATCACCCTAAGGTAAGACTTCTATTGACTCGTGACCCAATGTATCGATTCTTTGGTCTGCAAGAGATCGGGTAAGTATTCAGGGTACGGTTATGGGAAGGTGTTAGGCACCCAAACCGCCCGATCAATATCGGCCTCCTAAACTTTCCTTAAATTCTAATTTTGACTGTGCTTGGTCAACTGGATGACTAGGGTTCAATGGGGGATATCCTAAACCAAGTTGATAAGTTATTCTAACCTAGGGTTCAGCCAATCATGTTTTAAAGCAAATAAACAAGCAAATGTAATGTACAATATTATACAGTGAACCGGACCAAAGATGGTTCGGTCTTGGACTGAATCTGAGATGTGTAAGACATCTCAAACTGCCTACGTATTCCAATCCTGGAAATCAAGTCCAAAAACGTAGTTCGAAATGGTTTGTGTGATTAAAGATTATGGAAGTGATTTATGCATGTGTTCAATTAGATTTTTTTGTTCAAGTTGAAGTTTATGCTGGATGTATGGTTGATGGGTGGCTTTGTACCGTATTTGGGTTTCCCAAATTGCCTATGTATTCTAGGGTTTGCCCTAGAAATCAGGTATGACGTAGTTTGAAATTTATGAGAGTCAAATTTGGAATGTGTACCAAATTCCTTCCATTTTTGTCAATAGGATCTAGGGATGAGACCTAAATTCCTATCATTTTTATTTGGGATGTGTACCAAATTATTTCTAATTTTGTTAATAGGATCTAGGGATGAGACCTAAATTCCTACCATTTTTATTTGGGATGTGTACCAAATTCTTTTTATTTTTGTTAATAGGATCTAGGGATGAGACCTAAATTCCTACCATTTTTATTTGGGATGTGTACCAAATTATTTCTATTTTTGTCAATAGGATCTAGGGATGAGACCTAAATTCCTACTATTTTTATTGTTTCCATTTTTAGGTTTTTAGGGTTTCCTATCCCTTTTCATTGTGATTTTCATTTTTTAGGGCTTTCTACCCTAATTGCTATTTTTCCATTTTTAGGGTTTTTTTACCCTAATTGTTCAATTATTTCCATTTTAGGGTGTATCTTCCCCTAGTTGCTATTTTTTTATTTTTTCTCTTTCCAAGACAAATATGGCAAATGAAAATATTCCAACTATATCAATTGTAGTATTCCAAATATAGCAGTGTTGGAAATATATTCAAATTTAACAACAAATCAGTCAAAAATGGCAAGTGAGCATGTGAATCAATGCAAACATGGTAAGTGTGAATCCAAACATGGCAGTAATCATCCAATATAGCATGTGAGCATGTGTAGCAAACAAATATGACAATAAGCATGTGTAGTATTCCAAAACAGCAAGAATCATGTAAGCATCAAGATGGTGGACATATCAACATGGAATCCAATGGTTCAGATCACATCATTAGAAATCAATTGATCATTCAGTGGATCAGATTTATTAATCAATGGCTCAAGATCAAAGGCCATAATTAAATCATGTGAAATAACTTAAAATCAAATGGCCATATTAAAGTTCACATTAAAAATTCCACATCGATCCATTTAATTCACATAGAAATTCCAAGCATCCAATGAGACCGATAAAATTCCAGCTATAGTCGGATCAATCTGATAGAAATTCCAAACATCTGACGGGATCAAATTCATGATAATTCCAATCATTCAATGGACAAATTGATCACATTAAAATTTAAATCAAAAGAACCAATGTGTGATCATATTTTTTCTAATGTTTGGATTCAATTAAAACTTGTCATATCATATGGAAAATATTAGCATCAAATACAAACATGTGTGGTTAGGATTAAAGTCATGATGAGATGCTAGATGAAGGGTCTTGATGTGGCTTACAAGTGAGGGAGAGACTGCACGGCTGGGTTTGATGATGGTGTTGGTTCAGATGATAATTGGTGATGGAGAGATGGCTAGGTGTGCTTGGGTGTGGTGGTTTGTAAGGTAGACATGTGGTGATGGGAAACAAGTGGTTTAGATTGATGTTGGGTAGCAGATGTAGGAATGATTGAAGGTGGTTTTGGGATGTGGTAGTGTTACTTGATGAGCAGGTGGTTTTGGTAATGTGGACTGGTTTGTGAGATGGGGATCAGTATTTAGTGGTAGGTGTTGAGGTGTGCAAGGCTGGTTGTACAGGTGATAATGGTGGTGTGGCTCACGGTGGCTACAAGATTTGATTGGGATGGCCAAGTGGGTGTGGAGTGAGGTGTTGGAGATGGAAGTGAGTGAGTTGGCAAGTGGTGTATGGCTCTCCGAGAGGTTCGGGGTTTGGGTGATGTGCAAGGAAGTTGAAAGCCGTAGGACAGTAGAATGGAGGTTGGATTGCAGGGCGGAGAAACAATTAGAAACAAAAATATAAAAGAAGAGTTCAGCAGTATGATTGCCATGCTTACCTCTACCTCTCTTCGTATTCGATTTGTGACTTTTCTTTTTCTTCTTTGCTTGCTCTGCAGCTTCTCTATCTATGTTGCTTTCTTTTTCTTCTTCTCACCTATCTTTCTTTTCTCTCCCTGCTCAATTGGTCCCGCCTTTCTTCCTCCTCTCTATTTCGGTATATATCCTTCTTTTTTTTTCGTCCTCTTCCCCCTCCTCTCTTCTCGATCTTCTCCTTTCTTATTTTATTCTTTTTTTTTCTTCTCCTCTTCCCTCTCTCTCTCTCCCTTCTCGGTTCCCCCTTCTTTTTCTGTTTTTTTCTTCTTCTTGTTTTTATATTATTCTTTCCCACCTCTCTCTCTCTCTCTCTCTCTTCCCGGTTTCCCTTTCTTTTTTCCTTTTTTTTCTTCTTCTTTTTTTATATTATTCTTTCCCACCTCTCTCTCTCTCTCTCTCTCTCTCTTCCCGGTTTCCCTTTCTTTTTCTGTTTTTTCTTCTTTTTTATATTATTCTTTCCCACCGCCCTCTCTCTCTCTCTCTTTCGATCGATCTTCTTCCCTTCCTTTTCTGTTTTTTTCCTTCTTTTATCTCCTATCCCACCGATCTCTCTCTCTCTCTCTCTCTCTCTCTCGATCTTCTTCCCTTCCTTTTCTGTTTTTTTTTCTTTTATCTCCTATCCCACCGATCACTCTCTCATCTCTCTCTCTTCTCGATCTTCTTCCCTTCCTTTTCTGTTTTTTTCTTCTTTTATCTCCTATCCCACCGATCTCTCTCTCATCTTTCCTTTTCTCGATCTTCTTCCCTTCCTTAATTCCTTTTTTATTTATTTTATTCTCCCTCTCTTTTCGATTCTTCTTCCCTTCCTTTTTCTATTTTTTTTTCTTCTTTCCTTCTTCAACTTCTCCACCTATCCGCCCCTTCTTCTTTCGGATTTCTTTCCTTCTTGTTCTCTCCTCTTTTTTTCTTTTATATATATATATATATATATATATATATATTTATATATATATATATATATATATATATATATATATATATATATATATATATATATATATATATATATATATTATACATATATTAATATATTAACATATATGATATAATATACATATAAAATATATGCATATATTATATGATATATAATAATATATAAAGAAATATATGCATATGCGGCAACATGTATTGGTCCGGATTGACAAGGATTGATTGAGTTGGGCCAAGACTGGCTTGAGTTGAGCTGAGTTGACTGGATTGACTGGGTTGGGCCAAGACTGACTTGGGTTGAGCTGAGTTGATTGGATTGACTGAAATTAATTGGATTTTCTCTCTCTATCATTTCATGGGTCATTTCCACTTGTCATCCCGCATGGAATTTTCCGATGGCCTCTATTCCAAATTTTTTTGCTTCATTTTGTAGAACATTAAAAATGAGGAATATAGAAACTGGAATCACCTCATTTGGAAGTAAAATGGTTAACTTATGAATTTTTGAAGTTTAAGCGGACCAATTATCGATAATTTGGCTGACCATTCTGCATGAGATCCTTCGGAAGCTTCTACCGGAAATATTTTACGTCCACTTTGTAGAGCACTAAAAATGGAATATAATGAGACTAGAATCACCTGATTTGGATATGGGATGATCAAAATATGAATTTTTGAATATTAAATGACCATTTCCACATGTAATTTTGCATGGGACCCTCCGGAGACTTTTACCTGAGATTTTTCACGTCCACTTTGTAGGACATCACAAATGAAGAACAATGGCCTTGGAATCGTCTGAATCCGACGTAGAACGGAAAAGATATGAAGCTTTGAAGTTCTAACGATAATTTTGCATGCAAGCTTGCATGGGATCCACTGGTGACTTCTACCGGGATTTTTTACGTCCACTTTGTAGAACATCATGAATGAAGAATAATGGCCTTGGAATCATCTGAATTCGATGTCAGATGATGAAGATATGATGATTTGAAATTCAAACAATCCGACTTACGATAATTTGCATGAAGGCCCCTGGGATTATTTATAATAATTTCGTAAACCTTCCTTATATGTATCATCCGACTAAAATGGTCATATCTTCTTCATTTGATATCAGAATTGAGCAATTTCGGTCTCATTTCGAAGATAATTCCATGACCTAGGCATCCATGCAAAATTATAACCCGTGACCCTATTGTGGGACCCATTGAAAACTTCTTTTTGTTCACAGACCCATTGAAAACTTCCTCAAATTTACAGTAAAAAATCCAAACTTTCAATCATCTTTCTTCCTTTTGTTGTCCACACACCAGCAGGACTTTGTTTAGCTGTGATGGCAAAAATGGGGTGCTTACAGATGCCCCTCTTCGGCCGAGATTATGGGCAATTGAGGCCGAAGACAAAAGTAGCCCATTTTTGTATTATTCTGCACTTGATCTGGATTCTAACATTGCTCCCTTGAATTGATGCTGTAAAATTTTTTTTTTTGACACTGTACAACAAAAAAATGTAGATGTCAAGCTCCTTGAGTAGCGACCCCATCGGGACTGTAACTTTGGCTCAAGACCGCTCATGATGTAACTGTAACTGTCAAGCTTCTTGAGTAGCGACCTCATCAGGTCTGTGACTTTAGCTCAAGACCGCTTATGATGTAACTGTAACTGTCAAGCTTCTTGAGTAGCGACCTCATCAGGTCTGTGGCTTTAGCTCAAGACCGATCATGATGTAACTATAACTGTGTTTGTGCTCTGGATTTGTAACCTCTGGACGTGTAGCCTTTGGCTGCGTAGTCTTTGAATGTATAGCCTTTGGATGTGTAGCCTCTGGATGTGTAGCCTCTGGATGTATAGCCTTTGGATGTATAGCCTCTGGATGTATAGCCTCTGGATGTATAGCCTCTGGATGTGTAGCCTTTGGATGTGTAGCCTTTGGATGTGTAGCCTTTGGACCGAATTTGGGGTGTCCCAAATTGCCTACGTATCCTTTGGGATTTCTGTCCCTCCAGAATCAGGTTCTGTGTAGTTCGGGCTAGAGCTTTCTCTCTCTTCCCATGATCTTTCATTCTTTCTCCTTTTTTTTTTTTTATCATCATGTTCTCTTTGTGCTTTCATTTTTCTTTTGCTGATATTTCATTCTTTTCTTTGCTTGCATCTTGTTCTCTTTTCCATTCTTATTCTGCTTTCATTCAGTCTTCTTTCTTCTCTGTACTTTCACCTTTCTTTCCTTTTCTCTTTTTTTTCCATTTTTCTTTTTCTTTTTCTTGTTCTTTTCAATTCCTTTCTTCATCTTTCTTCACTCCCAAAATGGGTTGAACTTTCCATAAATATTGAGGTAGCCACAATGGGACTCAGCATCTGCACTTTGTCCACTAACATTGCTCGGAATCCAAGAGGAACTAGAGATCATGATTTGATCGACTTTCCTTGACTTGCCTTAATCTAGACCGAGAGAAACATGTTTCTTTCTTTAAAAGGCAATTTTGATATGTTCTGCATTCCTGCCAAATTTATATGGGTTTCACTTTGATCAAAGGGAAATCAGGTCTTTTTAATGAGGGGCAAATGATGACAATGACTCAATTTTGTATGAGTCATCTTTCTCTTACATTCAAATAAACTCAGCTAGAGTTTCAAACAGAGGGCTAAACTAAACTCATGATGTTTGGATAAATGGGTGATTTTGCCCCAGTGTCTAAGTTCAAGTTTGCACACATTGATAGGCAGATGACTTTTGAGTCATCACTAGAAATAACCTTAAGGAGATGCAACCCTACACTAATCTTTAGAAAAAACGTCAAAGAATGCTTTCTCTTCTCGGTATCACTCAGATAGAAAACAAGTTTCAACAAGCTATGCTCAGATGCTGAATCAGTTGTAACCATGTTTGGGCCCAAATTCTTTAAGTCTGTATACAAGTATGACGATGAAGGTCCAGCTGGACAGATAAGAAACTGTCCAATGGGTCTGCCATTGGGAGAGTGTTTGGTTGTTTATGTAGAATGGCTTGATCTCCACTAGGCGATGCCATTTTATTGGCTAGCAACAAAGGACTATGGAATTCTTGGACGCCGTCGAAATGATGAACGACAGATAGATATTCCAGTCAAATTTATTGAACAATATTTATGCATAAAAAGATGACATGTTCACAAGAAAGGATACCATAAAACGTTGTGACATTTAAAGTAAGGGCATGTAACGTAGACTCTCTGGAAGACCGTCAGATTGATGGACGGGAGAGAGAGTCTTTAGCCGAAAAGAAAAATCCTTTGATGACAACAAAGTGATGAGACCACCCCCTGTACGGGCGGGATGTAGTGACCAAAATCAAAAATCCAGCTCAACACACAACGTGAATCACGACAAATGATCAGCTCTCCAATCAGGTTCTAAGAAATGGTGTTTATATATCATTGTACAAGAACCAATTGACTTGTTGCTCTATAACTGAACTCGTCCATCAGCAGGACTCCAAAGGAGTTGCCCCATGTACATGCCTTGTAATCAAACTCACTCATCATTAGTGTTTCAAAGTAGTTGCTCCAAGTCTATGCACCATAGTTGAACTTCTCCACCATCATTGTTCCAATGTAGTATGCTAACCAACCTCATTATTTTGTATAGCTCTTTCTCTTCTTTTTTTTTCTCTTTTTTTTTTTCTTTTTTTTCTTTTTTTTTTTTTTGTTTCTTCCTTTTTTCTTTTCTTTCTTTTTTTTTTTTTTTTTTTTTTTGAGCTCATCTTTGACTTTGAGGTTGATCCGTAGCAAGTTTTATGTCTGTAGACTTTATGCACTTGTAAAAGACTTAACCATTTGAATGGTCCTTGTCTGTAGAAATATCCCATAAAAAATTCTTTCTGTAAATTGATCAAATGGGATGACATTTTGATGTACCAACTTGTATCTTTGCGAATGCTTGCATGACTTCAACTTAATCATCTATAACTTTCATGTGTGTGTTGAGCTTTCATTTCTCTAAAGGCCGATGGAGTAGAAGTTCAGGTTGTGGTCCTTCATCTCAATCGTCATCAGAGTCAGAATTAGCAACAGACACGGAAGAGGAAGAAATATCAAACTGGGAAGGAATGGATTGGAAGTAGTAAAGCACTGTTGTTGATGTCTCAAATGAGGTGATTATTGTTCATTTTTTTAGAGCATTTTGGACTAGACCGTCTACAGACACATCGAACTTAAGCCCAAACATAGATGACCTATCAGATACCAATGGTAGCCAGTTTAGACAAGTAATTCACCGAGTTACCCCAATTGGCTACGACATCATTGACGCCAACTTATGATTGGTTGTAGGACCGAATCTCCATTCAGACTTTCGCTAGTAAAACTCATTACGACCATCTATCGACATGTGTTTGACCCTTTCCATCTTGAGATAAACCCCTCTTGGGTCTATTACCATTTTGATTTATGCCCCAATTCGGGTTTGACATTCACCTGGCCAATGCCTCAATTTGGTTTGATGTATCCCAATCTTATGCCCCAGTTTTGATGTCATGAAACTCTGACCTATACCCCAGTTGGTCCTTCGCCTTTTTGGTTTGCCCCACTTTGAATCCATTAACATTTTAATTATGCCCCAGTTTAGGGTGCACTGATATTTTTGTTGTGCCCCAATTTAGGGTACACTGACATTTTGGTTGTTCCCTAGTTTAGGGTGCACATGAAGTTCATTTTTAGGCTACCTTAATTTTAGGATACAATTGACCACATTGTTTTCCTTTTCATCCTGGATTTTGGGAGGTGGGTGAGCCATTCTTGAAGGTTCGAGGGCTACTCCTTTGAGTTATGGTCACCTTGGATGATAAAAGTAATTTGGGAGTCAGAAACCAACTCCTTCAGTCAAAGTGGTTCAATCGCCAAGGGTGAACGAAATGCTTTCCAATCTTAGTTTTTCCATTTAAAATTGGCAGGTACTCTAACATGGGAAAGAAACATGTAATCTCTCAGAATCTATGGTTCAGCTTTCTAATCTCTTGGATTCCTTAACTCCGATCTTGGAATTTCAATTCCGCTCTACAATATCTGGGCTCTCAATATACTGTCTTCTAACCATTCCAACACTTTGAGGTACAAAAGTCCTCCTTATGAACATGAACCGAGACATGAACTGGTGATGATGAGACCTTCTTATGAGAGGATGTAATAAGAGTGGATGCTTTGTCTACACACTCAGGTGTTCTCTTAAGTCTAGCCAATTATATCCTCCCTAGTTCAACCTTTCTTTCTTTCTTTCTTTTTTTTTTTTTTTTTTTTTTTTTTTTTTTTTTTTTTTGTTTTAATTTTATTTTTATATAAACAATGAACGAAGGTTAAGACTCAGAAGTGACTGGACACGAGAAGAATACACATACACATACAAGCTGACTCGACCAAACAAAATTAGCTCATTCATGAAAATCGACCATTAGACATCATCTGTAACAATTTATTTGTATTTGAATAACCCCATGATTGGTCTTGGGGCCTCAAGATTTTGAATGGATCATTGTAGCACCAAGGTTCGACCATGTGGTTCATCAAATTTCAAGAAATTGAAACGGATATGCTTATTTGTAGTTTTCATGAAGGATGACAAAAGCGGTTCATGATTGAAAAAACTGATAAATTTCTACTTGATCATAGTATCTATACCGTGATGAAGATTTTCCGATCATTTTTGAGATTGATGTATCAATATTGAACGGTCAACACAATGAGCTTTGTACGATGGAGGGCGTGTACAGACCGCCCACACTAATGTGTATGCGGGTATACGTAACCCTCACGCTCCCAACAAATGAGAGACAAGAATACTCAAGCGTGGATCCAAACATATTGACAAGTCAAGGACAAAAATGGGCAGAACTTCGACGTCTCAGATGTAAATATTATGATCGAGTAGATTTTACCATGTTGGTTCAAAGATGGACCAAAAATAACATACATATGGCTCAAACTAGGTTAGGACAGAAAATGCCACCTTGACGAGGATGGGGTAACCTATCACCGAATGTTCGATGAACAATGGGCCCCCAATCCCTTTATATACTATGTTGCAAGGATCCAAGCGACGTGGAGTAGCATAACGCATTCCCAGGCGGACCCAAGAAACGCTCGTTAGAGGCTGCTCGCCGGTCGTGGTCTTACAAAGTACAGGCCAAGGCTGTGTGTTTCTCCTAGCGGGCTGCCCCACATGCATGGGACCCGATTCGGCTACTCGCACGAAAGTGTGACTGAACCCATTCCCAAAAAGCAATATGTACAAACAATAAATATAGTACCCTAGATCTAGCATCAAATGTCAAGCAAATCAATATAAGGAAAGTATCCTAGGAGTCTGAATATTAATCCCCAGCGTAGTCGCCACTGTGAGGACAATGGAAAATCGATGAAGATCCTCCTCGGGATGGAAATGTGTGTCCTGTATCGATGAAGATCGATTTGTTCTGTTGGAGTCGCCACCTAGATTAAGGTCTAGGACCTCTAAAAATGTAGCCTCACCCTAAGGTAAGACTTCTATTGACTCGTGACCCAATGTATCGGTTCTTTGGTCTGCAAGAGATCGGGTAAGTATTCAGGGTACAGTTATGGGAAGGTGTTAGGCACCCAAACCGCACGATCAATATCAGCCTCCTAACCTTTCCTTAAATTCTAATTTTGACTGTGCTTGGTCAACTGGATGACTAGGGTTCAATGGGGGATATCCTAAACCAAGTTGCTAAGTTATTCTAACCTAGGGTTCAGCCAATCATGTTTTAAAGCAAATAAACAAGCAAATGTAATGTACAATATTATACAGTGAACCGGACCAAAGATGGTTCGATCTTGGACTGAATCTGAGATGTGTAAGACATCTCCAACTGCCTACGTATTCCAATCCTGGAAATCAAGTCCAAAAACGTAGTTCGAAATGGTTTGTGTGATTAAAGATTATGGAAGTGATTTATGCATGTGTTCAATTAGATTTTTTTGTTCAAGTTGAATGTTATGCTGGATGTATGGTTGATGGGTGGCTTTGTACCGTATTTCGGTTTCCCAAATTGCCTACGTATTCTAGGGTTTGCCCTAGAAATCAGGTACGACGTAGTTCGAAATTTATGAGAGTCGGATTTGGAATGTGTACCAAATTCCTTCCATTTTTGTCAATAGGATCTAGGGATGAGACATAAATTCCTATCATTTTTATTTGGGATGTGTACCAAATTATTTCTAATTTTGTTAATAGGATCTAGGGATGAGACCTAAATTCCTACCATTTTTATTTGGGATGTGTACCAAATTCTTTTTATTTTTGTTAATAGGATCTAGGGATGAGACCTAAATTCCTACCATTTTTATTTGGGATGTGTACCAAATTATTTCTATTTTTGTCAATAGGATCTAGGGATGAGACCTAAATTCCTACTATTTTTATTGTTTCCATTTTAAGTTTTTGGTTTTTGGTTTCCTATCCCTTTTCATTGTGATTTTCATTTTTTAGGGCTTTCTACCCTAATTGCTATTTTTCCATTTTTAGGGTTTTTTTACCCTAATTGTTCAATTATTTCCATTTTAGGGTGTATCTTCCCCTGGTTGCTATTTTTTTATTTTTTCTCTTTCCAAGACAAATATGGCAAATGAAAATATTCCAACTATATCAATTGTAGTATTCCAAATATAGCAGTGTTGGAAATATATTCAAATTTAACAACAAATCAGTCAAAAATGGCAAGTGAGCATGTGAATCAATGCAAACATGGTAAGTGTGAATCCAAACATGACAATAATCATCCAATATAGCATGTGAGCATGTGTAGCAAACAAATATGACAATAAGCATGTGTAGTATTCCAAAACAGCAAGAATCATGTAAGCATCAAGATGGTGGACATATCAACATGGAATCCAATGGTTCAGATCACATCATTAGAAATCAATTGATCATTCAGTGGATCAGATTTATTAATCAATGGCTCAAGATCAAAGGCCATAATTAAATCATGTGAAATAACTTAAAATCAAATGGCCATATTAAAGTTCACATTAAAAATTCCACATCGATCCATTTGATTCACATAGAAATTCCAAGCATCCAATGAGACCGATAAAATTCCAGCTATAGTCGGATCAATCGGATAGAAATTCCAAACATCTGACGGGATCAAATTCATGATAATTCCAATCATTCAATGGACAAATTGATCACATTAAAATTTAAATCAAAAGAACCAATGTGTGATCATATTTTTTCTAATGTTTGGATTCAATTAAAACTTGTCATATCATATGGAAAATATTAGCATCAAATACAAACATGTGTGGTTAGGATTAAAGTCATGATGAGATGCTAGATGAAGGGTCTTGATGTGGCTTACAAGTGAGGGAGACTGCACGGCTGGGTTTGATGATGGTGTTGGTTCAGATGATAATTGGTGATGGAGAGATGGCTAGGTGTGCTTGGGTGTGGTGGTTTGTAAGGTAGACATGTGGTGATGGGAAACAAGTGGTTTAGATTGATGTTGGGTAGCAGATGTAGGAATGATTGAAGGTGGTTTTGGGATGTGGTAGTGTTACTTGATGAGCAGGTGGTTTTGGTAATGTGGACTGGTTTGTGAGATGGGGATCAGTATTTAGTGGTAGGTGTTGAGGTGTGCAAGGCTGGCTGTACAGGTGATAATGGTGGTGTGGCTCACGGTGGCTACAAGATTTGATTGGGATGGCCAAGTGGGTGTGGAGTGAGGTGTTGGAGATGGAAGTGAGTGAGTTGGCAAGTGGTGTATGGCTCTACAGAGGTTCAGGGTTTGGGTGATGTGCAAGGAAGTTGAAAGTCGTAGGACAGTAGAATGGAGGTTAGATTGCAGGGCGGAGAAACAATTAGAAACAAAAATATAAAAGAAGAGTGCAGCAGTATGATTGCCATGCTTACCTCTGCCTCTCTTCGTATTCGATTTGTGACTTTTCTTTTTCTTCTTTGCTTGCTCTGCAGCTTCTCTATCTATGTTGCTTTCTTCTTCTTCTTCTCACCTATCTTTCTTTTCTCTCCCTGCTCAATTGGTCCCGCCTTTCTTCCTCCTCTCTATTTCGGTATATATCCTTTTTTTTTTTCGTCCTCTTCCCCCTCCTCTCTTCTCGATCTTCTCCTTTCTTATTTTATTCTTTTTTTTTTCTTCTCCTCTTCCCTCTCTCTCTCCCTTCTCGGTTCCCCCTTTCTTTTGTTTTTTTCTTCTTCCCACTTCTCTCTCCCCCTTCCGCCCCCTCTCTTTCTTCTTCTTTTTTTACTTATCTTTCCCCCTCTCTCTCTCTCTCTCTCCCCCCCTCCCTCTCTCTTTTCCTTTTTTTTCTTCTTCTTTTTTTATATTATTCTTTCCCACCTCTCTCTCTCTCTCTTTCTCTTCCCGGTTTCCCTTTCTTTTTTTGTTTTTTCTTCTTTTTTATATTATTCTTTCCCACCGCCCTCTCTCTCTCTCTCTTTTCTCGATCTTCTTCCCTTCCTTTTCTGTTTTTTTCTTCTTTTATCTCCTATCCCACCGATCTCTCTCTCTCTCTCTCTCTCTTCTCGATCTTCTTCCCTTCCTTTTCTGTTTTTTTCTTCTTTTATCTCCTATCCCACCGATCACTCTCTCATCTCTCTCTCTTCTCGATCTTCTTCCCTTCCTTTTCTGTTTTTTTCTTCTTTTATCTCCTATCCCACCGATCTCTCTCTCATCTTTCCTTTTCTCGATCTTCTTCCCTTCCTTAATTCCTTTTTTATTTATTTTATTCTCCCTCTCTTTTCGATTCTTCTTCCCTTCCTTTTTCTATTTTTTTTTCTTCTTTCCTTCTTCAACTTCTCCACCTATCCGCCCCTTCTTCTTTCGGATTTCTTTCCTTCTTATTCTCTCTCCTCTTTTTTTTTTTTTTTATATATAAAGAAATATATGCATATGCGGCAACATGTATTGGTCCGGATTGACAAGGATTGATTGAATTGGGCCAAGACTGGCTTGAGTTGAGCTGAGTTGACTGGATTGACTGGGTTGGGCCAAGACTGACTTGGGTTGAGCTGAGTTGACTGGATTGATTGAAATTAATTGGATTTTCTCTCTTTATCATTTCATGGGTCATTTCCGCTGTCATCCCGCATGGAATTTTCCGATGGCCTCTATTCCAAATTTTTTGCATTCATTTTGTAGAACATTAAAAATGAGGAATATAGAAACTGGAATCACCTCATTTGGAAGTAAAATGGTTAACTTATGAATTTTTGAAGTTTAAGCGGACCAATTATCGATAATTTGGCTGACCATTCTGCATGAGATCCTTCGGAAGCTTCTACCGGAAATATTTTACGTCCACTTTGTAGAGCACTAAAAATGGAACATAATGAGACTAGAATCACCTGATTTGGATATGGGATGATCAAAATATGAATTTTTGAATATTAAATGACCATTTCCACATGTAATTTTGCATGGGACCCTCCGGAGACTTTTACCTGAGATTTTTCACGTCCACTTTGTAGGACATCACAAATGAAGAACAATGGCATTGGAATCGTCTGAATCCGACGTAGAACGGAAAAGATATGAAGCTTTGAAGTTCTAACGATAATTTTGCATGCAAGCTTGCATGGGATCCACTGGTGACTTCTACCGGGATTTTTTACGTCCACTTTGTAGAACATCATGAATGAAGAATAATGGCCTTGGAATCATCTGAATTCGATGTCAGATGATGAAGATATGATGATTTGAAATTCAAACAATCCGACTTACGATAATTTGCATGAAGGCCCCTGGGATTATTTATAATAATTTCGTAAACCTTCCTTATATGTATCATCCGACTAAAATGGTCATATCTTCTTCATTTGATATCAGAATTGAGCAATTCCGGTCTCATTTCGAAGATAATTCTATGACCTAGGCATCCATGCAAAATTATAACCCGTGACCCTACTGCGGGACCCATTGAAAACTTCTTTTTGTTCACAGACCCATTGAAAACTTTCTCAAATTTACAGTAAAAAATCCAAACTTTCAATCATCTTTCTTCCTTTTGTTGTCCACACACCAGCAGGACTTTGTTTAGCTGTGATGGCAAAAATGGGGTGCTTACACCCATCTTCTTCCTCTGCAAGGTTGCGAGTCCATCTTCTACAACTCAGGGTGACTCCAATAGAGGCAATAAGTATGCTTCTATCTTGTTCTTTCTTCCTTTTTTTTTCTCCTTTTTGTGATTCTAGTTCTCTTCTCTCTCTCTCTCTCTCTCTCTCTCTCTCTCTCTCTCTCTCTCTCTCTTTGTTTCTCTCTTTTCCTTCTTCATTCTCTTGTTTTTCTTCATTGGTGGCCACTGTTACTGCTACTGTTCTAGTGGCAAAAATGGTTGTCTCTGCTACAGCTGGTCTAGCAGTGATAGAAGCGGCAACAATCATGGATTTTAGTTCACACTATTGGAACAAGTACTGGTATCAGTATCAAAATTGCTATCAAATATGGGTATTGCTCAGGTATTGGCTATATGCTAATGTGGCATACATTTTTTGTATCGGTTAGGTATAGGACAATATCGGTTACATCTTTAGCCAATATCAGCCCATAACGGTCAGGTATCAGTTTGCTATCGGTCGATACAATACCGATACCCCAAAGCATGGCTGCAATAGCCACTGTTGTTGTTCCTTCTTCTCCTCCTCCCTTGGCAGTGGCATCTATGGTAGGCCACTATTGTAGAATAAATCTCAATTCAAGATTTCGTACCAACCCTAATATGCCACATAGGGTCCCTAGAACACAATGGAAAGTAAAGAATAAATGAATAAACACGTACCTCTGTTGAATAACACTCCTTACTGATGTGAATTCTAGCTTTGATCCAAAGTCTTGTCTAGTCCTAAGAAGATCCCCTTTTGCTCTCTTTGTGTATGAGAAGAGAGACAGGAATAATGCAACTTGGACTACAGGGACTCTAGATACAATATTTATAACACTGTATCAAAACCTTAGTCAATCCCTATAGTGTATAGAGTTGGCTTATCTCTAACCAGTGGTGAATCAGACCAAAACCTGTCAAACCAGTAATGTGAACTCGCACTAGACAATGTGTCATATAATTAATTAACCCCATAAATAGATAACATCTAACAACTGTTGCTACTATGGTGGTGATAGCATTGCTTGCCCTTAATGGTGGCGGCAACGACCTCCTCCTTCTCTTCTTATTCCTTTTCTAACGTCTCTGAATTTTTTGGTACATTGTTCTTTTAACTCAATTCAATCAAGGTTTTTCTGTAACTATCAATTGTTTGTTTTTGAAATTTCTGTTGTCATTCAACTCTACCTGGAAACATACTTCTTGTTAATTGTTTATCTACTATCTTAGACTCTCTTTGGTATGTATTATATAATTAATTATATAATTGATTATGATATATATATATATATATATATATATATATATATATATATATATATATATATATATATATATATATATATATATATATATATATATATATATATATAGTTGTTGGGTATGATTTATGATATTTATTTATATTTAAAATAAATTGATATAATTTAAGATCTACAAATAGATTACAAGGTGTTTATTTTAAATATAAATAAATAGCATAAATCATACCAAACAATTAAATATGTCATAATCCATTATATAATTAATTCTATAATACATACTAAAGAAAGCCTTATTATGTGAATTTATACACCTCATCCGTCTTTTTCCTGAATTGCACTGATTTCTTTCTTGAACTTCATGGATTCTCTCTCTCTCTCTCTCTCTCTTCTTCTTTTTTTGTTCCACCAATTCTTTTCTGGTTTTGAGTTTTGTTTTAATTGCTTTTATCTTCTCCTTTTAATCGATTTTTAACTCGATATCTATTTAAAAATCGAATTTGAATTTGTTTTTTTATACTTTCTGTGGATTTCATGTCGGGTTCGGATAAGATGATTGATAATCATATTCGAATTCAAATAATATTTTATTCATACCGAATTTGGATCCATTTACGTCTTTACTTTTACTTCTAAAAGATTACAAGAATTTAATGCCAATGTATTTTTTATTTTCTTAATATTGCTTGCATTTTGAAACCTCAACAATGATATATGAAAACAATAAAAATTACACGTAATCTGATCCAGCTTGGCCATTCCAACCGTTGTTCTATACACATACACTCACAACAGAGAGAGAGAGAGAGAGAGAGAGAGAGAGAGATGTTATGCAAGGGACTTGTTGAAGAGAGCTTGGAACTTCTCCATTTCCTTGGAAGGAAGAGCCACTAAAATGTTCACTCCATTGCCACTGCTAGACCCCTCAATGTCTGGGAAGAACACTACAATGTTCTTATTGTGGCGCACCACAGGACAACTGTACTTTGGCCTTCCCCAAGGGTACTCGACACTAGAGAACCCTAATTTCCACCATGATGATATGAGTAGATCACCATATGGGAACCTCTGACTCGATTCTCCACAATCAATAGCAGATCTTGCGTACTCATCTGTTATTCTTATGGCTCCCTCTGAGACCATCTCCACTAAACGAGTGAACGAAGCATCTTTGAGTTCACCAATGGTGGCGCTAGCATATGCAGCTAAGACACAATTTCCAGTGTATGATGGAGGGAGTGGTGGACGAAGTCTCGACCGGATATCAACTGCATAAAGGAGAGTCGAAGTCTTCTCTAGCTGTTCTCCTATGTCCCCTGCCAAGGCATGAAAAGGAGTGGGTCAGATTCATATCCTTATCTTTAGTGCTTGTTTGAATCAATTTAAGCTGGATTTGGATCTTAAGATCAAGTTTGTTTGGGAAATGGGGTTGGAATTATGTTGATCAAGGTGGATCTTAAAGAACTCGGAACTCGGATCTAAACATAGATCCAGAATGGTTCAGCTGCTTCTACGTGTATCCTCCATGGGATTCTCTCACCGTCCATATTTTGTGGGTCCCATACCGCATGGAGGGTGATGATTTCCCATAAAAAATATATGGACATGCAGGGTGATCCAACTCACTTAGATCCTAACATGATATAGGATTTATATCCGGGACGCAGCTCTGAGTGGACTGGCCTGGTGAACCGAACAACTATTCCGTCCCAAGGTCATGGTCCTGTTTTGCACCCTTACTCTGTATCTTGTATGGGTATAAGCTATATTCATGCTTAAATACTGAGTCCAGATCCTGTCCCCCACTTGTTAGCCACCAACACTCCATAGGTAGGTCTGCACCCATAAATGGCAGCCAAAGATGTAGGATGGTTACCAGGTGAAGAGAGGTTCCCAACTCTAAATATCCATATTCAACTAATACTCAGTGGGGAAAAACTAGTTGCCACCCAAATAGGTCACAATCTTTCCCCGTTAAATGCCAAAACTATTATTGTATAATATGGTTTTTGTAGTGACTAATGAACGTAAATAAAGAATATTGGTGACAACACTTTTGTCACCAGGTAGGTGACACAAAACCAGACCCATATTGAAGGTCCATTAGAATTGTATCTGAAGTGGATCCAGATTCTTGTACTAATATTTATATATAGATTGAGATTTTTTTTAGATCCGATCCAAGCAAGTTTTTAGTTCTAGGTATCTACCGAAATCATGATCAGGTATAGCTCCAATGGCTTGGTGATATATGTACTGATATTAATTATAAGGAATTAAAAATAAAAAAGAATCAAGTATCGGATCGGGATCGGCCATGGCCGAAACCGATACTGGAATAGTAAAACCATGGATCCAACTCCAACGCGGTTTATGCCTTACCTGCAATGGCCCTGCAACGCCATACATGGGCAGTAACGACGTTGAAGCCAGTGATCATACGGGTGCTCTCGTTGTTGTTTAACCCAATCTTTGCTTTCTCCTTTAGGACTGAAATGTCATTGGAGCTAAGCCTGAAAATCTCGAACTCAAGGTCCTCTGGTATAGCCTCAAATAGTGTTGTTGCTTGAGACTCTTCTTGTGAAGTCATTTCAAATTTCACTAACTCAGGATGGGGGAACATGACACGTGGTGGAGATCTAGCGGCTAGGAGTGGACGATCATTGAAAGGAGTAACGGCTAGAGGCTTGTCAGCAGCAAGGGAAGCAAGATTGTCTAAGAAGTATTTGAAACTGATGCCATCAAACAATACGTGATTGGTTGATACACCCATCGCAATGCTGCCACACTTGAATAATGTTACCTACCAAAACAAAACCCTTGACCTTATTAATTGTAGAACCCTTCCAATTTATGCAAAAATGAAGCTTATCAAACATAAACACATTATAATCACAGTTAAAATTTCAACCGCATGAGGTATGTATTTCTAGAATGAATTATACGTCAAGAGCATATTTTAAGATGATAAAAACAATATTTGGAATGCGTTAGAAAACGAAACCCATTTTGGAAGGAGCTCTTTAACATATTTTGGAAAGAACTCTTAATGGATATGTCTTGCTTTTTTAATTCATTCTATATTCTGAGAATATATTCTTAAAAATACGATTCAATAATACATACCAAACTCAGCCTTCGTCAGATCAATTAATCCATCTAACCTATCATGTTAGAGACCTATTAAACCTGTAGACTTAAGCTACAAGTCAAATGGGCAAGGCCAGGTTTGGTATGACAAAAAAGATCCTTCGTCTGGCTGCCAAGTGGGACTGAAGATCCCAATCACACATATTGCTTTGGTATATGTTCCGATGCACTATGAGTGGTTGGAATCCTCACTACCGCTTGGTATGAGATCTCAAATGCCCTACCCAACCTTTGCATGGGATATAGACATCAATGAACAGACTTGGATATTATACTAAAGTTGAAGTGGATCAGCTTGGTACTTCCCCAATTTGAAAAGAACTCAAAATAAACATGTAAAGATTATACCAATCCAAACCGTTATAATAATAATAATAATAATAATAATAATAATAATAAAGCTTATTAAAGTCACAATGGTTTGTTATCAATTTATCTATTCTGTCTTGTAAACAAATGATATGTCTAGTTTGATTGTTGGACAGAGAGACACGGTACAACGTTTAACTAGATCTAACTTTTGCGATCTAATTCAATTAAATACATCTTTTATTTGCACGTATGTATATCCATAGATATGTATCAATAATCTTAACATTATTGTGAACGCTTCCCAACTCTTAGCAGAACATATAATTTAAATTAAAAAAAAAATATAAAAATGAATGGCTTTGATTTTTCCTATTTTTGAACCTTCACATTAAATTATTTCAAAGATAACTATCCCAAAATAATAATAAAATAGTGGAAGAGGTTTCATTTTCGATTGTACATCAACTACACATAAATTAGTAATCTCTAAATCTTTTACCAAAAAATAATCACTAAATCTATAATATCAAATTACCCTTGTAAAACGAACGGGTCATCAATTAATGATGTACGACTGTACCCTAATAATATTAAGTAGTGGATTTTTTTTAGTTAAAAAAATGGTATTATAAGATAATTTACATTAGAACTGTATTTGACACAATTTAGGCTTTATGAACCCAAAAAGTAGATAGGTTTTCCATTTCTGAGGGTACATCTAATGCTACAGCTGATACAATTTGGGCTTTATGAACCCAAAAAGTAGATAGGTTTCCAATTCTGTGGGTACATCTAATGCCACAGCTGATACAATTTGGGTTTTATGAATCCAAAAAGTAGATAGGTTACCTTTTCTTATATCACATCTAATGCTACAGCAGGGCTCTCAGATATCACTTCGCAAAAATGGACACATCTGGAGTGTGGGGGCCACTGTAAGGTGTCACCTTAATTACGTCAACCATCACGAGAATTAAGTGACCCCATTACAATCCGCGGTTGCTTTTCTTTGTAGAAATAAAAGGGGTGAAGCCAAAAGAACTTTTGTGATTGCAAAGTTATGCAATCAACCCATCCAACGGCTCATGCTATGGATGATTAAGACTTAATAATGAGTAGTGTACGTTTGAAGAACATCATCTTCTGTGGTCCCAGCATGTCCGTGGAGAAGATCAGGTAAACTAGAAAGCTTTGCACATATACCAATGCATTTCAACCCGGCTACTGTCCGACTAACGGACTATGAGACATAATCCAGGTCTGTGTACATAATTATAAAGCATACCAGCCTTACCTTATGGAACCACTTATGTCATCTATATAGCAAAAAGTTACAACCTCTTAAAAAAATATTGTTAAGTGATAAAGTAAAGACCACCGTACAAAAAACCACGGTACAAGATTTGATGGACCGGAGTCATCTACCCCATAAAGGGTATAAATCCCTATTTTTTATATACGAATTTCAATAATTGCCCCTTCTTTCATCCATGCATCCTATGGTTCAGAGTCTCCCCATCCAAGACCCTTTATCCTAAAACAAATTTTGGTCCTGATTTTGATTTCCGGTCACGGAGACAGTGGAAGTGAACAACTCATTCTTTTTCAGATTTTCGTTAAACAAAAAAGAACCCAGGTAATAAGGGACTGAAATCCTCTCCCGCGGCAGAAGGTTCCTGCCGCTGATCCAAGGGTTGGGGATCAGTCGGCCCGTCTACCAATACATGGAAAGGTGGGCCGGCTGAAATCCCACCCTTGGCCGGCGGCAGGTGGGCGGGAGAGGATTTTTTTACTGTAATAAGGGATCCGAATCTCTCCTCCCTGTACTTTAGGGAGGAGGGAGACGCCCTCGTCGGATGACCGACATTTGGCTCTCGGGAAAATCTTAGCCCTACGTTTGAGCCGACACCCCCTGTCAGCTCAGCTTGTCGGCTGAGTGTCGGCTCGGACGTGGAGTTTGGATTTTTTCGAAAATCACGTGTCGAGCATCCGACAAGGACGTCTCCCTCCTCTCTGAAGTACAGAAAAAAGACGATTTGAATCCGATAATAAGGCACAACAGGACTTCTTGCCTATATTATGTCCTTTTAAAACCTCGAGACCTGAACTTAACAGAAGATTAAATGACAAAGGGAAATTAAAAAAATATTTCTCAACCTTTCATTTTGATTCTGGAGTCTGGACTGAACTCGCTGGAGAAAAGAAACATGGTAAAAGATTATTTATCATTAAAAGACATTTTCTAATATTTTCTTCTTTCTTGATTTGCTTTGATTCACTCGCACAGTCTTGTTTGCTAGTTTTCCACACAATTATTGAGACCCAAGACTAAATAAATAAATGAACATTTATTTTCTCATAAATAAAAAAAATTCTCAATTTTATTTTCAATATGTGACAGAAAGAGGGAAAAAGATCGTCTCCAGTCCGTCCAGCTGTCCAGTCGTGGACGGACGGACTGGATTTAAAGGACACGCCCCCTCATGTATTGGTATGCGTGTCCTTTTAATCCAGTCCGCCTAATCCACGACTGGACGACTAGACGGACTGGAGATGATCCAAGTCCCAGAAAGAGTGGTGGCCTTTTTCATTTCACAAGCAGCCTAACACTACAATACTCTTTATATAATTTCTTCGTGATCTTAGAAGTATAGAAACACTTCCTATGTAAATGTAAATGGTAATCTGACTAATATTCTATATTGTTCCAACCATGAAAACTGTGGCATAAATGTAATTTCGAAGTCTACTCTATTTGTACCTGAAAAAAGCAAAGTGGCTTGTTCTCTGGCTCTAAATTATCCGAATTCGCCATGATCAGCTGCCAAAGAGCTGGGTTAGGATAAACCAGGTCTCCAATCTCGTCCAGTGACACCTCACTTGTAGCCACGGTAAAGCCAGCTCCGGCAGCATTGCAGTCGATCTCTAGGCGGCCCTTCTGTGGATCAAACCTCAACCTACCGGCCAAGAAATCATATGGTACAAGTACTTTCTCAAGGGCACTCTTGATTTTCCTGGCTATGGTTTCTGGTAGGAAATCTGGGTTCGCCGGAAAGAAGTGTACAGTCTCTACACTGAAATTAAGAACTTGGTCTATGTTTGAAAGGAACATAGATCTTTTCACAGTTTCCTCTAAAGGGAAGACTCTGGAAGAATATTGTAGGGTGACCTTTAGGTCTTGAATGATAGATGCAGGTTCTTGGGAGAGGGTTCCCATGGATGCTGATGACAAGTTTTAAGGGGAAAGGTCTTAGGATTTATATGTATTTTTTTCTTTTTCTTTTTTTAATTTTTTTTAATTTTTTTTGAAATCCACTGAGAAGTAGTTGAGTAATTTAATGAACAACATGGATACATTTAAAGTGGGTGCACTTGTGGGGTTCTACAGATAGTAACAGATTGCTGAACAAAGGAGATGACTCATTTAAACTAGGATCTTATGATCTTATCTCCAGTTTCTTTTTTTTCTTTTCTATTTTTTTTTGTTACTTTTTATGGGGATGGGATGAATTGAATAAGATTTCAACCTGCATATTTTGGACTGTTGACAGATTTGGGAGATAAACGGCCGACTGCTAAACTAGAACCGATTTCAAATAAATCTGATGTACGGGTTGCCACGTCTTGGAGTACTAGGCATCTAGATTCTAATATAGATTGGATCTACATTGGATTAAGTTACATGTCAAATTTTGCTAGTATGATACCCACAATGGTACATAGATTTTTTTTTTTTTTTTTTTTTGGTTTTTTTTGTTAAAATGGTACATAGATTTTGGCACTTAAAAAAGGAAAAGTGGGAGAAACAAGACCGCTGCATTGGACTCGAGTGGTGTCTATGAATTCCACAACTTGTTATGTTATTAAGAGTTCATAGAGGGTTTGGGATATATCTTTTTTTGGGTAGGTAGAGAAAATGGAAGCCTTTTCTCCGTAAATTTATTAAATTTATTAATAGGTTTGGAAAATATCATTTTCCTTTGGTCCATTAAAGTCATAAGTTTCTATAAAAAAAAATTAAATAAAAGTGATTACATTTTTTTTCTTTTTTTCTTTTTTAATTTTTTTTCCTACTCTATCGGCATCCATTTTGTATTAATTAAGCTTTTCCTTGTTTATTGAACCATTAAATTCTTTTGAGTTTGGATAATTATTCAAGTAACAATGAAATGTGATGATTCCATAAATCATAACACAAATCTAGACCATTTATTTCTATGGCTTCTTTAATTAGAGTATTGGTACATATATGAGGACATACATGCTATGTATATCAATATAATGGGGTATTTAATTGAATTAGAGTTAAAACGAACACATAATCTATCCTGGCGGTAGAATAAATGACTTGTAATATTTGGATAAATAACAAAACCTTGTGATAATAATAATTTACGTTGTATTTTAATTATTCTCAATTATTTTCTGAAATTTAATTTGCCGCCATCAATTAAACTAGCAGGTACGTACTAAATTTGAGAGCTTAGAACAAGCTGTCTATATTGCTTTATTGTTGCATTAATCAGCCCCCATAATAGCTTTTGTGCTACGCCCCCTGACTTTTCTTCACTTTTTATGTAGTGTTGACCCAAACCATCCCCGGGGGATTAAAGATAAAGAGAAGTAAGAAAAGGACAAAATTCAGCTGCATATTTTTTCTTCTTAATTTACATTACTAAATACTTGATTCTAACCCTATATATATTTTTTTAAATATCGGTTAACCATGAGTTTTGTTAAACTTAAAACCATTCCAATTCAAAATAAAATCCAACCACATCTAATCTAAAAACACACAAAATTCTGAGACTGAAATCCCATAAATAAAATGTATATTGGATAGAGAAGATCTCAAAGCCTCTTCATTAATTTTAGGGAAAATTTCACCCACTCCTCTCAAGGTATATTCATAATTCAACCAGTCCCATCTTGGCCTATAATGTCATCCGTCTCCCCTAATTTGGAAAATAAGTATCAATCATACCCTATCAGTCTGTTACGTGATGAGATGTATTGTCACTTATATTTTAACGATAATATTACCCTTGGGCTTTAAAATTATTTATTATCTAGCAACACTGATATTTTTCTGGTGCCATTAAAATCAAGTTCGCCAGCGTTATAGCTTGTCATTGGCTGAAAAGCGGAGTGCCTCAACGATATCTGCTAACCAGGTGATGTGGAGGGCTTCAGAGAGAGTGGCGAAGGATCCATGGCAGACTTCTGGTTCAGATTATGATCTGCCATCCTCGACAATGGTGGGTTTAAGACCCACACCCGGAATCCTTATCAATTTGGATCCCACTGTGTCGAGTCTTATTGTAACAACACATGGCACCCTGACATATTGGCCCTCAGTATAATATTGGGTCAAACCCTAAGATCACATAGTGAAGGTGGAGAATGTTTGGGAGAGCATTTAAATGACCTTGGGGGTATCCCCATTAACAAGAGCCCATCAAACCAAGCCTAGGGCTACTTTAAGCTCAACTAGATGCTCTGCCGAATGATGCACCACCCGATTGTCAGCATCTAGTTTGAGTCCGAGTATCATGCTCTCTCCCCCTTGGGATTCTATAAATAACGAGTCCCCACTCCTTAATTCACTCCTTTGGTTCATAATT
The DNA here is from genome assembly GCA_028583415.1 of Protea cynaroides. Taxonomy (NCBI): domain Eukaryota; kingdom Viridiplantae; phylum Streptophyta; class Magnoliopsida; order Proteales; family Proteaceae; genus Protea; species Protea cynaroides. The sequence goes on along the minus strand of CM053275.1, from coordinate 63,677,265 downwards.
GGTGTGAGAGTGAGAGTGAAAACATGGAGCTCAAGCTTGGAGCTCAAGCTCAAACCCTAGCTTCCACCATTAGAGGTAAGTTTTATATCTTCCTTCCTCTTCTTGTGGTATTGAATGCTTGAGACCATGGTGAACCTCCACCATTAGACCAGTTACTAACCTAGAATGCTAGGGCACCTTCTATCTCCATGAATGGAGATATCAATGGAGTCAAAATGACTCCCATTTTGTATACTAATGGTGGGAGAATGTTTCGTACCACGTAAAATGAAAGCATCTAAAGTGGGGATTCAAAGCTCCCCAAGATGGAAATCATCTCTGGTTCATGCTTGGTTTCTAGGTATGAGCCAAAGGCAATAACTAGAGGTTCAATCTCAGCCCTGCCTTCGAATAATTTAAGACCATCCCTCCAGAAAGACCAATACCCTATTAGGAATGACCAAATATTAACCAGAGGATCCCAACCAGAGACACACAACCGGGGACCCTTCGGGTGAGTCCCTCTGATTATCCATGGGTATGATTGATCATGGACCTCCAGATAGGCTTAAATATAAGCCGGAGGCATTGCCGGATGGTACACCACTTGGCTAAGCCTCTGAATAACCATCTAGAAGCCTCTATTGTGACAGAGAGTATAATCTGATGGTGAGCCAGATGATAGACATCCGATTCTACCCTACGATTAAGCTAAAATCAGAATCGTATAAGTGTTAATCGAAGGGTAATTCCTGAGGGTACACCATCTAGAAGTGTCATCTGGTTCAGGCTCAGTTAACCTATAAGCCTAGCTTGGACTATACAGGACCCACCGTTTAGTTCTCAACTGTCTTCGGACCCATGCATGGACACCTAAGACCTGTCCATGCTGGTTAAAAGATGTTCACTAATCTAATGAATCCATCTAACTTAATTAGGTAAATCAACGTGGGTAGTAGACGGAACCTTCTGTCTGCTTCTAGGTTCTTCAGCGCCATTGGTGTTTACAGGTGAGGGGTCATGTTCGTAGAGTTTGAGCATGTGATTGTATGCTTCTAGTTTAATTATTACAATATGCCATCTAATAAATATATGTATGAGCATGCATTTGCATAACAATAATAACTATGTATGTTTTGATGGTGTATGATTGGGTATGGTGGTTCGTATGACGTACGGATACCCAAGGGAAGGTGACGTATGGCCTACAGCTACAGTTGTGATGCCATTGCCTTAGTAGAGGTATGACAAACCATAGGAGTGGGGAATGAGGGACCTCTACTAAGGTGTAGCCCATGTATGATGGTTTGTGTACCGTGTGACCTCATGAACCATGTTAGAACAACTGGTACTGGGGGTACGAAGAATCATGGGAGTGGGGAGTCGGGGATCTCTGCTGGGGTGCAGCCTTGTTTATGGCCATGTATGATGGTGTGTGTGGCATGTTGGAGCATGTGTACATGGACCATGTCTGACTACTAGTACTTTAGTAGGGGCATGGTGATCCATGGGAGTGGAGCCAGGGATCTCTGCTGAGGCACAATTTTATTTACTGTGCGCACATGCCATGTTATATGGTTGGTTGGGTATGTTTGGTGATGAAAGTGATTGATGGAATTACTGTGTTTGGTGACTACGTGTCATGGCTAGCACCTTAGCGGTGGTACGATAATCCATTAGAATAGAGCCGAGGACTCTGCTAAGGTGCAGCCTCCATTTTGCTTCCATGTTCACATGTATCATGCTTCACCCATGGTCATATGACCTTTAGTGAAGGGAAATACTAGGAGCGGGGAGGTTTGGGTGCTCAAGGGGGGAGCCAAGAGCATATGTTCAAGGGGGGAGCCACCAGCATTAGTACAGGGGGAGTCACATACAGATCCTCCCTAGGGTATAGGCAAACCGTGGTAGCATACACACTTGAATTCCACTTACAATTGTATGTTTATTTATTTAATTGCGTCAATGTAATATGGTGATAGGGTTGCATTGATAATCGACTTTTCACTGAGCTGGGATAGGAGTTCACCCCTCGATATCGAAATCTTTTTAGCTTTGGTTGTAGGTATCTCTTCTATGACTGCTGATATGGATCCTACTGTAATTGAGGACACCACTTCTCTTAGGGGAGGGCGGCTGAGGGATCATGGCGAGGGTTGTTCCTGTAATGATTGCATTTACGAGACTTGAGCCAATGTCTCACCTCTATGTTCTTGATGCCTGTAGATAGATGACGGTTTGGTTTATCTATAGTGGTTTATTTTGATTTACTCTCAGATTGTGTATATTGGGTATACGTAATATGATAGTATTTATGGAAATTGTGTTGTAAGGCATAACAGACTTATTTATGTTATGATAACATTAATTGGCATCTATTCTCTATTATATGATTCCGCTACAACTATTATGATTCATTTATTGATTGTTATGGATATTGCTTGTGTAGATTGTGCGGTTTGTTTAGTAGATCATTTTGATTATCATTCGTTAGAATATTCGGATTGCTACGAGGGTTGACCATGATATCTTCGATTCTCCAGAATAGGCTGTGACAACACTGGTATCAGAGCACAACCACTTTGACTCTACCTACAGACTTCTTCTGCACATGCATTTTCATGTGTCGGAATGGATGCTTAGGATAATTAAAAGCTATTATGAACCAACAAGCAGTAAGTAGGAAAAATAGTAAGTTTGATTACACCACATTATAAAAATTAAGAAAGACAATAATGTACAATATGAACTATGAGCAAAGAGAAAGATATGTATGTATATATATATATATATATAGATATATATATATATATATATATATATATATATATATATATATATATATATATATATATATATATATATATATATATATATATATATATCCAAATTTAAGTACAAAAATTGGGATATGACCCATAACTCGGGCAGTATCTCAGATACAAGCATCTAATCAATGTAAATGAAAGGAAAGACAAGTGTAATGTCAAATAAGTAAATTGTTCATAAAACAAAACAGGGTACGGTCCACACCTTAGACAGTTATCCTTTGTGCAATGATGTGTCAAAAGAAAAATGACAAAAATAGGAAATGAATCAAGGCTCTGTCTGCTGGGGTCCACTCAATGAGGCAAGTGGTTGAGGTCTGCTAGGAGGTATAGATGATGCAGGTCCATCCTGTGGGGTAGATGGCTGTGGTGCACAGTGATCATCGTGTCCCTTATAAAACCTACATCGGTTTCCACATGCTAAATCCTAGTCAACATGTCAAGCTGCACTTGGGTGATCTCCCTCTGGCCTTCGTCCATTTTGTTGCTTGTTGCTCAGTTTCACCAGTTCGTTCTACATGAGCTACAACACGCCGATCAGCAGACCCATATCACTAGATCACCTCGAAGGACCTGTAGCTGAAGGTACCTTGAGCACGAGGAGCTGTGTCCACCTCCATGTGGTCACCACTCTCGTTACCATTACTGCCTCCACTGCCCTCCTCGCTGCTATTACTATCACCAGACTTTACCTCCACCTCATCATTAATGGATGGCTGGGGCACATCATATATCACCCTGATGCCATAACTAGTGCCCACACCAGCCTTAGTACTTGTAAGACCCGTATCGAGATAACCCGGTATTATTACCTTGAACCAGGTTTACCCATCATGGTCAAGTCAAATGGACCAAGGGCGTGAAGGAGATCGTGATCCCAGGTATCAAATCGACCCAAAAACACTCAATTTAAAGGGAGGGTCGCATACCCAGCGAGGGAGGGTCGGACCCCCCAAGACAGAAAGTCAGACCCTCTGTTTTACAGGGAGGGTCGGACACTTTAGGAAACCAAGGGTTGACGGGTTCATCGACCCTTGCATCGACCCTCAGTTGCCGCCGAAACTGAAATTAGGAAATTTCCATAATTTCGATTAGGAATCTTTCCTAATCTCAAAGGGAATTATTTTAGGATGTTTATACTCTATAAATAGGACGTCCCTAAGCCCCTTTCACTCCTTTTACAACCCTAATTGAATTGAGAGAAAAAGAAGAGAAGGAAGAGAAGAAGAAGAGAAACAAGGTAGAGAAGAAAGCAAAAGGAGAAGAGTTGCAGAGAAGGAGTGTTCTTCTCAGGAATGGATACTAATTCCATGAGTTTCTACAGACCTTAGGTTAGATAATGATGAGAGTGTGATCTCGAAGAAACCCAAACCATCAACCCATGGTTAGGTTGTCACACCCCAATTTTGGTCTAACCAGAATGGTGTGATGAACCGCTAAATAACCAACGGTTCAACCAGGATCTCAAATAGGCTATCCCCGTGTTATCCAAACTTACACACATCCGTAATCATAATCAGAGTAAATACACAATAGCGGAAGTCTTATAATAAGATGAACTGAGAAACTAAGATGATATTAATAATTTAATAGCAAATTATTATGTATTCAACTGAGACATAAATATTAAATATCAAATACATATATGAATAAATCCAATAAAGAAACCTATAAAATATCTAATCAAATACACACGAGTTGCACTCGCAAGAGGAGTCGTGTGTATCTACTTCAGCTCCAGCTTCCATTGCTGCCACGTTTCCGTACGCGGACGCGTTCATATAATCTTCAACAGTATAACCTGCATCATCAACTAAAAATATTCGACGTTGAGGGGTGAGCACACATCACGGCTCAGTGAGTAGCCAAAACAATGCAACAATACATATGCATGCAAATCCATTTATATCTTTGGTCCGGTTTAAAGTTTGCAGTATGCAATAGAAAGGTTTAGGTAGCCAAAGGTCACTTATTGACTCCGCCTCTATACACGAGTGTGTGACGTTACCCGAAGATCACGTTTATCGTCAACTCACATGCACCCAATCATGAACATTATATAATAAAGGTTACATTTATTGCTATATAGTGTCATACCAACACGTAAGCCCCTGTTGGCGAGGGCTGCAAACTGGGCTCGCAACTAACCGATCCTAATGCCAAAAAGTGTATCCAAGGCCTCACCCCAGCATCCCTCAGAATGTCCATAGAGATAGAGCTAAGGCCCCCCGGTAGAGTCAGAGACTACAAGGACCGAGACCACCTCCCCTGATACTCTATGACATAATAGTTCTGCTAAAGTAATGGCGATACGATGATGCTAATGCACAAGACTTGAGTTAGAGATAAAGCTAAAGTGCTGAGACCCGTCAAAGGTTAACGTTTATTGACGTTCTCATCACACCTCCCTTGATACTCGCTCGCATCAAGTACACCAACCACACACATACAAGCACATGCCTATTCCTATCATCATCATCATCATCATGTTATAAACAATAAAGTAAATATGCATGAACAAGTAATAGAAATATTGGATGGCATGCTATATGCACATTACAAACATATTCGCATAGAATCAAGCATAGCATAGGACTCAAGAAACCGAAAACAGTTTTATTATTAACCAATTTAGTTTGGAGTTCTGGTTCCTCACCTTAGCTTGCTATAAGATACTTTTCCAAGCTTTAGAATCACCTTTATAATGTTATTATATTGCTAGAAGACCTAACAAAGTCGATATAATTTAATTAGAATTAATTCTCAATTTAAAAACTATTCTGTCAACTGAGGGTCGGAGGTAGGGTCGATGCTAGGGTCGAAGGGTCTATCGACCCTTCCCTCTTTCTGGACTTCCCGAATGCTGAGGGTCGATGGTCAGGAATACCTAGGGTCGGATGGCCTATCGACCCTGGGTGCGACCCTTGGTGCACTCTGGTCCAATTTCCACTTTTAATCCATTCTTCCTGTTTGGGATCCTATGGCTTGCTCCTACATTCCATTCTACATTCATTCCATGGTCTGAAACCATGTATAACCCACCTAGATAGCTTTCATGCACTTTCCTATGGTTTTCCATGGAAACCTAACCATGGGTTGATGGTTTGGGTTTCTCCGAGATCACACTCTCAACATTAACTAAGCTAAGGTATGTAGAAACTCATGGAATTAGTATCCATACCTGAGAATATTAATCTTTCTCTGCAACTCTTCTCTTTTGGCTTAATTTCTCTTCCTTCCCTTTCTTCTTCCTCTTTCCTTCCCCTCTCTTTCTCTCAATTCGATTAGGGTTGTGAAAGGAGTGAAAGTGGCTTAGGGACGTCCTCTAAATAGAGTAGGAATATCCTAAAATAAGTCCCTTTGAGATTAGGATAGAATCCTATTAAAAAATATGGAAATTTCCAAATTTCTATTTTCTGCGGTAACCGAGGGTCGATGATCCCGTCTACCCTAGGGGTATAAGTTGTCCGACCCTCCCTCCAAAACTGAGGGTCTGACTTTCTGTTTTGGGAGGTCCGACCCTGCTTAGCTGGGTATGCGACCCTTCCCTCTTTTTAAGTGTTTCTGGGTTGATTTGATACCTGGGATCTCGATCTCCTTCACGCCCTTGGTCCACTTGACTCGACCATGATGGGTAAACCTGGTTCAAGGTGGTAAGACCGGGTTAGATTGTCACAGGTCTTACAACTCCCCCCAACTTATAAAAATTTTGTCCTCGAAATTGTACGTACCTTCCGAATCAAATAAGTAAGGGTATTGCTTTCTCATAGCATTTTCTTCTTCCCATGTAATTTCTTCCATGTCTCTACTTTTCCATATGACCTTAACATAGTAGATATCTCTGTTGCATAGACGTTGAACCTTTCGACTAGTGATTTCTGTTGGTGTTACTTAAAATGTCAAATCATCAGTCAATTCTGGTAAATCCACTGTCAAAACATGCATTGGGTCCTTGACATACTTCTTCAATAGAGAAATGTGAAATACGTCATGTACACTTGACATAGATGGTGGTAGTGCTAACTGATAAGCTACTTTTCCATGCTTAGCTAGAATTTCATATAGCCCGACATATCTTGGACTTAGCTTCCCTTTCTATCTGAACCTCTTCAATCCTCGCATAGGCGATACTTTCAAAAATACTTTATCACCTATGGCGAACTCTAGATCTCTTCGTCGAGTATCTGCATATTGCTTCTGACGGTTTTGAGCTATTCTCACTCTTTCCTTGATGATGTCGACCACTCGACAAGTCTCTTCAACAAATTCTGGTCCAACAATACTACGTTCTCCAACTTCATTCCAAAACAACGGAGTTTGACACTTTCAGCCATACAGTGCTTCATATGGTGACATATGTATTGTGGCCTGATAGCTGTTATTATAAGCGAACTCGATCAATGGTAACTTTTCGTCCCATGATCCTTTGAAATCAATCACACATGCTCGTAGCATATCTTCTAGAATCTGGATTGTACGCTCTGACTGTCCGTCTGTCTGTGGGTGGAATGCAGTACTGAACTTCAATGTTGTACCCATAGCCTTTTGCAGTCCTTCCCAAAATTTGGAAGTAAATCGTGGATTTTTATCGGACACAATACTTTCTGGTACACCGTGTAACCGAACAATATTATCCACATACAGCTTTGCTAACCTTTCCAGTGTATATTGAGGTCGTATAGGTATGAAGCGAGCTGTTTTAGTCAGACGGTCCACAATCACCCAAACTACGTCAACTACTCGAGGAGTCAATGGTAGTCCTGTGACGAAGTCCATAGTGATGCAGTCCCATTTCCATGCTGGTTCCGGTAATGGCTATAACAATCATGTGGGTCTTTGTCGTTCAGCCTTTACTTTCTGAAAATTTAGGCATTGAGACACGAACTTAGCTACATCTGCTTTCATTCCCCTCCACCAATATAATTTCTTTAGATCATGATACATTTTTGTACTTCCAGGGTGTATCGAGTAGATGGTGGTATGGGCTTCTTTCATCAGTCGGTGTCTAATGTCCATACTTTCTGTTTCAGGTACACATATTCTTCCTTTGTATTTTAGTACCTTCTTGTCATCCAAGGTGAACTCAGGGTTAGTCCTACCTTTCTCAATATCTTCTTGTACTGTTCTAAGATAAGGATCTGCTTTGATAGATGTCTTCACTTCATCCACTATATCCGGTATAATCTTCAATGCCGCGAACATATTTGAAAACCGATGAATAAACCCTTGGTTGGCTGATCCATCCACTGTATCTATCACATACTGCGCGCTACCGTGATTGAATACCATTCCGATAGTACACATTGCTGCAGTCATGCTGACTTCTCCTTGAGATTTAATCATTGCTTTTCTGCTCAATGCATCTGCTACCACGTTCGGCTTTCCCGGATGATACTAGATATCACAATCATAGTCTTTCAATAATTCTAGCCATCTTCTTTGTCTCATATTCAACTCTTTCTGATTAACTAAATAAGTAAGACTTTTATGGTCCGACTTAATCTGGAATTTCTCCCCGTATAGGTAATGTCTTCATATCTTGACAGCATGTACTACTGCCGCTAACTCCAAATCATGAGTGGGGTAGTTTTTCTCATGTACCTTTAACTGTCTTGAAGCATAAGCAATCACTTGCTCTCCTTGCATAAGCACACATCCTAGTCCCAATCCCGACGCATTAGTGTATAAGGTAAACATCTGTCCTGGAATAGGAATAGTCAAAATCGAAGCGGATATCAATCTGGTCTTCAGTGTTTTGAAACTCTTCTCACATTTATCGGTCCACACAAACTTTTCACCTTTCTTAGTCAAACTGGTGATAGGTACGGCAATCCAAGAATATTCTTCTACGAATCTCCGATAATAACCAGGTAGACTTAGAAAACTTCTGATTTCTGAAACGCTCTTTGGTGCTTCCCACTTCACAATAGCCTCGATCTTGCTGGGATCCACTTTGATTCCTTCAGCGGATACTACCTGGCCTAGAAATGCGACTTCACTTAGCCAAAACTCGCACTTTGAAAATTTGGCATATAGCTTCTCTTTCCTTAAACGCTGTAGGGCTGCGTTTAGGTTCTTGATATGAGTTTCCTTGTCCTTGGAATATACCAATATGTCATCAATAAATACTATAACCGACGTATCCAACATATCGTGGAAAACTCAGTTCATAAGTTCCATGAACGTTGCCGGGGCATTAGTTAATCCGAATGACATAACCAAAAATTCGTAATGTCCATATCTGGTTCTGAATGCTGTCTTCGGAATATCACCTTCTTTAATCTTTAGCTGATGATAACCCGATCGAAGATCGATCTTAGAAAATACTTTTGCTCCTTGTAACTGATCGAACAAGTCATCGATCCGAGGTAGTGGATATCGATTCTTGATTGTCAGTTTATTCAACTCCCGATAGTCGATACATAATCGAACGCTACCACTCTTCTTCTTCACGAACAACACCGGTGCCCCCCATGGAGATATACTGGGTCGAATATAACCCTTGTCCAGCAGTTCTTGTAGTTGCACTTTTAATTCCGTCAGTTCCGTAGGAGCCATTTTATAAGGTGCTTTTGATACGGGTGCGGCTCCAGGTATCAGGTCTATTACAAACTCTGTAGCCCGGTCGGGTGGTAATCCGGGTAGTTCCTCTGGAAATACGTCAGGGTAATCCCGCAAGACGTCAATGTCTTCCATTCGTGGTGCTTCCTTCGTTAGGTCGACCACTGACACTAGATACCCGACTGCTCCCTTGTCAAGGCACTTCTTAGCCTTTAATACTGAAAGTATGAGCTTGCATCTCCGAGGAAGTTTGGTTCCCGAGAAACTGAATTCTAACCCTTCTTTGTCTTTGAACGTTAGCTTCTTTTCAGCGCATAATAGATTTGCAGAGTGCCGAGCCAACCAGTCCATTCCTAAGATGACATCGAAGTCTGCCATCTCATGTTGTATCAATGTTGCATCTAAAATCTGTTCCCCAATGAGAACTGGACATGGTCCATAACCTTTCTCTAGTTCCACTTCTAACCCTATCGGTGACCGTACAAGTAATTTGTAGTCTAATGTTTTGATGGATAATTTGGTCTTCTTTCCAAATGACACAGATATAAATGAATGAGTAGCTCCGGAATCGAAGAGTACTCTGGCGGGTACGTCATTTATAGGTACAATACCTGTGATTTATCTTTACTTAGTCTACATGCTCATTCACTGTAATCATAACTTTGAAAGGTTTTAGTCATACCTGTGACCACATCGGGTGATGCGGCAGCATCCTCTGATGTAACAGCATATACCCGTCCCTGATGTAACTGCTTCTTGGGCTTTGGGCACTCCCTTGCCATATGTCCGGGTTGGTTGCAGTTAAAACACTTCAGGACTTCAGAAATTGGCTTTGGCTGAGGTTGAGCTGCTGAAGTGGTCTTGGGTGCGGTAGTAAAATTCTGAGGACGAAAAGGCTTATACGTCCTGTTATTGCCTCCGTTGTAAGAATTTCCAGCTGGCCTTTTGATGCCTCTGTTCTGAGTAAGGTAACTCTCCTTCTGGCTCGATTCTATAACTCGAGCGATCTGGACAGCTTCATTATAAATTCTCTTTTCTAAGCCCAGAACATGTTCTCTGATGTTTCCTCTTAGTCCCGTGACAAACCTATGGGTTTTGGTTTCTTCTTCTTGCATACTAGCCGGTGCAAAGAAAAACAACTCTTCGTAGTGCTGTTGATATGAATCTACAGTCATCTGTCCCTGGTACAAGCTCAGGAACTCCTTCTCCATCGAATCTCTGAAGCTTCGTGGAAAATATTTCTCGAAGAATGCTTCTTTATATATAGCCCATGTCAGTAGGGCGTGCTTGGTCAGTAAATATGTCTTCGTGGATTTCCACCAATGGTATGCGTCGCCCTTGAGCATGAAGGTGGCACATAGTACTTTCTCTTCCTCTGTAATAGTCATCATGAGAAAGTTTCTCTCCATCTCGTCTATCCAGTGTGCTGGCAACAATGGATCAGACGGCTTGCCGTTGAATTCTCTGGGTTTCATCTTCAAAAATCTCTCCACTAGTCGGGAGTGGTCCAACTGGTTTTGGGGGTTTGCCCCAAACATATAGGGTGGATAGTGGTAATTCCCTTGAGCTGCTTCCGGTACCTGCACTGGAATCTGTGTAGCCGGTTGTTGAGGTGTCTGATGAGCTGGGTGGTTACCCACCGGGGCTGCACTAGCTTGTCCAGTGTGCATGGGTGCGGCCTGAGTGGCTTGAAACATAATTCCCATGGCGACCTGCATCTGAGCCTGTGCGTGTTGCATCTGCTGTAGCTGCTGTGCTAGGTTCATCACCACTGTTGCTAGCTCTGGTGGTGGAGGTGGCAAATTTGTAGGGTTTGCCGGTTCTGGATTTCCCAATGCGTAGTTATTCTCTTAACTAGTCTCCTCCACTAGTGGTGGTGGTGGGACTGCATTTCGGGTCTGCCGGGTCACTCTACGTCCAGACATAATTCCTTTCGCTAATTGGTGGTGCCTGGAAATCATCAAAATAGGTGATAAGTCATTTATATTTCATGTAGGCACGCTAACCAATAATCAATTCCAATTCTAGCTCATTTTATAAAAAAAGATTCCCGAGAGCCGAGGGTCGATGGGAGGGTCGATGGTTCCAGTCGAATTGTCCGACCCTCAAACCAAAAATCAGATTTTTAAGATCCGATTCTGGGTCATTTCTTATTATTTCCCTCCCGTTTCGACTCGTCTCTTCTCTCTGAGTTGCTACAGTGCTACTCTACCGTTTTTGATCGGTTTGACTCCGGGTTTCGACGTCCACGTCATCACTACAGGTATGTCTTCTCATTTTTACCTGTTTTTAGGTTTCCATTTCTAGGTTTTTACACCTTTAAATTGTATTTTTCCAAATTAAACTTTTTCCAACCGTAAAAATTCGATTTTTATTGGGGGCTTTTGTTATTGGTGTCTCGAGGAACGAAAGCCCTCAAAATTTTTTGAGTTTCATCGGTTGGTTATCGAGAAACTTGAAATTTTCTCTTTTTTCCCTAATTTGTCGACATTTTCACTTTTCCTTAAATTTCTTCAAATTGGACATCGTCAGTTAAAATTTCCTACTGCATGTGGGTTGTAGGATATGTTTAAACCTTCGTAAGTCCTTATGCCCACTTGTATGGTGAGGAATGGGCTTTATGGTCAACTTACGTCGTTATTAAAATCAAGTTTCGGATTTTTATCCTATTAACCCCTTGTTTTCCTTCTCTTTCTTATTTGCAGATACTATGGCTTGTACCAAAGTACCCCGAGTTCGTGATCCCCTTCGCTTCCGTTCTAATGAAGCCGAGGCACGGTATGCTGATTATGCCCGTAAGAAGGTTGAGGGTGGTTGTATGGTGAACTTGGCTGAGTTAGTCGTGTTCAACGTAGAGGGAGCCTTTGGTGACATGGGGTGGCTTCCTATTATTACATACGATGCGTGCACCTGCCCGGATTTGGTGCGACAGTTCTATTGTAATCTCCAAGTGGTGGGGAATTACAATGACGTTAAGCATGGTCAGGAGTTGCGCATTACCAGCTACGTCAAAGGGGTAGAAATATCCTTCGACTATCGGCAGCTGGCCGACTTGTTGGGCATTCCTTACGATGGCCCCATGGTATACTGTGCGCCTGGAGAGCCACAGTTTGTTGGGATGGAGATGATGGCAGAGATCGATAATCAGTTGCTCCGTCCTGATCGTTGGCAGATGAGAGCCTGTTACTTGCGTCCAGCTCCACGAGTCTTCTGTAAGATTATTCAGCATAATCTGATCCCGCAGAGTGGGCACTATGAGAGGGTGTCTCAGCTGACCCAGTTCCTGATATACAGTATATGCCCTCGACAGCTCGTCTGCCTTCCATACATCATCATGCGGACCATGATTAGTGCTACATTGTCCGGTCATAGGGGTAATCTACCCTATTGACGTATGATCACTGTCCTGCTTACTCGCATGGGGGTGGACTTAGTGGATGAGAAGATTCAGGAGAAGACCTTCTCGTCGCCTCTAGATTGGGAGGCTATCTACAAGATGGGACTGCGAGATGCTGAGGTTAGTGATGAGGAGAGGAGCGCGATTGTGTGCCCTCATACTCGTATCGAGATAGCTGATGCTGAGGCTGCTGCTGCCGCCGCTAGAGCTCATGTGGATCCCATTGACGATGATGACCGTATGTATATGGATGTCGACGCGATACCCCCACCTTCACCCACGCATTCTGCTGGAGTTGGTACTTCTTCTGCGGCTGGTCCTGGGACTGACCCTTCTCATGTGGCTGGTCGTTCGCATCCACCTTCTGATATGATGGAGATGTTGCGTGAGATCAGGGAGGCTCAGCGCAGATCTGATCTGAGGATCGATGAGTTGTTGGCTGCCCATAACACGTCCAATGCACAGATGAGAGAACTCCAGGAGGTCCAGCGTGCGACTGATCAGAGGATAGCCGGTCTCACAGCTAGTCTACAGACGACCCAGACTCAGATAGCCTGGTTGACTAGAGTCTATGCTGAGGACTATGACAGAGACCGTGAGGCACCGCCTCCTCCTTCGCCTCCAGCTTCCTGAGTGTACTTTTATTTTTCCTTGTACTACAGAGTAACTATCTGGGTTGTGGACTGTACTCTGCTTTCATTATGTATATACATCTTGTTTCTCTCTCTAATTGTATGTAACTTGTTTCCCCTTTAATAGATGTATTATTCTCTTTTTAAATTTGGTCTCAAACATCACTTGTGCTTATAATGTGTTAATATTACTATTTTACTTTTATCCTATCTCAGTTCACAATTGTCTCGAATGTATGTTAGTTTGGCGGGCAAGGCCTGAGATGCTCTGATACCAAGTTGTCACACCCCAATTTTGGTCTAACCAGAATGGTGTGATGAACTACTAAATAACCAACGGTTCAACCAAGATCTCAAATAGGCTATCCCCGCGTTATCCAAACTTACACACATCCATAATCATAATCAGAGTAAATACACAATAGCAGAAGTCTTATAATAAGATGAACTGAGAAACTAAGATGATACTAATAATTTAATAGCAAATTATTCTGTATTCAACTGAGACATAAATATTAAATATCAAATACATGTCTGAATTAATCCAATAAAGAAACCTATAAAATATCTAATCAAATACACACGAGTTGCACTCACAAGAGGAGTCGTGTGTATCTACTTCAGCTCCAGCTTCCATTGCTGCCACGTTCCCGTACACGGACGCGTTCATATAATCTTCAACAGTATAACCTGCATCATCAACTAAAAATATTCGACGTTGAGGGGTGAGCACACATCACGGCTCAGTGAGTAGCCAAAACAATGCAACAATACATATGCATGCAAATCCATTTATATCTTTGGTCCGGTTTAAAGTTTGCAGTATGCAATAGAAAGGTTTAGGTAGCCAAAGGTCGCGTTTATTGACTCCGCCTCTATACACGAGTGTGTGACGTTACCCGAAGATCACGTTTATCGTCAACTCACATGCACCCAATCATGAACATTATATAACAATGGTTACATTTATTGCTATATAGTGCCATACCAACATGTAAGCCCCTGTTGGCGAGGGTTGCAAATTGGGCTCACAACTAACCAATCCTAATGCCAAAAAGTGTATCCAAGGTCTCACCCCAGCATCCCTCAGAATGTCCATAGAGATAGAGCTAAGGCCCCGCGATAAAGTCAGAGACTACAAGGACCGAGACCACCTCCCCTGATACTCTATGACATAATAGTTCTGCTAAAATAATGGCGATACGACGATGCTAATGCACAAGACTTGAGTTAGAGATAGAGCTAAAGTGCTGAGACCCGCCAAAGGTTAACGTTTATTGACGTTCTCATCACACCTCCCCTGATACTCGCTCGCATCAAGTACACCAACCACACACATACAAGCACATGCCTATTCCTATCATCATCATCATCATCATGTTATAAACAATAAAGTAAATATGCATGAACAAGTAATAGAAATATTGGATGGCATGCTGTATGCACATTACAAACATATTCGCATAGAATCAAGCATAGCATAGGACTCAAGAAACAGGAAATAGTTTTATTATTAACCAATTTTGTTTGGAGTTCTGGTTCCTCACCTTAGCTTGCTATAAGATACTTTTCCAAGCTTTAGAATCACCTTTATAATGTTATTATATTGCTAGAAGACCTAACAAAGTCGATAGAATTTAATTAGAATTAATTCTCAATTTAAAAACTATTCTATCAACTGAGGGTCGGAGGTAGGGTCGATGCTAGGGTCGATGGGTCTATCGACCCTTCCCTTTTTCTGGACTTCCCGAATGCTGAGGGTCGATGGTTAGGAATACCTAGGGTAGGATGGCCTATCGACCCTGGGTGCGACCCTTGGTGCACTCTGGTCCAATTTCCACTTTTAATCCATTCCTGGTGTTTGGGATCCTATGGCTTGCTCCTACATTCCGTTCTACATTCATTCCATGGTCTGAAACCATGTATAACCCACCTAGATAGCTTTCATGCACTTTCCTATGGTTTTCCATGGAAACCTAACCATGGGTTGATGGTTTGGGTTTCTCTGAGATCACACTCTCAACATTAACTAACCTAAGGTCTGTAGAAACTCATGGAATTAATATCCATACCTGAGAAGATTAATCTTTCTCTGCAACTCTTCTCTTTTGGCTTAATTTCTCTTCCTTCCCTTTCTTCTTCCTTTTTCCTTCTCCTCTCTTTCTCTCAATTCGATTAAGGTTGTGAAAGGAGTGAAAGTGGCTTAGGGACATCCTCTAAATAGAGTAGGAATATCCTAAAATAAGTCCCTTTGAAATTAGGAAAGAATCCTTTTCGAAAATATGGAAATTTCCAAATTTCTATTTTCTGTGATAACCGAGGGTCGATGATCCCGTCGACCCTAGGGGTATAAGTTGTCCAACCCTCCCTCCAAAACTGAGGGTCTGACTTTCTATTTTGGGAGGTCCGACCCTGCTTAGCTGGGTATGCGACCCTTTCCTCTTTTTAAGTGTTTCTGGGTCGATTTGATACCTGGGATCTCGATCTCCTTCACGCCCTTGGTCCACTTGACTTGACCATGATGGGTAAACCTGGTTCAAGGTGGTAAGACCGGGTTAGATTGACACGGGTCTTACATAGGTTTTCAGGGAAAACCATGGGAGAATACATGAAAGCTATTTAGGTGGGTGATTCATGGTTCTAGACCAGGGAATGCATGTTGAATGGACTGTAGGAGCAAGCCATAGGACCCCAAACACGAAGAATGGATTAAAAGGAGGAAAATTGACCAAAACCCACCGAGGGACGCACAGAGGGTCGATGACCATCCAACCCTATGTGACTTGAGTATCGATCCTCAGGGTTCTGGAAGTCCAGATTTGGGGAGGGTCGCACCCAGGGTCGATCATGACTCCGACCCTACCTCCGACCCTCAGTTAACAGAATGGTTTTTAAAAATTAGAATAAATTCTAATTAAATTTTATCGACTTTGTTAGGTCTTCTAGCAATATAATAACATTATAAAGGTGATACTAAAGCTTGGAAGAGGATCTATTAACAAGCTAAGGTGAGGAAACGGAACTCTAAACTAATTGGTTAATAACAAACTATTTTCTCTTTTCTTGAGTCCAATGCCATGCTTGATTCTATGCGAATATATTTGTAATGTGCATACAACATGTCATCCAATATTTCTATTACTTGTTCATGCATATTTACTTTATTATTTATAATATGGTGATGATGATGATGATAGGAATAGGCTTGTGATTGTATGTGTGTAGTTGGTGTACTTGATGCGAGCGAGTATCAGGGGAGGTGTGATGAGAACATCAATAAACGTTAACCTTTGGCGGGTCTCAGTACTTTAGCTCTATCTTTAACTCAAGTATTGTGCATTAGCATCGTCGTATCGCCATTACTTTGGTAGAACTATTATGTCGTAGAGTATCAGGGGAGGTGGTCCCGGTCCTTGTAGTCTCTGACTCTACCGGGGGGCCTTAGCCCTATCTCTATAGACATTCTGAGGGATGCTGGGGTGAGGCCTTGGATACACTATTTGGCATTAGGATTGGTTAGTTGCGAGCCCAGTTTGCAAGCCCTCTCCCGCAGGGGCTTACGTATTGGTATCACACTATACAGCAATAAACGTTAACCTTTGTTGTATAATGTTCATGATTAGGGTGGATGGGGACGACAATAAATGTTAACCTTTGGGCGGACTTCCACACCCTGTGTATAGAGGCGGGGTCAATAAACTTTAATATTTGACCACCCAACCTTTCTATTGCGCATTGCAAACTATAAACTATACCAAAGATATGAATTGATTGCATGCATATGTACTGTTGCATTATTTTGTTTGCTCACTGAGCCATGATGTGTGCTCACCCCTCGACGTTGAATATTTTTAGTTGATGATGCAGGTTTTACCATTGAAGATTATGTAAATGCTCCAGCGTACGGAAACGTAGTGGCGATGGAAGTTGAAGCTGAAGTGGATACACATGACTGCTCTTGCGAGTGCAACTCATGTGTATTCGATTAGATATTTTCTTAGTTTTCTTTACTTGGATTTATTATGGACATGTATTTGATATTTATTTATGTCTCAGTTGATACAGAATAATTTGTTATTTAAATATTAATATCACAGTAGATTCTCAGTTCATTTTATTATAAGACTTCCGCTATTGTGTATTTACTCTGATTATGAAAATGGATGTATGAGATTTAGATAAAATGGATATAACCTACTCGAGATCCTGGTTGAACCATTGATTTATTAGCGATTCATCACACCATTCTGAATAGTTCGAAATTGGGGTGTGACAACTTGGTATCAGAGCATCTTAGGCCCTGTCCGCTGAACTAGCATACATTCAAGACAATTGTGAACTGAGATAGGATAAAAATAAAAACAGTAATATTAACATATTGTAAGCACAAATGATGTTTGAGACCAATTTAAAAAGAAAATAATGCATCTATTAAAGGGGAAACAATTTTAATACAATGTGAAAGAAACAAACGTATATACATAACTAAAACAGAGTACAGTCCACAACTCGGACAGTTACTCTGTAGTACAATAAAAGAAAATACTATCATGAAGCCGGAGGTGAAGGAGGAGGCGGTGCCTTGTGGTCTCTGTCATAGTCCTCGGCATAGAATCTAGCCAACCAGGCCACCTGAGTCTAAGTCGCCTGCAGACTAGTTGTGAGATCAGCCACCCGCTGATCAGTCCAGCGCTGAGCGTCTAGAAGCTCCACTATCCTCAGATCCGATGTGCGCTGAGCCTCTCTAATCTCGTGAAACATACTCAGCACGTCATCAGAAGGTGGACGCGAAGGACCAGCTACATGTGAAGGACCCGCCGTAGATGAAGTACCAACTCCAGTTGCATGCGTAGGTGATGGCGGTGGTATCGAGTCTACATCCATGTGCATGTGCGGTCATCATCACCAGCAGGATCCGCATGAACTCTAGCGGTGGAAGCAGCTACCTCAGCGTCAGCAATCTCGATGCGAGTGTGAGGGCGCACCATCTCGTTCCTCTCCTCGTCACTGACTTGGGCATCCCGTAGGCCCATCTTGCAGATAGCCTCCCAATCTAGAGGCGACGAGAAGGTTTTCTCTTGAATCTTCTCATCCACTAAATCAACCCCCAGGCGGGTAAGCAGAACAGTGATCATACGTCCATAGGGTAGATTACCCCTATGACCGGACAATGTGGCACTGATCATAGTCCGCATGATGATGTAAGGAAGGCAGACGGGCTGTCTAGTGCAAATGCTGTACAAAAGATACTGGGTCAGCTGAGAAACCCTCTTGTAATGGCCATTCTACAGAATCAGATTATGCTGGATAATCTTGCAAAAAACCTGTGGAGCCGGACACATATAGCAAGCTCTCATTTGCCAGCGATTAGGTCGTAGTAGCTGACTATCAATCTCAGCCCTCATCTCTGTGGAGACGAACTGGGGCTCTCCAGGAGCACAATAAACCATGGGGCCATCATAGGAAATACCCAGTAGGTCGGCCAGTTGCCGATAATTGAATGAAATGTTCACCCCCTTGACATAGCTTGTGATGCGTAGCTCGTGACCCCTATCCACATCATTGTAATCCCCCACCACCTGGAGATTACAATAAAACTGTCGCACTAAATCCGGGCATGTGCAAGCGTCGTAGGTGATGACAGGGAGCCACCCCATATCACCAAAGGCCCTCTCCACGTTGAACAAGGCTAACTCAGCCAAGTTCACCATACAACCACCCTCTACTTTCTTACTAGCGTAGTGGGAATACTGTGCCTCGGTTTCGTTGGAGCGGAAGCGAAGGGGATCACGAACTCTGGGTACCTTGGTACTAGCCATGGTATCTGCCAAATAAGAAAGAAAAAATAGATAATGAGTTAATAGGATAAAAATCTAAAATTTGACATTATAACGACGTAAGTTGGCCAAAAGCCTCACTTGTCACCCATACACGTGGGCAGGAGGACTTACGTAGGTTCCAACATATTCTACAACACTCAGACAATAGGAAATTCTAGCTAATGAAGTCCAATTTGAAGAAATTTTGAGAAATAAAAAATTTCGACAAATTAGGGCAAAAAGAACAAAAATCCAATTTCTCGATAACCAACCGATGAAACTCAAAAAATTTTGAGGGCTTTCGATCCTCGAGACACCAATAACAAAAGCCCCCAATAAAAATCGAATTTTTACGGTTGAAAAAAGTTTAATTTGAAAAATACAAGCTAAATGGACAAAAACCTAGAAATGGAAACCCAAAAACAGGTAAAAATGAGAAAGCATACCTGTAGGGAAGATGTGGACGTCAAAACACGAATCCAAACTGACCAAAATAGCGGAGTGACACTGTAGCAACTCAGAGGTGGGAGACGAGTCGAAACGGGAGAGAAATAATAAAGAATGAAGCCAGAATCGGATCTTAAAGGTCTAATTTTTGGTCTGAGGGTCGGAATTCGACCAGGATCATCGACCCTCGGATCGACCCTCCCATCGACCCTCAGCTCTCGGGAATCTGACAGAAAACCAGGGTTGGATACTGAGGGTCGGGTACCCATCGACCCTCACATCGACCCTCAGCTCTCGGGAAGAACAGGTCATTCCCAGGGTCGGATACTGAGGGTCGGACATACCATCGACCCCCACCATCGACCCTACATTGAAAAGACAGTATTTTTCATAGAATGAGCTGAAAATTTTGAAATTTTACATTGGTTAGCGTGCCTACATGTAGAATAAATGATTGTCGCACCTATTTTAATGATTTTCAGGCACCACCAATCTCAGGAGGAAATATGTCTGGGCGTAGAGTAACCAGGCAAAGCCGAAATGCAGTTCCACCACCACCTGTAGAGGAAACTAGCCAAGAAAATATATATGCCCAGGGAAATCCACAGGTTGTACCCCCAGGAAATCTAGACCAGGAAAATCCTACCAACTTGCCACCTCCACCACCGGAGTTAGCAACCGTGGTAATGAATCTAGCACAACAGCTACAACAGATGCAACATGCACAGGCTCAAATGCAAGTTGCAATGGGGATTATGTTCTAGGCTGCACATGCTACACCCATGCAGACCGGACAAGCCAGAGCAGCATCGGTGGGTAACCACCCAGCACCTCAAACACCTCAACCACCAGCTGCACAAATTTTAGTACCAGGTCTGAAAGCAGCTCAGGTTAATTATCAGTATCCACAACCTATGTTTGGGGCATACCCCCACAATCAGATGGATCACTCTCGACTGGTTGAGAGATTTTTGAAGATGAAGCCCAATGAATTTAATGGTAAACCGTCTGATCCGTTATGGCCAGCACACTGGATCGACGAGATGGAGAGAAACTTTCTCATGATGATTATCACAGAAGAAGAAAAGGTGTTATGTGCCACCTTCATGCTGAAAGGCGATGCACATCATTGGTGGAAATCTACCAGGGCATATCTACTGACCAAGCACTCCCTATTGACTTGGGCTATTTATAAAGAAGCGTTCTTTGAGAAGTAATTTCCCCAAAGCTTCAGAGATGCTATGGAGAAGGAGTTCCTTAGTTGAAATCAGTGCCAGATGTTTGTGGATGCATATCAACAACGTTATGAGGAGCTGTTTTTCTTTGCACCACTTAGTATGCAAGAAGAAGACACTAAGACCCGTAGTTTTGTCACGGGACTAAGAGGAAGCATCAGAGAGCACGTTCTGGAGAAGAAGGTATATAACGAAGCTGTCCAAATTGCTTGAGTTATAGAATCGAGCCAGAGGGAGAGTTACTTTACACAGAACAGAGGTATAAAAAGGCCAGCCAAAAATTCTTATAACGGAGGAAACAATAAGACATTTAAACCCTTCCGTGCTCAAGGCTTTACTGCTGCACCCAAGACTACTCCAGTAGCTCAACATCAGCCAAAGCCAAATTCTGAAGGTCCGAAATGTTATAACTGCAACCAAGCAGGACATATGGCAAGGGAGTGTCCTAAGCCCAAGAAGCAGTTACATCAAGGACGAGTATATGCTGTTACAACCGAGGATGCTGCCGCATCATCCAATGTGGTAACAGGTATGACTAAAACCTTTTAAGTTGTAATTACATTGTATGAGCATATAGACTAAGTAAAATAAATCACAGGTATCGTACCTATAAATGGTGTACCCGCTAGAGTACTCTTTGATTCAGGAGCTACTCATTCCTTTATATCTGTGTTATTTGGAAAGAAGCTGAAATTACCCATCAAAACATTGGACTACAAACTACTTGTACGGTCACCGATGGGGTTAGAAGTGGAATTAGAGAAATGTTATGGACCATGTCTAGTTCTCATTGGCGAGAAAACCTTAGATGCAATCTTGATCCAACTGGAGATGGCAGACTTTGACGTCATCTTGGGAATAGACTGGTTAGCTCGGCATTCTGTGAACCTATTATGCGCCAAAAAGAAGCTAACATTTAAAGACAAAGAAGGAGTAGAATTTAATTTTGCAGGAACCAAACTGCCCCGTAAACGCAAGCTCATACTCTCAGCACTAAAGGCTAAGAAGTGCCTTGAGAAGGGGGCAGTCGGGTATCTAGTATCAATGGTCGACCTAACCAAAGAAGCACCATGAATGGAAGATATTGATATCGTGCGGGACTATCCCGTCTTATTTTTGGAGGAACTACCAGGATTACCACCTGACCGAGCCACAGAGTTTGTGATAGATCTTATACCTGGAGCTGCACCAGTATCAAAAGCACCTTATAGAATGGCTCCTACTGAACTGAAGGAATTGAAACTGCAACTACAAGAACTGCTGGACAAGGGTTATATTCGACCCAGTATATCACCATGGGGAGCACCGATATTATTCGTAAAGAAGAAGGACGGTAGAGTTCGATTATGTATCGACTATTGGGAGTTGAATAAACTGAAAATCAAGAATCGATATCCACTACCTCGGATCGATGACTTGTTCGATCAGTTGCAAGGAGCAAAAGTATTTTCTAAGATCAATCTTCGGTCAGGCTATCATCAGTTGAAGATTAAAGAGGGTGATATTCCTAAGACAGCTTTCAGGACTAGATATGGACATTATGAGTTCTTGGTCATGTCATTTGGATTAACAAACGCACTAGCAACTTTCATGGAACTTATGAACCGGGTCTTCCACGATATGTTGGATACGTCGGTTATTGTATTTATTGATGATATCTTGGTATATTCCAAGGACAAAGAAACCCATATCAAGAACCTAAACGCCGCCCTACAGCGTTTAAGGAAAGAGAAGTTATATGCCAAATTTACCAAGTGTGAGTTTTGGTTAAGTGAAGTCACCTTCCAGGCCATGTAGTATCCGCTAAAGGAATCAAAGTGGACCCCAGCAAGATCGAGGCTATTGTAAAGTGGGAAGCACCAAAGAGCATTGCAGAAATTAGAAGTTTTCTGGGTCTCGCTGGTTATTATCAGAGATTTGTGGAAGACTATTCCTGGATTTCCGTACCTCTCACCAGTTTGACTAAGAAAGGTGAAAAGTTTGTGTGGACGGATAAATGTGAGAAGAGCTTCCAGACATTGAAGACCAGATTGATATCCACTCCGATTTTGACTATTCCTGTCCCAGGACAGCCATTTACCCTATACACTGATGCGTCAGGACTGGGATTAGGATGCGTGCTTATGCAAGGAGAACAAGTAATTGCTTATGCCTCAAGACAGTTGAAGACACATGAGAAAAATTATCCCACTCATGATTTGGAGTTAGCAGCAGTAGTACATGCTGTCAAGATTTAGAGACATTACCTGTACGGAGAGAAATTCCAGATTAAGTCGGACCATAAAAGTCTTACTTATTTATTTAAGCAGAAAGAGTTGAATATGAGGCAAAGAAGATGGTTGGAACTATTGAAAGACTATGATTGTGATATCCAGTATCATCCGGGAAAAGCTAATGTAGTAGCAGATGCGTTGAGCAGAAATGCGATGATAAAATCTCAATGGGAGGTTAGTACAACTGCAGCTACATGTACTACCGGAATGGTATTCAATCATGGCAATGAACAATATGTGATAGATACAACAGATGGATCAGCCAACCAAGGGTTTATTCATCGGTTTTCAAATATGTTCGTGGCAGAAAAAATTATACCGGATATAATGGATGAAGTGAAGACAACTATCAAATCAGATCTTTATCTGAGAATAGTACAAGAAGATATCAAGAAAAGTAGGACTAACCCTGAGTTCACCTTGGACGAAGAGAAAGTACTGAAATACAAAGGAAGAATATGTGTACCTGAAACAGAAAGTGTGGACATTAGACACCGACTGATGAAAGAAGCCCATACCACCATCTATTCGATACATCATGGAAGTACAAAAATGTATCATGATCTAAAGAAACTATATTGGTGGAGAGGAATGAAAGCAGATGTAGCTAAGTTCGTGTCTCAATGCCTAAATTGTAAGAAAGTAAAGGCTGAACGACAAAGACCCGCAGGACTATTACAGCCGTTATCAGAACCAGCATGGAAATGGGACTGCATCACTATGGACTTCGTCACGGGGTTACCACTGACTCCTCGAGTAGTTGACGCAGTTTGGGTGATTGTAGACCGTCTGACTAAAACAACTCGCTTCATACTGATACGACCTCAGTATACACTGGAAAGGTTAGCAAGGCTGTATGTGGATAATATTGTTCGATTATACGGTGTACCAGAGAGCAATGTGTCCGATAGAGATCCACGATTTACTTCCAAGTTTTGGGAGGGATTGCAAAAGGCTATGGGTACAACATTGAAGTTCAGTACTGCATTCCACCCACAAACAGATGGACAGTTAGAGCGTACAATCCAGATTCTAGAAGATATGCTACGAGCATGTGTAATTGAATTCAAGGGATCATGGGATGAAAGATTACCACTGATCGAGTTCGCTTATAACAATAGCTATCAGGCTACTATACAGATGTCACCCTATGAAGCACTGTATGGCAGAAAGTGTCGAACTCCTTTATTTTGGAATGATGTTGAAGAACGTAGTATTGTTGGACCGAAATTTATTGAAGAGACTTGTCGAGTGGTCGACATTATCAAGGAAAGAGTGAGAATAGCTCGGAACCGTCAGAAGCAATATGCAGATACTCGACGCAGAGATTTGGAGTTCGCTGTAGGTGATAAAGTATTTTTGAAGGTATCGCCTATGCGAGGATTGAAAAGGTTCGGACAGAAAGGGAATCTAAGTCCAAGATATGTCGGGCCGTATGAAATTTTAGCTAAGCATGAGAAAGTGGCTTATCAGTTAGCACTACCACCATCTATGTCAAGTGTGCATGACGTATTTCATATTTCCCTATTGAAGAAGTATGTCAAGGATCCAACACACGTTTTGACAGTGACGTTTTGGCAGTAGATTTACCGGATTTAACTGATGATTTGACATTCGAAGTAACACCAACTGAAATCACCAGCCGAAAGGTTCAACGACTATGCAACCGAGATATCTACTATGTTAAGGTCACCAGGAAAAGTAGATACATGGAAGAAATTACATGGGAAGAAGAAAATGCTATGCGAAAGCAATACCCTCAGTTATTTGATTCAGAAGGTACGTACAATTTTGAGGACGAAATTTTTATAAGTAGGGGGGAGTTGTAAGACCCGTATCGAACTAACCCGATATTATCACCTTGAACCAGGTTTACCCATCATGGTCAAGTCAAATGGACCAAGGGCGTGAAGGAGATCGTGATCCCAGGTATCAAATCGACCAAAAAATACTCAATTTAAAGGGAGGGTTGCATACCCAGCGAGGGAGGGTCGGACCCCCCAAGACAGAAAGTCAGACCCTCTATTTTACAGGGAGGGTCGGACACTTTAGGAAACCAAGGGTCGACGGGATCATCGACCCTCGCATCGACCCTCAGTTGTCGCCGAAACTGAAATTAGGAAATTTCCATAATTTCGATTAGGACTCTTTCCTAATCTCAAAGGGAATTATTTTAGGATGTTTCTACTCTATAAATTGGATGTCCCTAAGCCTCTTTCACTGCTTTTACAACTCTAATTGAATTGAGAGAAAGAGAAGAGAAGGAAGAGAAGAAGAAGAGAAACAAGGTAAAGAAGAAAACAAAAGGAGAAGAGTTGCAGAGAAGGAGTGTTCTTCTCAGGTATGGATACTAATTCCATGAGTTTCTACAGGCCTTAGGTTTGATATTGATGAGAGTGTGATCTCGGAGAAACCCAAACCATCAACCCATGGTTAGGTTTTCATGGAAAACCATGGGAGAATACATGAAAGCTATTTAGGTGGGTGATTCATGGTTCTAGACCATGGAATCCATGTTGAATGGACTGTAAGAGCAAGCCATAGGACCCCAAATACGAAGAATGGATTAAAAGGAGGAAAATTGACCAAAACCCACCGAGGGTCTCACAGAGGGTCGATGACCATCTGACCCTATGTGACCTGAGTATCGACCATCAGGATTCTGAAAGTCCAGATTTGGGGTGGGTCGCACCCAGGGTCGATCATGACTCCGACCCTACCTCCGACCCTCAGTTAACAGAATGATTTTTAAAAATTAAAATAAATTCTAATTAAATTTTATCGACTTTGTTAGGTCTTCTAGCAATATAATAACATTATAAAGGTGATACTAAAGCTTGGAAGAGGATCTATTAACAAGCTAAGGTGAGGAAACAGAACTCTAAACTAATTGGTTAATAACAAACTGTTTTCTCTTTTCTTGAGTCCAATGCCATGCTTGATTCTATGCGAATATGTTTGTAATGTGCATACAACATGTCATCCAATATTTCTATTACTTGTTCATGCATATTTACTTTATTGTTTATAACATGGTGATGATGATGATGATAGGAATAGGCATGTGATTGTATGTGTGTGGTTGGTGTACTTGATGCGAGCGAGTATCAGGGGAGGTGTGATGAGATCATCAATAAACATTAACCTTTGGCGGGTCTCAGCACTTTAGCTCTATCTCTAACTCAAGTCTTGTGCATTAGCATCGTCGTATCGCCAATACTTTGGCAGAACTATTATGTCGTAGAGTATCAGGGGAGGTGGTCTCGGTCCTTGTAGTCTCTGACTCTACCAGGGGGCCTTAGCTCTATCTCTATGGACATTCTGAGGGACGCTGGGGTGAGGCCTTGGATACACTGTTTGGCATTAGGATTTGTTAGTTGCGAGCCCAGTTTGCAAGCCCTCGCCAGCAGGGGCTTACGTGTTGGTATGGCACTATACAACAATAAACGTTAACCTTTGTTGTATAATGTTCATGATTTGGGTGGATGGGGACGACAATAAACGTTAACCTTT
This sequence comes from Protea cynaroides, assembly GCA_028583415.1. Taxonomy (NCBI): domain Eukaryota; kingdom Viridiplantae; phylum Streptophyta; class Magnoliopsida; order Proteales; family Proteaceae; genus Protea; species Protea cynaroides. The sequence goes on along the minus strand of CM053275.1, from coordinate 63,650,581 downwards.
GGGCGGACTTCCACACCTTGTGTGTAGAGGCGGGGTCAATAAACGTTAACCTTTGACCACCCAACTTTTCTATGCGCATTGCAAACTATAAACCAGACCAAAGATATGAATTGATTGCATGCATATGTACTGTTGCATTGTTTTGTTTGCTCACTAAGCCATGATGTGTGCTCACCCCTCGACGTCTATTAATTGAGCAAATAAAAGCACAATATTTTTAGTTCGATGATGCAGGTAATTCCTTAAACTCATCTTCGACGGTGGAGAGGGGGCCATCGGTTGAAGATTATGGGTGAAATTCTCCAAGTATGGCGTAGCGGCGATTTTAGTGATGAGTTGAAGTTATGAATCCCCCCCGGATACACATGACTACTCTTGCGAGTGCAACTCATGTGTATTCGATTAGATATTTTCTTAGTTTTTTTTAATTGGATTTATTATGGACATGTATTTGATATTTATTTATGTCTCAGTTGATACAGAATAATTTGCTATTTAAATATTAATATCACAGTAGATTCTCAGTTCATTTTATTATAAAACTTTCGGTATTGTGTATTTACTCTGATTATGAATATGGATGTATGGGGTTTAGATAAAACGGATATAGCCTACTCGAGATCCTGGTTTAACCGTTGGTTTATTAGCGGTTCTTCACACCATTCTGAATAGTGTGGAATTGGGGTGTGACAGTACTGACTCTGGCTACTACTGCTGCTGCGTGCTTAGAGATCTATGCTGCTCTAGGGGGCCTAGTACGTGCCTCAAGTACTGGGTTTGGCATGACGATCTTGTAAAGCTTCATCCACATTATCATGTTCGAGTTAAAATTGGATGACCCAGTGCCGTTATCAATAAATTCATCCTCGAGGCTCACCCCAGACTAGACAAAAATGTGCGTCAAGAGCTGTCTGTAGGGGAACTTTCCCTTCTTGGGCAGATGTAGATAAGTACGGATGATGGTGCCTAATATGAGGTAAGGAAGACATAGGGGCTCCCTCTTGACCAAGCGGTTCGTCACAGACACACCGAACTGGTTCAGCTCCTCCCTATTGCCAGAATGAAGCAAGATGTTGTCCTATACCAATCTATTGAACACCCTGGGAGATGGTTTCAAGCCCGACTCCTTGTCTCCTTCGGGCTTTCCTAGATGCTCTAGCTATGTGAGGTCTTGCTTGATGGTCAGATACTCGACCTCATTGATGCCCAAAGGCTCTCTGGGAGCCTTGTAGATACGGTCTCCATCAGCCCAAAGGCTCTCCAGGAGCCTTGTAGATATGATCTCCTTCAGCCCAAAGGCTCTCTGGGAGCCTTGCAGCTATGGTCCCCATCAATAGAAACCTCCAAGATGGCTGCCAGGTTGGAAACCTTCAGTGTACGATATATCCCCTTGACCTGGTTGGTCAAGATCCACTCATCGGTGTCCTCCTCTATCCGGTAACTCAGATTGCAAAATAAGTGACGCACTAGGTTAGGATATGTATCATCCCTAATGCGCATGGTGGGTGTCCAACCATACTGATCAAACGCCTCCTGGATACCAAAACGGGATAGCTAGGTGAAGTCTACTTAATGGCCTGCTTCCACTTCAGTTACACTGAACCGACCCCAATTCTGGCTCGTAGCATAAGAACAGAACCAGTGTGCGCCATAACCTTGCACTGATGGAGTGGTGTCTCTTCTAGGGGCCATCTCACCTATAAAATGAAGGTAAACTATGAGTTAGTATAGCTGACAAATTAAATTAACCAATAAGAAGGCATGACAAAAAGGATCAGTACCACATGCAGAATGGCCAAAAGGCTTATAATAAGTTGATGGTTAACTTAAGTGCCTCCCCTTATAGAGGATAGTCACCAGCGACAGTCAACTGTGACAGTTGTGGATACTAATAGTTATGAACCACGCAATGTCCAATAACATAAGTGGATAGAACCCTCCTATACAATGTAAGGAGTCTCTAACTCACTTTGTGCTAGTTCTAATAAATTACAGGTCAGCAGAAAAAAGGAGTTTTCTCCATGAGGTGGTTGTACTAAGAATTTCAAGTCTACCAGGGCTAGAACCCAAACTACACAGCGAGGATATAGTGGTGAAGCCAAGTTGGCCAGATCCGTGGCCATAACCCTAGTAGGGTGTGAAGCTGCAATTCTTGTCCCATGGTTACCCTTACTCTAATGGGTATATGTCACACCCCAAATTCTGCTCCAACCAGAATGGTGTGATGAACCATCATTAAACCAACGGTTCAACCAGGATCTCACAATAGGCTATCCCACATATGATAAACCAAAACACATTCCTCATTAATTAAAGATAATAAAATAAATAGCGGAAGTCTTACAGACAATGAACTGAGGTCTAATCATGATAAATAATTAATATTCCATTTATTTCCAAGTAACCAAAACATAACTTAATACATATTACAATATCCAAATACGAAAACTAAACACTAAACGTATCCACCGTTGAAACGCCCGCTTAACGAACCATGCTCGTTCTCCACAGCTTGCTCATTCATAGCCTCCACCCGTCCATATGTTGGCGTATAGACAAAATCTTCAATCATAGTACCTGCAACATCAGAAACTAAAAAGAATTACGCGTGCAAGGGTCAGCTCTCCAACTTGAGCTCAGTGAGTAAACAAAACAATGCAACAAACATATGCATGCATTCAATTCATATCTGTGGTCTGGTAAATAAGTTTGCAATGTGCTATAGAAAAGATAGGTGGCCGCCGCACCTCTATGCACGAGAGTGTGGATACACCCGATGAACCTCTCACCGTCGCCCACAACAACCACAATGGCACAATATACACCCCATGAAAATGGCATGGCTGTACCGGTTGATACCATACCAACAAATAAACCCCTGCTGGCTAGGGTTGCAAACTGGGCTCGCAACTAACCAATCCTAATGTCAAACAGTGTATCCAAGACCTCACCCCAGCATCCCTCAATACATCCATAGAGATAGAGCTAGGGTCTGGTGACCAGGCTGAACCACAATGCCACGTCCCCTCCTGATTCCCTACGACATATTAGTTCTGCTAAGGTAATGGCGATATGATGATGTTAGTGGACAAGACTTGAGTAGAGATAGAGCTAGAGTCTGGTGACCAGGCTGAACCACAATGCCACGTCCTCCCCCTGATGCTCCACTTGCATCAAACATACTAACACTTGCTTAGTGGACATGACTTGAATAGACCATGACACAATATACCCCGATGAGAACGACATCAAAGTACCTGTTGATACCATCTCTACTCGCACCATGTACACCAGCCAAACATAAACATTCACATGCGTGTTCCTATCATCATCATCATCATCATGTTATAAATAAACGGAATTAGATATGCATGAACAGTAATAGCAGGAATATTAGATGACATGTTAAATGCACATTACAAGCATACATGCATAGAATCAATCATGGTATTGGACTCAAGAAATAAAAATAGTTTGTTATTAATCAATTAGTTTAGGTCTTGTTCCCTCACCTTAGCTTGCTAATAGATCCTCTTTCAAGCTTTAAAATCACCTTTATATTGTTATTATATTGCTAGAAGACCTAACAAAGTCGATAGAATTTAATTAGAATTAATTCCGAATTTAAAAAAACCAAGTTTTTAACTGGGGGTCGGAGGTAGGGTCGGAGTCATGATCGACCCCTGGTGCAACCCCCCTATTCTGGACTTCTCGAACATTGGGGGTCGATGCTCAGGGTTTGGTAGGGTCGATTGGCCATCGACCCCCTGTACGACACCCCTACTCTAGACTTCCCGAACACTGGGGGTCGATGCTCAGGGTCTGGTAGGGTCGATTGGCCATCGACCCCCTGTGCGACCCCCTGTGGGTTTTGTTGATTTTTCTGCTTTCAGTCCATTCTTCATGTTTGGGTCCTATGGCTTGCTACTCCAGTCCATATTACACATGTTCTACGGCCTAGAACCATGATTCATTCACCTAAATGGATTTCATGACTTCCCCATGGTTTTCCATGAAAACCTAACCATGGGTTGATGGTTTGGGATTCTCCGAGATCATACTCTCTTCATTATCTAACCTAAGGTCTGTAGAAACTCATGGAATTAGTATCCATACCTGAGAAGAATACTCCTTCTCTGCAACTCTTCTCCTTTTTGCTTTCTTCTCTTCCTTGCTTCTCTTCTTCTTTTCTTCTTTCTCTTCTCTTTCTCTCAATCCAATTAGGGTTTTAAAAGGAGTGAAAGAGGCTTAGGAACATCCTATTTATAGAGTAAAACCTCCCAAAATAAGTCCCATTGAGTTTAGGAAATGTTCCAATCGAAATTAGGAAAGTTTCCTAATTTTCGGTTCGTGCTGTTTTTCCCGAATACTGGGGGTCGATGAGGGGGTCGATGAGGGGGTCGAACAATCCGAGACCCCCAGCGACCCCTGGTCACGGGTCGATGGTGGGGGTCGTTGAGGGGGTCGGACCTGCCTGTTTAGGCATGCGACCCTACCCTCATTTTGACTGTTTTTGAGCAAATTTTCATACTGGGTCTTAGATTTCTTTACACACTTGGTCCACTTGGCTCGACCATCATATGTAGATGGGTCACGACACGAAATGTAAGGTTAGACCAAGTTCGTGGCGTGCGGGTCTTACAACTCCACCACTCTTAAAAGAAATTTTGTACTCGAAATTGAACGTACGGATCTTACAACTCCCCCCTCCTTAAAATAAATTTTGTCCTCAAAATTTGAATTTAGGTGGGAATTCTATTTCTGCATTGCATCTTCTTCCTCTATGCACTCTTCTCCACGTCTTGTCTTTGCCAGGTTACCTTCATATAATAATTATCCTAGCTTTGGAAACATTGTACCTTCCCATTAGTGAACTAGGCTGGTACCACTTCAATAGTTAAATATTCTATCTAATCCAGTGATTCCGTGGTCAATACCTTTGATATGGATCTCCAATGTACTTCTTCAATAGAGACACACGAAATACATCATGCATACTAGACATGGATAGCGGTAACGCTAATTGATGTGTAACTTTTCTACATCACTCCAAAGTTTATAAGATCCGACACATATATAATATAATTTTCCCTTCTTGTCTAATCGTTTCAAACTACGCATAACTGATTTCTTCAAGAACACTTTGTCCCTTATGGCGAACTCAAGGTCTTGGTGTCTCTTCTGACATCTTGAGGTATCCTTTCCCTTTTATTTTATCTTGTCTGCCACTCGATAGTTTTCTTCATTAGACTTAGGTCACAAAATCCTTCATTTGCCGACTTTATTCCAAAATAAAGGAATTTGACATTTCTACCGTACCATGCTTTATAGGTGACATTTATATGATAGCTTAATAGCAACTTTAATTCACGGTAACTTCTCAACTCAAGCTCCTTGAAATCAATTTCACAACTCGGAGCATATCTTATAGGATCTGTATAGTCTGCTTCGACTGTCCGTCGGTTTAAGGTAAAATGCGGTACTAAACTTCAACTTTGTTCCCATTGTTTTCTGTAGATCCTCCCCAAAACTTCGAGATAAGCATGAGCCTTCGACCGACACTAAGCTCTCATGCATACCATTCAATATGGCGATATTATCCACATATCGATTAGTTAGCCGCTCCAAATCATACAAAGGTCATATAGCAATGGAGTGAGCTATCTTCATAAGGCGATCAACAATCACCCAAACTGCGTCAACCGATTTAGGAATCAGTGGTATACCGGTGACATAGTTCATTGTAATGCAGTTCCACTTCCAGACTGGTTCCGATAGTTGTTGCTGTGAGCCATGTTGGTCTTTGTCTTTCAGCCTTTACTTGCTAATAATTCAGACACTGGAACATGCACTACCCACCTTTGATATCATTCCTCTTTACAATCACTTTAGGTCATGATACATCTTGGTACTCCAGGATATACTGTATATTGAGTACAATGGCTCTTATCATTATCCTCTTTGTGACATCTGAATCTTTTGCTTCAGGTATTCAAACTCTACCTCTATGTCTGAGTACCGTCTCTGCATCCAAAGTAATTCAGGGTTAGGTTTTTTTTTTTTTTTTTTTCCTTTCTCTAAATCTTCTTGCACCGTTCTTATATATAGATCTAACAAAATTACTACTTTACTTCATTCATCAATTCTGAGATGATCTTTAATGTAACGAACGCAAGCGAGGAATTATTGCTCCTTAAGTCCCTCCATATGTTCTGACTCAATTGGATCATCACGAGTTTCTATTTTATGTTACTCTTCTTCCAAATCTAAATCTATTGCTGCGAAACATAAGGCAGCATTTATATTGAGTCCTTCCTTGGACTTCATAATTCCCTTTATGCTTAAGGCCTTAGCTACTATATTAGCCTTGCTTGGATGACATTGAATATCATAGTCTTAATCCTTCATGTATTCCTAACCATCTCCTTATCCTCATGTTCAACTCTTTCTAATGAAGAGATAAATAAAACACTTGTAATCTGATCTAATCTAAAATTCTTCTCCGTTTAAATAATGTCTCCAAGTCTTGATTGCATGAATCACAATTGTTTACTCCAATCATGAGTTGGGCAACTTGTTTCATCCTCTTTTAGTTTTCTTAAATCATATGAAATCGCTTATTTACCTTACATCAACCGGCATCCTAGATCCAATCTGAAAGCTCCGATGGATAGGGTAAAAGGTTTCCCTGGTGCTGGAACGATCAAGATGGGAGCTGATATCAATCATTCTTCACACTTGTCAGTCCAATTAAACTCCTCTCCCTTCCTGGTTAGCTTGGTAATAGGTTTTACGATCATAGAGTGGTCCTCTACAAATCGTCTGTAATAACCAACTAAACCCAAGAAACTTCTGATCTTCACGATGTTCTTTAGGGATTTCTCACCATATGATTACTTCTATCCTAATAGGGTCCACTTTAATCCCATTTTATGATGGTATGTGATCTAAGAAGATCACTTTGTTTAATCGGGTCTCATATTTCTTGGACTTGGCATAAAGCTTTTCACTTCTTAACTATTGTGAAGTGGTTCTAAGCTCCATTGTATGAGTTGCTTCATTCTTGGAATAAACCAAAATATCATCTATGAAAACTATGACCGACGTGTCCAACATGTTATGAAACACCCAGTTCATCCGTTCCATAAAAGATGTAAGGGCATTGGTTAATCCAAACATCATAATCATAATCGAAAACTCATAATTGGCCTATCCCGATTCTAAAAACTATCTTCGAGATATCGCTATCCAAATTCTTCAACTGATGATATCTTGATCGAAGATCAATCTTAGAAATACCTTCGCACCTTGCAACTATTTAAACAAGTCATCGATCCGAGATGGTAGTTATCGATTCTTGATCTTGAGCTTGTTCGATTCTCGGTAGTCTATACATAATCGGACACTACCATCCTTCTTCTTCATGAGTTGCGTTGGCGCTTTCCGTGATGCAATACTTAGCTGATTAGGACCTTGGTCTAATAACTCTTGTAGTTGAGTCTCAGTTCCTTCAACTCCATAGGAGCTACTCTACAGGTTCCTTTGACACAGGTATCGTCCTTGGTAACAAGTCGATGACGAACTCGGTCGCATGATCAGATGGTAACCTAGGTAAGTCTCCTGGAACACATCAGGAATTTATGCATCACATCAATACCTTCCGTCTGTGGTGCTTCTTCGGTAGTGTATACCACAGATACCAAATATCCAACTTTTTTCTCTTCAACGCATTTCTTCGCCTTTAGCATAGAGAGGATCAGCTTTCACTTCCTAGGCAACATACTTCCAATAATACTAAATTATATGTCATCTTTATTCTTGAATGATAACCTCTTCTATGCACATAACAACTTTATAGAGTGTTGAGACAACCAGTCTATCCCCAAGATGATGTTAAAGTCTGCCATCTCAAGTCTAATTAGGTTGCGTCCAAATTTCATCTATCCATTAATATGATTCAATCATTGTTCATAACACTCATCTAAAACAATATTTAGTCCCAAAAGGGCTTAAACTAGAGAAATCTGGTGTAACGGTCTTAAGGGCTTGTCTAGTTCCTTCATCTCTTAGTTTTTCAAAGACTATAGTTAAAATCTTATATCTTAAAAAACTCATTAGCTTATATTTCCTTTATCCTTGCTGTTCTGCCCTGATCTCTCTTTCATATACCTCGAAAAAATATCTTGTGATTGTCACTTCATATCCCAAGTTTACTTCTAAGCATTAGGATATATGCTTATAAATTCATTAATTCAGCCAAACTCTTTTGGTTTTACTTAATCATATCACTCGACATTGGGCATAACTCAATTTTCATTGTATTAAACCAATTACTATTAATGCCATGATTTTTTTTTGACGTCATCCTTGTGTCCACTTTTAGATTTGTCTTTAGGAATCTTCTACCTTGTCAAAATTCATACCGATATAACCATCTTTAACTCTACTAGAGTGCTATCTATTTCTTTACTAGCTACCCTTGATAGTTTTCACTTTTTTCGCATGCACTCTTTTATAGACATGATTCATATCCACCCGTTTAGAAATCTCAAAATAGATTCTCCATTACTTCATCGGAGGTCTCTTGGCTATAAAATCTAATATGAATTTAATCATCTTCCTTCCAATAATTTTATTATCACTAAACATCTTTTCAATGGATGTCAGAATGTTTATCCAAAAATAATTCCTTTCCTTCTTTCGAATTTAGTATGACGACGAACACTTGCTTTATCTAGTGAACCTAGGTTTTAAGAATCAGGAGTAAATCTATGGTAATCCAACCGGCATCCAAAGGTCGTTAGGTTGCACGGTGGTCCAAATACATGGAAATAGAGGTTCTACAGCTCTTAACCTCATGGTTATAGGTTTTATCGAATATATAATGCCATTGGTCAAGGCACTACATGAGTAAATCTGAAGAGAGATTTCGTACATCAGTAAATCAGGTATAATCTGGAGAAAAATTTTGTACATCAATAAATCAGGTATAAATCAGTAGATGTACGCTCAACATGATTAAACATTTAACTGTTCATTCAGTTCATATCTTTGTTCATGTTGTCGATCATGAGAGTGGCTCAGTTTGGTATAATCAGGATTAATACTAAAGAAACAATATCTATAACTCCAATTGACAGATTAATCAAGAAGGTATCCTATCAAGGCCCGAGAATTAAAATCTGGTATGTGCATCCTCTATAATCATAAGAGTAAATCAATAATGCACCGCATCCTATATAAACCTATCTAGATATATGGCCATAATAGATTTGATCCTTTGCTGAAAATGTCCGAGGTATCCTCTTCAAAAGACATTCTTCAATCCTTGTTGGATCATTTCGTCATGATGCAACTTTCCCATACATCGGTGGCTGATAAGGTTAACCATCTTGATACACTACTTGTTGTGCACCAAACTTCTGCACTGGGGTGTGCATTACTGGGACTTGCTATGTGGTAGGCACTATGTTATAGCTAACAGGCGTTGGGGTACAGTGATGCTACCAATTGGTACCATACTTGGTTTGACCCAGAGGTGTTGATGTAGCATCAGCAACTTGGGTAGTGATTTACATAGCAACTTGCATAGTCGGTCTCATCTGTTGTTGCTCATATATTTTATTGGGTCAAGTTTGTGACAACCATACTTATTAGTCCAGGTGGTTGGCTGGAATGGTCTGGTTGTTCACCTCCTTTGATTCGCACTAATCTGATTATCAACTCAGATGAGTTTTTCATTACTCGTTCTCGACCCAGATAGTGGTGGGGTCAAGTTGTAACCTCATCTTAATGCTCAGCGGGTAATGGATCAGCGTGTAGTGGATTTCACTCTGAGTCTCCATATCACTCTGGATCTTCTTGTAGTTACTCTTATTCTTAATGTAGGGCCGTTATTCTCCTATCTCTATTGGATTCGGCCCGAGATCTTTTCCTTTACTTTTGCAGGGAATTAGGCATTACTAGCCATTTTCTCCTTCCTTTGTCATACATCAAGTTTCACATCTTGTGAGTACCAACTCGGCATTCAATTTTCTGCTTTATAGAAGCTCCCTTCTTGCTACTGTACTATATCCTTGTATACTTGGATAACTACCCAACTTATAGATAATACCCTATATTATTTATTTATTAGGATAATTTTTGGTCTTCTCTTTCTGTTTGAGTGTATATATATGGTTCCACCTTTTATATGTACATTATCGTCTTGTTTAATTTTTGTCTCAACCAACACAGGTGCTTATGGTTTGTTTGTATTAAAGCTTTTAATTTATCCTAACTCAGTTCATGGACTCTAGTGGAAGTATTCAGGTTTAATGGGTAAGGCCTACGAGAGCTCTGATACCAAGTTGTCACACCCCAAATTCTGCTCTAACCAGAATGGTGTAATAAACCGTCATTAAACCAATGGTTCAACCAGGATCTCACAATAGGCTATCCCACATATGATAAACCAAAACACATTCCACATTAATCAGAGATAATAAAATAAATAGCGAAAGTCTTACAGACAATGAACTGATGTCTAATCATGATAAATAATTAATATTCCATTTATTTCCAAGTAACCAAAACATAACTTAACACATATTACAATATCCAAATACGAAAACTAAACACTAAACGTATCCACCGTTGAAACGCTAGCTTAACGAACCATGCTTGTTCTCCACAGCTTGCTCATTCATAGCTTTCACCCGCCCATATGTTGGCGTATAGACAAAATCTTCAATCATAGTACCTGTAACATCAAAAACTAAAATGAATTGCGCGCACGAGGGTCAGCTCTCCAACTTGAGCTCAGTGAGTAAACAAAACAATGCAACAAACATATGCATGCATTCAATTCATATCTGTGGTCTGGTAAATAAGTTTGCAATGTGCTATAGAAAGGATAGGTGGCCGCCGCACCTCTATGCACGAGAGTGTGGATACGCCCGATGAACCTCTCACCGTCGCCCACAGCACCCAGAATGGCACAATATACACCCCATGAAAACGACATGGCTATACCGGTTGATACCATACAACCAAATAAACCCCTGCTGGCTAGGGTTGTAAACTGGGCTCGCAACTAACCAATCCTAATGTCAAACAGTGTATCCAATGCCTCACCCCAGCATCCCTCAATACATCCATAGAGATAGAGCTAGGGTCTGGTGACCAGGCTAAACCACAATGCCACGTCCCCCTGGTGCCCTACGACATATTAGTTCCGCTAAGGTAATGGCGATACGACGATGTTAGTGGAAAAGACTTGAGTAGAGATAGAGCTAGAGTCTAGTGACCAGGCTGAACCACAATGCCACATCCTCCCCCTGATGCTCCACTTGCATCAAGCACACTAACACTTGCTTAGTGGACATGACTTGAATAGACCATGACACAATATATCCCAATGAGAACGGCATCGAAGTATCGATTGATACCATCTTTACTTGCACCATGTACACCAGCCAAACACAAACATTCACATGCCTATTCCTCTCATCATCATCATCATCATCATGTTATAAATAAACGGAATTAGACATGCACAAACAGTAATAGCAGGAATATTGGATGACATGTTAAATGCACATTACAAGCATACACGCATAGAATCAATCATGGTATTAGACTTAAGAAATAAAAATAGTTTGTTATTAACTAATTAGTTTAGGTCATTGTTCCCTCACCTTAGCTTGCTAATAGATCCTCTTTCAAGCTTTAAAATCACCTTTATATTGTTATTATATTGCTAGAAGACTTAACAAAGTCGATAGAATTTAATTAGAATTAATTCTGAATTTAAAAAAACCATATTTTTAACTGGGGGTCGGAGGTAGGGTCGGAGTCATGATCGACTCCTGGTGCAACCCCCCCTATTCTGGACATTCCGAACACTGGGGGTCGATGCTCGGACATTCCGAACACACCCCTACGATCTCGCTTCTGAACACCGTAGGGTCGATTGGGCATTGGCCATCGACCCCCTGTGCGACCCCCTGTGGGTTTTGTTGATTTTTCTGCTTTCAGTCCATTCTTCATGTTTGGGGTCCTATGGCTTGCTACTACAGTTCATATTACACATGTTCTTCGGCCTAGAACCATGATTCATTCACCTAAATGGATTTCATGACTTCCCCATGGTTTTCCACGAAAACCTAACCATGGGTAGATGGTTTGGGATTCTCTGAGATCATACTCTCTTCATTATCTAACCTAAGCTCTGTAGAAACTCATGGAATTAGTATCCATACCTGAGAAGAATACTCCTTCTCTACAAGTCTTCTCCTTTTTGTTTTCTTCTCTTCCTTGCTTCTCTTCTTCTTTTCTTCCTTCTCTTCTCTTTCTCTCAATCCAATTAAGGTTGTAAAAGGAGTGAAAGAGGCTTAGGGACGTCCTATTTATAGAGTAAAACCTCCCAAAATAAGTCCCATTGAGTTTAGGAAAAGTTCTAATCGAAATTAAGAAAGTTTCCTAATTTTGGGTTCGTGTTGTTTTTCCCGAATACTGGGGGTCGATGAGGGGGTCAAACAATCTGAGACCCCCTGCGACCCCAGGTCACGGGTCAATTGTGGGGGTCGATGAGGGGGTCGGACCTACCTTGTTTAGGCATGCAACCCTACCCTCATTTTGACTGTTTTTGAGCAAATTTTCATACTGGGTCTTGGGTTTCTTCACACACTTGGTCCACTTGGCTCGACCATCATATGTAGACGGGTCACGACATGAAATGTAAGGTTAGACCAAGTTCGTGGTGTGCGGGTTATCACACCCCAATTCTGATCCAACCAGAATGGTGTGAGTGAACCGTCATTGAACCAACGGTTCACACCAGGATCTCGAATAGGCCGTGTCCACTCATACAAACCATCACACAACCACAATCAGAATATAATAGTACAGCAGAAGTCTTTAAAATAGAATGAACTGAGTATCTATTGATAAATTAAATAAGTATCTAATTATTCAAATCCAAACTTAAAATAAATATCTTTTACATCCATTTAATATCAAATGAAAATAACTGAAACGAATAAACAAAATCCGAGCACAGGTACACGCAGAAAGGGCACTCGCATGAAGCGTCATGCTCGTCTTCTCCTGCCTGTACACTCAAAGCAGCAACGTCACCATACGCTGGAGCATTCACATAGTCGTCAATAGTGTAACCTGCATCAACATCTAAAACAATGTGAACACAAAGGGTGAGCTCACAACGTAGCTCAGTAAGACAATCAGACAATTTCACAATATTATGCATGAATAACAATCATTTTATGTTGTGGTCTGGTTTTAAGTTTGCAATGTGCTATAAAAAGGTTTGGTGGCCCACGCACCTCTATACACGAGTGTGTGGCACCTCATGGATCACACCCCCATTGGCCCACATGCACCCATCATGGAATAGAGATAGAGCTAAGATACCCCCGTACCTCCCCTAATACCCTACCCATACCAGTACCTAAGCCCCTACTGGCCAGGGCTCACAAACTGGGCTCACAACTAACCAATCCTATATGTCATCAATGTACGCTCTATCCCAGCACAGCCGTCTATGGCATAGAGATAGAGCTAAGGCATTCCCACACCTCCCCTGATGCCCTATCTGCAACTAACCCACTACGATAGAAAAAATACGCAGGTAGACCCTATCCCAAAATAACTCCCTACGGCATAGAGATAGAGCTAAAGCATCGTGGACAAGCCAGCGTCGACTCGGAGACCACAGTGCCACATAACCATGGCCAGGCCAACATCAATATCGGAGACCACCGTACCACGACCTTCCCCTGATGCCCCACCCGTACCAAGCATCTTAAGATAAAATACTACAAAAGGGTGCTAGTGTGAGGAGCGATCCCAGGCCCATGCCCCACTTCACAGACTAACGAAAACAATCACATGCTTAACAATCACATCCTATCAATGAATGAACAATAATAATAACTAAAAGTAAAGGATGGCATGTGAGTATGCACAAACATTACATCATATATATTCAGGTAATTAACAACAACTTACTGTCCAATAATTATTAGGTTTAGGTCAGATTCCCTTACCTAACGCTCGTTTGTTAGCTTGCTCCACGTCGCAAGATCCAAGACGGGAAGTCACAAAGTCCTACAATATTATTAGGGTTTCATTAGAATATATTGCATAGGGTTTCATGTTGGTCAGAAACCAACATGGTTACAAAATACCCTCACAGAGCTGACCGGTGGCATGTACCGATCGCAGCTCTGTGGGAAAGACTGGCGACCGGTATGGTCAGCCGGTCCCCACATACCTGCCTTCCGAGGGATACCGGTGGCAACATACTGGTCGCACTGTGTGCAACCGGTATAGTTGACCGGTATGTCTCCGAAAGACCATACATGGGTTTTTCGACTGCCGTTGATCATCCTCCATGGATTTCCATGGTTTCTCCTATCCATTCTAAGTATAAACTTGGAGTTAGAGTTATCCCCAACTCATTCAAGTCTCGTTTCGATGAATATCATCTCGAAACTCGAATCTAGGGTTTGACGACAACTTAGGGTTTATTGGCCAATTTAGGGTTTTAGATCAATACCTACTTTGCATGGTATTGATCCACCCACACAACTAACTTAGGGTCATCGGGTAAGAAGAATGGTTAAAACACTCATTGTTGACTGGCGTAGAGTGAGCGTCATCGAACGGTAATGGCGGCACCTTCTTCTTCTTCCTAGCTCCTTCTCCTTTCCAACCTCTTTCTCTTCTCTAGGGTTTGCTAGAGACAATGGAAAGGATTTGAGGAGGTTTAAGGGTGTATTTATAGGCTGGAATTAGGGTTTAGTAACCCTATTAGGATTAGGAAAGTCTTAGGATTCAAAATCAGGAAAGTGGGACCCTCAGAAGTCAATTTCTAGATTTCCACACTCAGTTGCGCAGACCTGACCGGTCGACCAGTACCAAGACCGGTACCATCGACCGGTCAACATAAAATCATGTTGATTTGATCGTCTTTGGTCCAATTTCATACCTGTTTGTCATCCGCTCGTCCCGTCTGGCTCGGTGATGATCGGAAGACCTGTCACGACATCAAAACCAAGGTTTAGACCGGGTTTACGGAGTGCTGGTCTTACAACTCCCCCACCCTTAAAAGAAATTTCGTCCCTGAAATTTACATGTAGGTTTTACAACTCCCCCACCCTTAAATGAAATTTTGGCCCCAAAATTTGAACATACCTTGATTGTTGAAAAGGTTAGGGTACTCCTTCCTCATTGCGCTCTCCTCTTCCCAAGTAATTTCCTCCACATTTTGGCTTCTCCAATGCACCTTCACATAATGGATATCCTTGGTTCGAAGTTGCTGGACTTTTCGACTTGAGAGCATCACAGGCACCACTTCGAATGTTAAGTCTTCAGTCAAGTCTGGGGGATCAGCGGTCAAGATGTGCGATGGATCTCTGACATACTTCTTCAGTAATGATACGTGGAACACATTATGAACACTGGACATAGATGGTGGTAGAGCCAATTGATATGCTACATTACCACGCCGGGTCAATATCTCATACGGTCCCACATACCTAGGGCAAAGCTTCCCCTTCTTACCAAACCATTTCAGGCCTCGCACCGGTGACACCTTCAAGAATACTTTGTCACCCACTACAAACTCCAGATCTCGACGTCGATTATCCGCATAGTGCTTCTGTCGAACTTGAGCTGTCTTTACTCTCTCCTTGATCTGATCAATCACTCGGCAAGTTTCTTCAACGAACTCTAGACCTACAATTCTTCTTTCTCCCACCTCATTCCATAATAGAGGTGTACGACACTTCTTCCCATAGAGTGCTTCATATGGGGCCATCTGAATTGTAGCCTGGTAACTGTTGTTATAAGCAAACTTGATAAGTGATAGCTTCTCATCCCAAGCTCCCTTGAAATCTATTGCACAAGCTCGGAGCATATCTTCCAAAATTTGAATAGTTCACTCTGACTGTCCGTTCGTCTGAGGGTGAAAAGCTGTACTGAACTTCAACTTCATTCCCATAGCTTTCTGTAATCCTTCCCAGAACTTTGATGTAAAACGGGGATATCTGTCAGATACTATACTCTCTGGAACGCTATGAAGTCTGACTATATTATTAACATATAACTTGGCCAGTTTCTCCATGGTATACTGAGGTCTGACCGCAATAAATCGAGCTTTCTTGGTGAGTCGATCCACTATAAGCCAAACTGCATCCACTGACCTTGGTGTCAAAGGTAAGCCAGTGACGAAATCCATAGTAATGCAATCCCACTTCCATGCAGGTTCCGATAATGGCTGTAGTAAACCTGTGGGTCTCTGCCTTTCTGCTTTAACTTGTTAACAATTCAGACATTGGAACACGAAACGAGCTATATCTGCTTTCATACCCCTCCACCAATATAGTCTTCTTAAATCATGGTACATTTTGGTACTTCCTGGATGTACCGAATATGGAGTGTAATGAGCTTCAGTCATAACTCGATCTCTGATATTGCAGTCTTCACTCTCAGGTATACATAACCGTCCACGATACCTGAGTACCTTGTCTGAATCCAAGGTAAAGTCAGGATTGCTCGTACCCTTCTCTAAGTCTTCTTGCACTGTCTTGAGATGTGGATCCTGTAGGATTGCTACCTTGACTTCATCAACTAGATCCGGTAAGATCTTCAAAGCTGCGAACATCATGGTGAACTTATGAATTAAGGCTTGCTTGACTGGATCTTCTGCAGTTTCAATTATAGACTTGAAGCTGTGGCACATAATGCAGCATTTGTACTTGGTCCTGCCTCAGGTTTCGATGCCTACTTTCTGCTTAAGGCGTCAGCCACCACATTTGCTTTACCCGGATGGTACTGGATGTCACAATCATAATCTTTCAACAATTCCAGCCATCTCCTCTGTCTCATATTCAGATCCTTCTGAGTGAAAAGATAAGTTAAGCTCTTGTGATCTGACTTGATCTGAAACTTCTCACCGTACAAGTAGTGTCTCCAAGTCTTGATTTCATGTATAACCACTGCTAGCTCCAAATCATGCATAGGATAGTTCTTTTCATGCTCCTTTAACTGTCTTGATGCGTAAGCAATCACCTGCTCTCGTTTCATCAATACACACCCAATACCCAACCCTGAAGCATCCATATATAAAGTAAACGGTATGCTTGGTTCTGGGATGGTCAAGATAGGTGCAGAGACTAGTCTTGACTTCAAAGTGTGAAAGCACTTCTCACACTCATCTGTCCATATGAATTTCTCTCCCTTCTTGGTCAATCTGGTGAGTGGAACAGTAATCCTGGAGTAATCTTCCACGAATCTTCTATAATAACCAGCCAACCCAAGGAAACTATGAATCTCCGCAACAGATTTTGGTGCTTCCCTTCCTACTATAGCAGCTATCTTACTTGGATCAACCTTGATACCATCTTCAGATACAACATGGCCCAAGAAAGCCACTTTCTTCAGCCAAAACTCACACTTCTTGAACTTAGCATAAAGCTTCTCTTGTCTCAGCCGTTGTAGGGCTGTCCTCAAGTGTGCTGTATGAGTCTCCATGTCCTTAGAGTAGATCAATATGTTATCGATGAATATGATGATCGAAGTGTCCAACATATCATGAAACACTCGGTTCATCCGTTCCATAAATGACGCTGGAGCATTGGTCAACCCGAAAGACATAACTAGAAACTCATAATGCCCATACCTCGTCCTGAAAGCAGTCTTCGGAATATCTCCGGCCTTGATCTTCAGTTGGTGATACCCCGATCGGAGATTGATCTTCGAGAAGACCTTTGCACCCTGCAACTGATAGAACAAATCATCGATCCTAGGCAAAGGATACCTTTTCTTGATAGTCAACTTATTCAGTTCACGGTAGTCAATGCACAGCCTTACACTTCAGTCTTTCTTCTTGACGAATAATACCGGTGCTCCCCAAGGCGATATGCTAGGTCGTATGAAACTCTTATCCAACAATTCTTGTAATTGGGTCTTCAACTCCTTTAACTCGGTAGGGGCCATCCTGTATGGTGCTTTGGACACCGGCGCCGAACCTGGCATAAGGTCTATTACAAACTCTGTAGCCCTGCCCGACGGTAGACCTGGAAGCTCCTCTGGAAACTCGAACCACATCTATATATTCCATCTTGTGTGACTCCGCCGTGATGTCGACTACAAATACTAGATACCCCACTCCCCCTTTCTCTAAGCATCGCTTGGCTTTTAGGGCGGAGAGAATCAGCTTCCGCTTCCTAGATAGCCTGATCCCAGTGAAGCTATATTCCCTTCCCTTTTTGTCAGTAAGCACAAGCTTTCTTTCACCACATAATAGGACGGCCGAATGATGGCCTAGCCAATCCATTCCCAAAATGACATCAAAGTCTGCCATCTCGAGTAGTACTAGGCTTGCTTCTAAGTCTCGGCCCTCAATACATACAGTACATGGTCCATAATATTCGGTCAAAGCCACTTCGACTCCTAGTGGAGAGCGAACTATCAAGCTTAGGTTCAAGTGCTTGATTGGTAACTCCATTCGCTTCCCAAAAGAAATAGAAACAAAGGAGTGCGTGGCCCCAGAGTCAAATAGTACTCTGGCAGGTATACCAACTACATTTATAATTCCTCGAATTTTTATTATCCCTTAGTTCTACATGCGGATACACACAATGAAAATTAGTAAGCCAAATAGTAAGGGATAGAGTCATACCAGTGACCACATCTGGTGATGCAACTACCTCTTCAGTGGTAACCGCATAAACTCTTCCTTGCTGGGGAGGTTGCTTTTTAGGTAGAGTGCAGGTCCTTGCAATATGACCCACTTGCTGGCAGTTGAAACATTTGATATTCGGGTTGAATCCGGCCTTCTGTGGCACAGGTGGTGCCGTATTGTTCCTTGCAGGCACTGTAGCGGTCTGAGCCCTGTATGGGCGGAAGGGTCTGTTGTTACCGCCACCCGAACTCTCAATAGCGGGTCTCTTCACTCCCCTATTCTGAGCGAAGAAGCTGTCCCTCTGACTGGACTCTATCACCCTTGCAACCTGTACAGCTTCATTATAGATCTTCTTGTCCAGACCCAAGATGTGCTCTCTGATGCTTCCACGTAGTCCCATGGTGAACCTACGTGTCTTGTTTCTTCTTCTTGCATACTTGCCGGTGCGAAGAAGAATAACTCCTCGTACCTATGCTGATAAGCATCCACAGTCGATTGAGACTGTTGCAAATTGAGGAACTCCTTCTCCATTTGATCTCTGAAGCTCTTTGGAAAATACTTATCAAAGAAGGCACCCTTGAACACTTCCCAATCAACCTGCGCATGCTTTGTCTCTAGATATGCCCGCGTAGAATTCCACCAAGCATTTGCGTCTTCTTTCAGCATATGAGTGGCAAATAAGACCATTTCCTCCTCTGTACAGATCATCAGTCGGAAGTTTTTCTCCATCTCTGCAACTCACTGTGCTGGCCACAATGGTTTCCCTGTCCTACCAGTGAATGATGAAGGCTTCAACTTCAAGAATCTGTCCACTGCCCTGCTCAGATCATGCTGTCCTTGAGTGTTCATTCCGTACCATGGTGGTGGATACGGATAGGCTCCCGGGTACGCCGAAGGCGACGAAAACTGATGCGGTGGTGGTACATTCTGTGCTTGGCCCATCGGCCTTGTGCTACCCTGCATCGGCTGTGAAGTATTTTTCTCTCCTGACTCAGGCGTATCTCTAGTGGGAACAGAACCCGGTGGCCTGAGCATCTTCAGTATCTCGCTCAGGAATTCTTTCTGCTGAGCTTGCATCTGATAGACCAGGTTTGTAACAATGGTCTCAGAATTCCTGTGAGGTGGGCCAGGTAAATTTGTCGGTACTTCTGGAACCTGTTCCTCCTCCACTTCTGGACTTGGCTCTCTAACATGGCCTTGTTCAACTTAATCTTCTTCCTCGAGGCGCATCCTGGCCTGATGACGCTTCCGACCCCTACGACCGTTTCCGCCCACCATCTCAGACTATTCTGTTTGAATCTGAGAAGAAGACATAACACATGAAAATGAAGCAATAGTGGTGTTAGTCTTGAACAATATAAGGCGAAACAGTCGCAAAAAGGCATATTTAAATTCATAATTTTAAAAAAAAATTTCTGAGATTTTTTGGCTACTCAGGTGCTGACCGGTCGCAACATACCGGTCGACACCCTGTATACAGTGTTGCGACCGGTATAGTTGACCGGTCAGAATTAAAATTCTGACCGAGACATAGCGGTCGCACACCTGGGGAGATACCGGTCGACCGGTATAGGCAAAACCATCGACCGGTATGCCCAAAATTGGCTTTAAAATAGCGAAATTCTCACTTTTCTTTTCTTTTCTCTCCGGTGGCGATTCCTCTCTGTCCAACCGAGTTGCTACAGTCCGGCCGGTGACCTTAGAAGCCGATTCCTTCCGTTCAAAGCGTAGAACATCATTTCCAGGTAGGTCTCTTCCCTCTCTCTCATGTTTTTACAAATTTTTCATATCGTCTATATGTAGAAATTTAGGTTTTTCATTGATTGAGATGTTCCAACCGTAGGAACTCTTTTCCTTCAGCTTGGAAAGGGTTTAGGGACCCCCAAGAGCAAAAGCCCTCAACCAATTTGGGGTTTCACCAAACGGTTTTCATAAATATCAAATTTTTATATGTTTTGACCTAGGTTTTCCAAAATTTTCGAAATTTCTTGATTTTTCCAAATTTCTTGAAATTTCTTATTGTAAATGCTTGTGATTGATTTGTCAAAGAGTGTGGGGGTTACGTAAGTCCTCCTCCCCATGATTTTGGGTGAGTTTGAGGCTTTTTCCCGTTTTACTGTCGTTATGCTGCCGAAATTTTGACAATTTCTAACATTTTCCTCTTGTTTTCTTTTGTTTTGCAGTTAAAATGGCTCCCCGACGTGCTCTTGGAAAACGTCCTCATGGCTCGAGTTCACGTGCTCCCCAGCCACCAGTTCCCCAACTTGACGAGCACTGGTTTCGTTCTATAGAAGCACAGGCTTGATTTTCGTGGTTTGACAATAAGAGCATAGAATCTGGGCGCCGGGTTAACCTAGATCAGTTGGAGAGATTCCATGTGCGAGCTGCCTTCAACGCGCTTGGGTAGGTACCGGTAATATCCTATACTGATACCACCCGTCCCAATATGGTTAAGCATTTCTATGCTAACCTGGAGTTGCATGGAGATGTTAACGATCCCAACCAGGGTAGGGATTTGCGCGTCATTAGTTATGTCAGGGGTGTACCCATTTCATTCAACACCCACCAGCTGGCCGACCTTCTAGGGGTTCCTAATGATGGAGACCTAGTGTATTGTCCTCCCAAAGCGAAGGGCTTTCTGACTGAGGATCTGCGCGGAGAGATAACAGATCAGATACTAAACCCTGGAGCTCCTATGAAGGCGGCTAGCTTGAGAGCTGCACCTCGAGTATATAGTCGCATTATTCAGCACAACATCGTGCCCCAGAGCGGCCATTATAGTGAGTTATCCCAGCTCACTCAGTACATTACTTATTGCGTCTGCACTGGGGAGCGGGTCTCTCTCCCTTATCTCATCATCAGGACCATGCATCAGGCGACCCTGGCCGATCAGGCCAGTAACCTTCCATACGGTCATCTCATTACCTTCCTGCTACGTCGTCTGGGTGTGAGCATGAGAGGCGAGGTGATCCTTGAGGATACTATGACCTCCGACATAGACTGGGATGCCATTCAGAGGATGCAGATGGTTGACCTGCCTGTTAGCGATGACGAGTTGGAGGCTCGCCCTCGCCCTCTTGGGAGGGTAACAGCCGCGGTGGCAGCAGCAGCAGCAGCCAATGCGGCCTATGCAGCCGAGCTCGAGCGCGATGCTGACGAGGATAGAGCCGAGGGTGTACCAGTGTCAGCTCCACAGCCTACACCTACAGCACCACCATCTACCTCTACAGCTGGACCATCTTAGCCTCCCTCCGACCCCATGATGGGTATGATTATGGAGATCTGGGACACTCAGCGTGAGATGAGCTGCGACTTGGCATAGTTGGCTCGTAGTCTCAGAGTCACACAGGATCAAGTGCACTGGCTCAGGGTCGCTTATTAGCGAGATTATGATATAGTAGACCCTATTCCTCCTAGGCCCCTTACCCCATGATTGTCCCTCTTATTTCTCTTTCTTCAGACGGTTTATAATACAGGGTAACTATCCGGTTTGTGG
The DNA here is from genome assembly GCA_028583415.1 of Protea cynaroides. Lineage (NCBI taxonomy): Eukaryota > Viridiplantae > Streptophyta > Magnoliopsida > Proteales > Proteaceae > Protea > Protea cynaroides. The sequence continues at coordinate 63,628,394 of CM053275.1, read as the reverse complement.
ACTGTACCCTGTAGCAATATTTCATTAGCTACACTTTTCTTATTTAATGAATGTTTTTATGTTTTACCTAACTAGTGTATGTGCACATGTTAAGTTCCATATTTAGAATAGTACATTATTCTCTTTCTTAATCAGTCTCAGGTATCAAACAATGCTTAGGGTGTGTTTGTATTAAAATTTTTAATATTTCCTAACTCAGTTCATCGACTTAGTTAAATGCAATATGGTTTGTTGGACAGAGCCCGAGAGCTCTGATACCAAGTTATCACACCCCAATTCTGATCCAACCAGAATGGTGTGAGTGAACCATCATTGAACCAACGGTTCACACCAGGATCTCGAATAGGCCATGTCCACTCATACAAACCATCACACATAACCACAATCAGAATATAATAGTACAGCGAAAGTCTTTAAAATAGAATGAACGAAGTATCTATTGATAAATTAAATAAGTATCGAATTATTCAAATCCAAACTTAAAATAAATATATTTTACATCCCTTTAATATCAAACGAAAATAACTGAAACGAATAAACAAAATCCGATCACAGGTACACGCAGAAAGGGCACTCGCATGAAGTGTCATGCTCGTCCTCTCTTGCCTGTACACTCAAAGTAGCAACGTCACCATACGCCGGAGCATTTACATAGTCGTCAACAGTGTAACCTGCATCAACATCTAAAACAATGTGTACACAAAGGGTGAGCTCACAACTTAGCTCAGTAAGACAATCAGACAATTTCACAATATTATGCATGAATAACAATCATTTTACGCCGTGGTCTGGTTTTAAGTTTGTAATGTGCTATAGAAAGGTTTAGTGGCCCCCGCACCTCTATACATGAGTGTGTGGCACCTCATGGATCACACCCCCATTGGCCCACATGCACCCATCATGGAATAGAGATAGAGCTAAGATACCCCCGTACCTCCCTTGATACCCTACCCATACCAGTACCTAAGCCCCTACTGGCCAGGGCTCACAAACTGGGCTCGCAACTAACCAATCCTATATGTCATCAATGTACGCTCTATCCCAGCACAACTGTCTACGGCATAGAGATAGAGCTAAGGCATTCCCACACCTCCCCTGATGCCCTATCCGCAACTAACCCACTAGGATAAAAACAATACGCAGGTAGACCCTATCCCAACATAACTCCCTACGGCATAAAGATAGAACTAAAGCATCGTGAACAAGCCAGCGTCGACTCTGACACCACAGTGCCACACAACCATGGCCAGGCCAACATCAATATCGGAGACCACCGTACCACGACCTTCCCCTGATGCCCCACCCGTACCAAGCATGTTAAGACAGAATACTACAAAAGGGTGCTAGTGTGAGGAGCGATCCCAGGCCCATGCCCCACTCCACACACTAATGAAAATAATCACATGCTTAACAATCACATCCTATCAATGTATGAACAATAATAATAACTGAAAGTAAAGGATGGCATGTGAATATGCACAAACATCACATCATATATATTCAGGTAATTAACAACAACTTACTGCCCAATAATTATTAGGTTTAGGTCAAATTCCCTTACCTGACGCTCGTTTGTTAGCTTGCTCCACGTCGCAAGATCCAAACGGGAAGTCACAAAGTCCTACAATATTATTAGGGTTTCATTAGAATATATTGCTTAGGATTTCATGTTGGTCAGAAACCAACATGGTTACAAAATACCCTCACAGAGCTGACCAGTGGCATGTACCAATCGCAGCTATGTGGGAAAGACTGGCGATCGGTATGGTCAGCCGGTCCCCACAGACCAGCCTCCCGAGGGATACCGGTGGTAACATACCGGTCGCACTGTGTGCAACCGGTATAGTCGACCGGTATGTCTCCGGAAGACCATACATGGGTTTTTCGACTACCGTCGATCATCCTCCATGGATTTCCACGGTTTCTCCTATCCATTCTAAGTCTAAACTTGGAGTTAGAGTTATCCCCAACTCATTCAAGTCTCGTTTCGATGAATATCATCTCGAAACTCGAATCTAGGGTTTGATGACAACTTAGGGTTTATTGGCCAGTTTAGTGGTTTTAGATCAATACCTACTTTGCATGGTATTGATCCACCCACACAACTAACTTAGGGTCATAGGGTAAGAAGAATGGTTAAAACACTCACCGTTGACTGGCGTGAGTGAGCGTCGTCGAACGGTAATGGCGGCACCTTCTTCTTCTTCCTAGCTCCTTCTCCTTTCGAACCTCTTTCTCTTCTCTAGGGTTTGCTAGAGACAATGGAAAGGATTTGAGGAGGTTTAAGGGTGTACTTATAGGCTGGAATTAGGGTTTAGTAACCCTATTAGGATTATGAAAGTCTTAGGATTCGAAATCAGGAAAGTGGGACCCTCAGAAGTCAATTTCTGGATTTCCACACTCAGCTGCGCTGACCTGACCGGTCGACCGGTACCAAGACCGGTACCATCGACCGGTCAACATAAAATCATGTTGATTTGATCGTCTTTGGTCCGATTTCATACCTATTTGTCATCCGCTCGTCCCGTCTGGCCCGGTGATGATCGGAAGACCTGTCACGACATCAAAACCAAGGTTTAGACCGGGTTTACGAAGTGCGGGTCTTACACGGGTCTTACAGTATACCTAGAAGCAGAGCAACCCTATATCAAATGCCAAGATAAGCGGGTCCAAATGAATTTAACATAGGAACATTGGGGAATTTCCATTCATACCATATGGATATCCTACACAATGTAGGTAGATCTTAAGGGCCAAATTAATAGCCCTGGTAGTCCTGTTACTTAGGGTGACTGTGGTCTCACTATGAAAGGTTTCTATGGGCAAGCTATACAATTGAAGGTATTAATTCCACCAAATGATGATGGAGATGATAACCAAGACATGTCTGGTGAAAGGGCATAGACCAACTGCTGCCTCCAATCAGTAGAAACCCCTAAGTTTCTAGGGCAAGCTCCCCAAATTAATGGGCAAAATATTTACAAGGGTCATGGGTTACAATGTATTTAAGGTATGTATGGTACCTTGGGTGACCAGATTAGTTAGTACCAATTGTCATGATCTCTGAACACATTGTAGTTATTGAAACTATTGACACCAGCATAATTCCTCAGTCCAAAGAGTTGGGCTATACCAACTGACAACTTGGGCACTGGGGCGATCAATGTGGTTTTATCTGTACAAGAGGGTAACATAAGCCCAACATAGTCTAGGCAACAGGTTCATAGTGGTCTTGCTTGGTTGAACTGGGTAATCCACCAAAATGGGACTGGACTGAGGCATGGTTTGCCCAAGGGTGTATGAGATGACCACAAGTGGCCAAACCCAAACGTTGCCAATGGTCAGCCTTGTATCAGGATGCAAGGTTTAAATGGTTGGGTTTGAATTCCTCAATTGTGAGTGCCTAAGCCAACAAAGTATGGCCATTCTAGTAGACCATATGGACATTTCTTGGGGTTCTGGCATGGCCAGTTGTTCTGGCCGAATCCGTCGACTGTCCTAAGGATAATGTAAGCGTGTGGATTCCCTCATGAAGGGAACACCATTCACACAATCTCTACCCATCCTTGGCGAAAGACCATACCAAAAACCTTAGAAATGGGGTTAAAGAACAAAGCAAAGAAGTAAGGGTAAGGAAAATAACTAGTTTTTCGATTTGGAGAAGATAGAAAGCCCTGAAAATCACCGAAAAGGGGAGCAAGGAGGATATGTGTAAGACCTATATCGAACTAACCGGTCTTACCATCTTGTACCAGGTATACCTATCATGGTCGAGCTAAGTGGACTAAGTGCGTGAAGAAACCACAAGACTAGGTATGAAATTTAACTCAAAAACAGTCAAATATGAGTGTGTGGTCGCATGCCTAGACAGGTATGACCGACCCCACCTCAAAAGAGTTTAACCCATGACTTTTGATCATAAGGTCACATGTTTTAAAAAACGTAGGGTCGACGGATTCTGCGACCCTACATCCGACCCTATGGAAACAGTCAAAAACCAAAAATTAGGAAACCTTCCTAATTTGAAGGGGGTCTTTCCTAAACTCATTAGGGCATATTATGGAGGGTTTTCTTCAATAAATAGGATGTCCCTTAGCCTCTTTCACTCCTTTAGAACCCTAATTGAAAGTGAGAGAAAGAGAAGAGAAGGAAGAGAAGGAAAATTGAAGAAGAAGACCAAGGAAGAGAAAAGTTCAGAGAAAATTCTGAATATCAGCAAACCTAAGGTATGAACCTAAATCCCTACATGAATTAAGAGCCTAGAATAGTTCATGAAGAAGATAGGATTAGGAGGAACCCAGATCATCCATCCATGGATAACTTCCAAGAGAATCCATGGAGGAAATCATTGTGGACAATGGATAGTGTATAAAAATTATAGTTTGAGCCATAGAACGATCATAGGAAGGAGGAAGGACCATGATGGTGAGCCAAAGGATTAAAACATGAAGGAATGGACTTAAGAGTGAAAGGTCGACCAAGAACACGTGTGGTCGCATGTAGGATCGAATGATATCCGACCCCACGAGACCTACATGAACGACCACATGCCCTCGGGAAGTTCCAGGTAGGGTGTGGTTGCACGTAGCGTCAAAGTATGTCTGAACCCACCAGCGACCCTACACCCTAGGGTCGCAGAAACTGGGACCCCAGGTGCTACCCTACCCTGCGACCTTACACCCTGTGGTTGCAGAAACTGAGACCCCAGGTGCTACCCCATCTGCGACCCCTCAGTTTTTGTTAGTCTAAACATATTGGAATTAATTTTAATTAAAATCTATCAACTTGTTAGGTATTTCCAGTGATTTAAAAGTGAATTATAAAGCTTGAACGAGGATCTACTAGCAACCAAAGGTGAGGGAACAAGACCTAAACTAATTATCTAATAATAAACTATTTTTGTTTATTGAGTCTGATGCCATGAATGATTCTATGCTTGTATGCGTGTAATGTGCATTTAACATGTCATCCAATATTCTGACTATTAATGTTCATGCATATTTAATTTCGTTTATTTATAACATGATGATGATGATGATGCTAGGAATAGGCATGTGAATGTTTGTGTGTGGTTAGTGTACTTGATGCGAGTGGGACATCAGGGGAAGTGTGATGCGGTGCGGTCCTAAGCACTTTAGCTCTATCTCTACTCATGTCTTGTCCACTAACATTGTCGTATAATCATTACTTTAGCAGAACTATTACATCGTAGGGCATCAGGGGAGGTTGTCTCGGACCGTGTAGTCCCTGATTTCTGTCGGGGGGCCTTAGCTCTATCTCTATGGACGTATTGAGGGATGCTGGGGTGAGGCCTTGGATACATTGTTTGACATTAGGATTGGTTAGTTGCGAGCCCGGTTTGCAAGCCCTCGCCAATAGGGGCTTACGTGTTGGTATGGGTAAGGCATCAGGGGAAGTGTGATGCGGTGCGGTCCTAAGCACTTTAGCTCTATCCCTATTCCCTGGTGGGGTGGATGTGGATGACAATGGTGTTTGATCCATTGGGTGGGCTTACACACCCATGTATAGAGGTGTGGCGGCCACCAAACCTTTCTATTACACATTGCAAACTTATGAACCAGAACAAAGATATGAATTGAATGCATGCATATGTTTATTGCATTGTTTTGTTTGCTCACTGTGCCAGGATGTGTGCTCACCCTTTCGACGTCGAATATTTTTAGTTGATGATGCAGGTACCACAGTAGAAGACTATATGAATGCTCCAATGTACGGACATGTTGCGGTGATGGATGCAGAAGTTATGATGGAGTCGCATGATTTGAACTCATGCGTCTTCCATTAGATTTTATTTGAATTATTGAGACTATGTAATTGATTAAATTATTTTATTTTATGTCTTAGTCTTTTGAAGATAATTGGATAATTTATTATGTTACCACTGTTAGACTCTTAGTTCATTAGTATAAAGACTTTTGCTATTGTTTATTTACTCTGGTTATGGTTGTGGATGTGTATGGTTTAAGCAAACGGATACAACCTATTCGAGATCTTGGTTGAACCGTTGATTTATTGACGGTTTATCACACCATTCTGGTTAGTACAGAATTGGGGTGTGATAACTTGGTATCAGAGCTCTCAGGCCCTGTCTATTAAGACAGTATACTTCCACAAAAGTTCGTGAATTGAGTTAGGATAAAATTTAAAAGCTGTAATAATAACACATTATAAGCACCTGTGTTATATGAGACAAAATTAAGAAAGAGAATAATGCACTATTAAGATGAGAAACAAATTTCATATACACTCGATTAAAAAGCAACGTATATATATATATATATATATATATATCCAAATCAGAGTACGTTCCACAATCTAGACAGTTACTCTGTAGTACAAGGAAAAACAAAAGAAAATATACATCATGGAGTTGGAGGTGCTGGAGGAGGAGGTGCCTCGTGATCTCTATCGTAATCCTCAGCATACACTCTAGTCAGCCAGGCTATCTGAGTCTGGGTCACCTGGAGACTAGCTGTCAGGTAGGCCATCCGCTGATCAAACACGTGCTGGGCATCTAAAAGCTCTCCTACTCTCCCATCAATCATGCATTGAGCCTCTCTAATCTACGCAGTAGCCCCATCATATCATCAGATGGTGGGTGTGAAGGACCAGCAGTGTGTGAACGAACCCGGGATGGGCCAGCTTCAGTAGAATGTAGTGGTGATGGAGGAGGTATGGCGTCTACATCCATGAACATACGATCATCATCCTCAGCATCACCCCAATGGACCCCTGCTGCTGCTGCTGCCGCCTCAACGTCTGCTATCTCTACCTGGGTACGAGGATGCACCAGAGCTTTCCTCTCATCATCACTGACCTGAGCATCTTGCATACCCATCCTACAGATGGCCTCCCAGTCAAGGTCAGAAGAGAAAGTATCCTCATGAATCCTCTCATCTAATAAGTCAACGTGTAAGCGTGTGAGCAGAGTAGTGATCGGACATCCGTATGGCAGGTTGCCTATCTGACCAAGCAGCGTAGCATGGATTATCATCCTAATGATAATATAAGGAAGGCAGACAGGCTTGCTAGTGCAGATGCAGTACACGACATACTGGGTCAGTTAAGAAATCCTATCATAATGGCTACTCTGGGGAATCAGGTTGTGCTGAATGATCTTGCAGTATACCCGAGGCTCTGGCCATAGGTTGATCGCCTTCATTTCCCAGCGATCACCTCTAAGAAGCTGACTATAAATCTCAGCATGCATCATCAATGATTGGAAATGGGGTTCCTTAGGAGCATAGTACACCAAGGGGCCGTCATTTGATATGCCAGGAGATTAGCCAACTGCTGGCAGTTAAATGAAACTTTCACCCCTTTTACATAGCTGGTGATCCTGAGCTCCCTACCCCTCTCTGTATCATTGTGATCCCCCACTACCTAGAGGTTGCAATAGAATTGCTTCACCAAAGCAGGACAGGTACAAGCCTCATATGTGATCACGGGAAGCCAACTCATGTCACCAAAGGCACCCTCTACATTAAACACGGCTAGACTAGCCAAGTTTACACAGCGACCCCCTTCTACCTTTTTACGTTCATAACGAGCATACTGAGCCTCTGCCTCATTGGAGAGGAAACGAATGGGATCATGAGCTCGGGGAACCTTAGTACGAGCCATGCTATCTGTAATGACATGGAAAAATAAACAAGATATTAGATATGGTGAAAAATTCAAAATTTCGACATCATAATGGCATGATTTGGCAAAAATCCTCACTTTTCACCCAAACAGCTGGGCAGGAGGACTTACATAGGTCCCAAACCATCCTGCAAAGCTCATACAGTTGGAAATTTAATCTAGAAAGATCGAATTTGAAGAAATTTCAACAAATTGGAAAAATCCCAAAAATTAGGTCAAAAAATGGAAAATTTCAAGTTTCTCAAAAACCAATCGATGAAACTCAAATTTTTTTAAGGGCTTCCGTCCATTGGGTGACCAATAGAAAACAATAAAACTTAAATTTTTACGGTTAGAAAAAATTTAATTTATAGAAAACGATATAAATGGAGAAAAACCTAGTTTTGAAAGCTTTAAAATGAGAAACAGTAGAAAGCATACCTGAAGGAAATGAACGAAAGTCGTGAATGGAAGAAATAATCACCAAACACTAGGGGCCGATACTGTAGCAACTCAGGGGAAGCGAGTTGAGTTGGAAGAAAGAAGAAAGAGTAGGAAATGAATCCAAAATCAGGTTTAAAAACCTAATTTTGGGTCGTGGGGGCAAAATTCGACAAAATGTGCGACCCTACGATCGACCCTACCATCGACCCTAGGCTCTCGGTGATCTGACAGACATCGTGTGGTCGGACCTAGGGTCAGACATATACCAACCCTACGATCGACCCTAGGCTCTCGGTGAGCTGACAGGGTTTTTGGGGTCGCATACCCTGGGGTCGAATATAGAGCGACCCTACCATCGACCCTACAATGGAAAATATAGTATTTTATTTGAATAACTTGGAAATTGGAATTTTACATCGATTAGATGGATTTTGACTTAGGAATGACTTATATTGACTACCTCACATGTTCTATGATTTTTTTTCAAACACTACCACTACCAGAACAGAAAATGGCTGGGCGAAGAGTGACCAGACAAGGGCGTAACCCAATTCCACCACAACCACCTGGAGAGGAAACTAGCCATGAAATTCCTGAGATACAAGATAATCAGAATATGGCAACACCAGGGCCTAATAGCCAGGCAAATCCTACAAACTTGCCAGCCCCACCTACAGATTTGGCTACAGTCGTAATGAACCTGGCACAACAGCTGCAGCAAATACAGCAGGTGCAAGCCAATATACAAGCTGCTATAGGAATGGTTTTTCCAGCTGCACATACGACACCTATGCCAGTCGGGCAAGCTAGCACAGTACCAGGGGGAAGTAACACGGTGCCCCAAGCACCTCAAACGCCAGTGGTACAAGCTCTAGTACAGAATCCTGAGGTAGCTCAAGGTAGTTACCAGTATCAACCACCTATGTATGGGGCCTATGCTCAGTATCAGTTGGTCCACTCTCGACTGATCGAGCATTTTCTGAAAATGAAGCCTAAAGAATATAATGGTAAACCAGCCGATCCTTTGTGGCCAGCTCATTGGATCAACGAGATGGAAAGGAATTTCATGAAGATGATGGTTAATGAGGAGGAGAAAGTACTGTGTGGAACATTTATGCTGAAAGGCGATGTACATCACTGGTGGAAGTCCACTCGGACTTATCTGTTAACCAGGCACGCCCAATTGACCTGGCTATCTATAAAGAGGTATTCTTTGAGAAGTACTTTCCCAGAAGTTTTAGAGATGCTATGGAGAGAGAGTTCCTGAGTTTATATCAGGGACAGATGACTGTGGATGCATACCAACAGTGTTATGAAGAGCTGTTTTTCTTTTCACCCACTAGCATGCAAGAGAAAAATACTAAGACCCGAAGGTTCGTCATGGGACTCAGGGGAAGCATTCGTGAGCATATTCTGGGACAGGAAAAGAAAGTTTACAATGAAGCAGTGCAGATTGCTCGAGTGATAGAGTCGAGCCAAAAGGAGAGCTACTTTGCTCAGAATAGTGGTATCAAAAGGCCTAATAGAAATTCATACAACAGAGGGAACACAAAGATATTTATACCCTTCCATACTCAAGGCTTTAATGCTGCATCCAAGACTACTCCAACAACCCAACAGCAACTAAAGCAAAATAATGAAGTAGTAAAATGCTATAACTGCAACCAAGTGGGACATTATTCCAGGGAGTGTCCTAAGCACAGGAAGCAGCTACAGCAAGGAAAGGTCTATGCTGTTACATCTGAGGATGCTGCTGCATTGCTTGATGTGGTCACATGTATGATCTGAACCTTTCATTTTGTGTTACATTGTGTGAGCATGTAGACGAAATTAAAACGAATCACAGGTATCGTACCTATTATGGCATATCCGCTAGAGTACTCTTTGATTCTGGAGCTACTCATTCTTTTATATCTGTGACATTTGGAAAGAAGCTAAATCTACCCCTCAGATCTTTAGACTACAAATTGCTTGTACGATCGCCTATGGGATTAGAAGTGGAATTAGAAAAATATTATGGACCATGTCCAGTTCTTATCGGTGAGAAGATTTTGGATGCAACCTTGATTCAACTCGAGATGGTAGACTTTGGCGTTATCTTGGGAATGGATTGGTTAGCTTGGCATTCTACAAACCTATTATGTGCAGGAAAGAAATTGACATTTAAAGACAAGGAAGAAACAGACTTTAGTTTTGTGGGAACCAAACTACCCCGTAAAGGAAAACTCATCCTCTTTGCATTAAAGGCTAGAAAATGCCTCAAGAGAGGAGGAGTTGGGTATCTAGTATCCGTGGTTGATCTCACAGAAGAAGTACCACAAATGGAGGATATTGATGTTGTGCATGACTTTTCAGATGTATTTCCTGAGGAATTTTGACTACCACCAGACTGAACGACAGAGTTCGTTATAGATCTTATACCCAGAGCCGCACCAGTATCTAAAGTACCCTATCGAATGGCTCCTACTGAACTGAAGGAATTAAAGATACATTTATAGGAATTACTAGACAAGGGTTATTTCAGACCTAGCATATCACCATGGGGAGCGCCAGTATTGTTTGTAAAGAAGAAGGATGGTAGTGTTTGACTGTGTATAGATTATCGGGAATTGAATAAGCTTACAATCAAGAATCGATACTTGTTGCCTCGGATCGATGACTTGTTCGATCAGTTGCAAGGTGCCAAGGTGTTCTCCAAGATTGATCTTCGATCAGGATACCATCAGTTGAAGATTAAGGAAGGTGATATTTCAAAGACAGCATTCAGAACAAGATACGGACATTATGAATTTTTAGTCATGTCATTTGGATTGACTAACGCACCCGTAACTTTTATGGAACTCATGAATCGAGTATTCCATGATATGTTGGATACGTCAGTCATTGTGTTTATTGATGATATATTGGTCTACTCCAAAGACATGGAAACTCATGTCATGAATCTAAGAGCTGCTCTGCAGCGACTAAGAAAAGAGCAGCTTTACGCCAAATTTACAAAGTGTGAGTTTTGGCTAAATGAGGTCGCTTTCTTAGGCCATGTTGTATCCGCTGAAGGAATTAAAGTGGATCCTAGCAAGATTGAACCCATTGTGAAGTGGGAAGCACCTAAGAGTGTTGCAGAAATTAGAAGTTTCCTAGGTCTAACTGAGTATTATCGACGATTCGTGGAAGACTATTCCAGAATTTCTATACCGCTCATCAGTTTGACTAAGAAAGGAGAAAAGTTTGTTTGGACTGACAAATGTGAGAAAAGTTTCCAAACATTGAAGGCTAGATTAATATCTGGTCCCATCTTGACTATTCCTATTCCAGGACAACCATTTACCTTGAACACTGATGCATTTGGATTGGGTTTAGGATGTGTACTTATGCAAGGAGAACAAGTAGTTGCTTATGCCTCAAGACAACTGAAGACACATGAGAAGAACTATCCCACTCATGACTTGGAATTAGCAGCAGTAGTACATGCTGTCAAGATATGGAGACATTATTTGTACGGAGAGAAATTTCAGATTAAATCATATCATAAGAGTCTCACTTATCTTTTTAATTAGAAGGAGTTGAACATGAGACAAAGAAGATGGCTGGAACTATTAAAGGACTATGATTGCGATATCCAGTATCATCCAGGGAAGGCTAATGTAGTTGATGATGCGCTAAGCAGAAAAGCAATGATAAAATCCCAAGAAGAGGATAACATGACTGCGGCAATGTGTGTTATCGGAAAAGTATTCAATCATGGTAATGAGCAGTTCGTGATAGATGCACCGGGTGGATCAATCAATCAAGGGTTTATTCATCAGTTTTCAAATATGTTCGCAACATTGAAGATTGTACCTGATATATTAGATGAAGTGAAAGCCACTATTAAATCAGACCCTTATCTGAGAACAGTGCAAGAAGACATCGAAAAAGGTAGGACTATTCCTGAGTTCACCTTGGACGTTGAAAAGGTACTGAAGTACAAAGAAAGAGTATGTGTTCCTAAAATAGAAAACTTGGACATTAGACACAGACTAATGAAGGAAGCTCACACTACCGCTTATTCGGTACCTCCTGAAAGTACAAAGATGTATCATGATTTGAAGAAATTATATTGGTGGAGTGGAATGAAAGTAGATGTAGCTAAATTCATGTCTCAATGCCTAAATTGTCATAGGGTGAAGGTTGAACGGCAAAGACCTGCAGGATTATTGCAGCCACTGCTAGAACCAGCATGGAAATGGGACTGCATCACTATAAACTTCGTTACTGGGTTACCATTGACTCCCCGAGTAGTTGACGTGGTCTGGGTGATTGTAGATTGTCTGACTATGAGAGCTTACTTTATAGCTATATGACCACAGGATACCCTGGAGAGGTTAGCCAATCTGTATGTGGATAATATTGTTAGATTACATGGAGTACCTGAAAGCATTGTGTCCGATAGAGACCCACGCTTTACCTCAAAGTTTTGGGAAGGATTACAGGAGGCTATGGGTACAATGTTGATGTTTAGTACTGCATTCCATCCTCAGACAGACGGACAGTGGGAGCGTACCATTCAGATTTTTGAAGACATGCTTCAAGCCTGTGTTATTGATTTCAAGGGATCATGGGATGAGAAACAACCATTGATCGAGTTTTCCTATAACAACAGCTATCAGGCTACTATACAGATGTCACCCTATGAAGCACTATATGGTAGGAAGTGTCGAACACCTTTTTTTTGGAATGAAGTGGGTGAACGGAGTATCGTTGGACCAGAGTTTGTTGAAGAGACTTATCATGTAGTCGACATTATTAAGGAAAAAGTTAGAACAACTCAAAATCATTAGAAACAGTATGTAGATACTCGACGTCGAGACCTTGAATTTATCATAGGTGATAAGGTATTCTTGAAAGTATCACCTATGCAAGGTTTAAAACGATTCAGATAGAAAGGGATGCTAAGTCTGAGATATGTCGGGCCATATGAGATTCTAGCTAAACGTGGAAAAGTGGCTTACAGTTAGCACTACCACCATCTATGTCAAGTGTGCATGATGTATTTCATATCTCATTATTGAAGAAGTACGTTAGAGATCCAACGCACGTTTTAAAAGCAGATCCACTAGATTTAACTGATGATTTGACATTCAAAGTAGCACAAACTGAAATCACTAGCCGAAAGGTTCAACGTCTACGCAACCGTGACATCTATTATGTTATGGTCACCTAGAGGAGCCGAGATATAAAAGAGATCACATCGAAAGAAGAGAATGCTATGCGAAAGTAATATCCTCACATTTTCGACTCAGAAGGTATGTGCAAATTTCGAGGATGAAATTTCTAATAAGAGGGGGGAGTTGTAAGACCTGTATTGAACTAATCGGTCATACCACCTTGTACTAGGTCTACCTATTATGGTCGAGCCAAATGGACCAAGTGCGTGAAGAAACCACAAGACCAGGTATGAAATTTAACTCAAAAACAGTCAAATATGAGCGTGTGGTCGCATGCCTAGACAGGTATGACTGACCCCACCTCAAAAGAGTTCAACCCATGACTTTTGGTCGTGGGGTTGTATGTTTTAAAAAACATAGGGACGACGGATTTTGCGACCCTATATCCGACCATATGGAAACAGTCAAAAACCAAAAATTAAGAAACCTTCCTAATTCGAAGGGGGTCTTTCCTAAACTCATTGGGGCATATTATGAAGGGTTTTTCTCTATAAATAGGACATCCCTTAGCCTCTTTCACTCTTTTAGAACCCTAATTGAAAGTGAGAGAAAGAGAAGAGAAGGAAGAGAAGGAAAATTGAAGAAGAAGACCAAGGAAGAGAAAAGTTCAGAGAAAACTCTGAATCTCAGCAAACCTAAGGTATGAACCTAATTCCCTACATGTATTAAGAGCCTAGAATAGTTCATGAAGAAGATAGGATTAGGAAGAACCCAAATCATCCATCCATGGATAAATTCCAAGAGAATCCATGGAGAAAATCATTGTGGACAATGGATAGTGTACAAAAATTTTAGTTTGAGCCATAGAATGATCAGAGGAAGGACCATGATGGTGAGCCAAAGGATTCAAACATGAAGGAATGGACTTAAGAGTGAAAGGTCGACCAAGAACACGTGTGGTCACACGTAGGGTCGAATGATATCCGACCCCATGAGACCTACATGTTGGACCACATGCCCTCGTGAAGTTCCAGGGAGGGTGTGGTCACACGTAGGGTTGAAGTATGTTCGACCCCACCTGTGACCCTACACCTTAGGGTCGCAGAAACTAAGACCCCAGGTGCTACCCTACCGTGCGACCCTACACCCTGTGGTCGCAGAACTGAGACCCCAGGTGCTACCCCACCTGCGACCCCTTAGTTTTTGTTAGTCTAAACATATTGGAATTAATTTTACTTAAAATCTATCGACTTGTTAGGTATTTCCAGTGATTTAAAAGTTAATTATAAAGCTTGAACGAGGATCTACTAGCAATCAAAGGTAAGGGAACAAGACCTAAACTAATTGGCTAATAATAAACTATTTTTGTTTATTGAGTCTGATGCCATGAATGATTCTACACTTGTATGCGTGTAATGTGCATTTAACATATCATCCAATATTTCTGCTATTAATGTTCACGCATATTTAATTCCGTTTATTTATAACATGATGATGATGATAATGATGCTAGGAATAGGCATGTGAATGTTTATGTGTGGTTAGTGTACTTGATGCGAGTGGGGCATCAGGGGAAGTGTGATGCGGTGCGGTCCTAAGCACTTTAGCTCTATCTCTACTCAAGTCTTGTCCACTAACATCGTCGTATCATCATTACTTTAGCAGAACTATTATGTCGTAGGGCATCAGGGGAGGTGGTCTCGGACCGTGTAGTCTCTGACTCTGTCGGGGGGCCTTATCTCTATCTCTATGGACGTATTGAGGGATGCTGGGGTGAGGCCTTGGATACACTATTTGACATTAGGATTGGTTAGTTGCGAGCCTTGTTTGCAAGCCCTCGCCAATAGGGGCTTACGTGTTGGTATGGGTAGGGCATCAGGGGAAGTGTGATGCGGTGCGGTCCTAAGCACTTTAGCTCTATCCCTATTCCATGGTGGGGTGGATGTAGACGACAATGGTGTTTGATCCATTGGGTGGGCTTACACACCCATGTATAGACCTTTCTATTGCACATTGCAAACTCATGAACCAGACCAAAGATATGAATTGAATGCATGCATATGTTTGTTGCATTATTTTGTATGTTCACTAAGCCATGATGTGTGCTCATCCTTTCGACGTCGAATATTTTTAGTTGATGATGTAGGTACCACAGTAGAAGACTATATGAATGCTCCAATGTAAGAACATGCCGCGGCGATGGATGCAGAAGTGATGATGGAGTCGCATGATTCATCGTGCGAGTACAACTCATGCGTCTTCGATAGATTTTATTTGAATTATTCAGACAATGTAATTGATTGAATTATTTTATTTTATGTCTTAGTCTTTTGAAGATAATTGGATAATTTATTTATGTTACCACTGTTAGATTCTCAGTTCATTAGTATAAAAACTTCCGCTATTGTTTATTCACTCTGATTATGGTTGTGGATGTGTATGGTTTAAGCAAGCGGACACAGCCTATTCGAGATCCTGGTTGAACTGTTGGTTTATTGATGGTTCATCACATCATTCTACTTAGTACAAAATTAGGGTGTGACAATATGAGTCTTCGTTAGAGCCCTGAGGTGCTCTGATCTCACCTCCTCTTGAGATATGTGTGGGTTTAAATGA
This sequence comes from Protea cynaroides, assembly GCA_028583415.1. Taxonomy (NCBI): domain Eukaryota; kingdom Viridiplantae; phylum Streptophyta; class Magnoliopsida; order Proteales; family Proteaceae; genus Protea; species Protea cynaroides. Next base: position 63,612,546 of record CM053275.1, on the reverse strand, counting down.
AAACTCACGTGTCCTTTTATAAAGTAGTAGATTTTATAGAATTGGAGGATTGGTCACTTAAAATTGCCTCTAGATCATTCCTCCGGTTAGGCCAAGAATCGCAAACTTTGGAATTTTGCCACCCAAATAATCAGAGGCACTAAGACAACCGACGGATCATCCCTCTCCTAGGGTCCTCCAGTACAGCTAGGGTTAATAAAGCAGAGACTTAACCAAATGGTTAACCACCCGTGTTTGCCTCTAGTTTGCTCTTGGGAAGTTTTAACCCGTGACAGTCAAATAAACCTAATGGTTTGGTGTAACCGGATGCTTGAGCACCCGGTAGATCACCTGCCATAAAAGGGTCAAGGCATGACTACGGGTTATGCTAGATGACTTTGCCCCCTTACATACGGCTGCTATTTTTATAAATTGGGGGTACCCCAATTAGATCTTGTGTGTTAGCCACCTCGTGTCCACGTAATGGTGTATCACTCGGTTGCTGCAGCTATATCACCTTAGTTGATGCGTGTGCCCTATAATTTAGAGTTCATTACTCAATTCCTTTTACACTTGTATGTGGCATACAACATTACTTTTCCTTTAAATAATTAGGGTGAATAGACGTTAACCTTGTGTAAAAATTCTCTTTCTAGATTTGCCTAAGGCTAGTCAGGATGTTACCACCCAAACATCTTAATGAGAAGCCAACCTCCAAGGCGCTTGCATTGGGAAATGAATTGAAAGGACATCGGGGTGCCATCTCCAACGTATTAGCCACACCCCAATTCTAGACTAACCAGAGAAGTGTGATGAACTGTCAATAAACCAATGGTTCAACTAGGATCTCGTATAGGTCGTACCCACCATATCAAACCACACATACATTCCACAGTAACAATCAGAGATAATAAACAAGTAAGCGAAAGTCTTTATAAATAATGAACTAAGTATTTAACAGTGATAAAATAAATATTTAATCCAGTTATCTCCAAATAACTCAAGACATAAAATAAAATAATCAATTACATGTCTGGTAATCAAAATAGCTAAACTAATCAAAGACACACTGGTTGCACTCACATGACAGATCATGCACATCTTCCACAGCTTTTACATTCATAGTCACCATGTGTCCATACGACGGCGCATTCACGAAATCTTCTACAGTAGGTCTTGCATAATCAATTAAAAATATTCGACGTCAAAATGGTGAGTACACATCACGGCTCAGTGAGCAAACAAAATAATACACAAACATATGCATGCATTCAATTCAATATCTTTGGTCTGGTTTTTAAGTTTGCAATATGCTATAAAAAGGATTGGCAGCCACCGCACCTCTATGAACGAATGTGTAAATCTGCCTAATGGATCAAACATCATTGCTGTCCTACATACACCCACCATGGAATAGAGATAGAACTAAAGTATCTGGATCATACACCGCCAATACTTCCGCTGATGCCCTACCTATACCAACACGTAAGCCCCTATTGGCAAACGCTTACAAACTGGGCTCGTAACTAACCAATCCTAATGCCATCTAATGTATCCAAGGCCTCACCCCAACATCCCTCAATATGTCTATAGAGATAGAGCTATGAGCCCCCGACAAAGTCAAAGACCATACGGTCCAAAACCACCTCCCCTGATGCCCTACGACGTAATAGTTCTGCTAAGGTAATGGCAATACGACAATGTCAGTAAACAAGACTTGAGTAGAGATAGAGCTAGAGTCTGGTGATCAAGTTGAACCACAATGTCACGTCCACCCCTTGATGCTTCACTCGCATCCAACACATTAACCACATACACACAATCACATGCCTATTCCTAGCATCATCATCATGATGTTACAATAGATAAAATTAAATATGCATGAGTAAAATATAACAATAATATTGGATGACATGTGAGATGCACATTACAAGCATAAGTATAGAATCATTCATTGCATTGGACTCAATAAAATAATACAATTTGTTAATATCCAATTAGTTTAGGTCTTGTTCCCTCACCTTTTAACAATACTCGATCTCCTTCCAAGCCTTGTAACTCTCTTTGAATCAATTTAATAACCTAGAAGTTATATGAATTTAAGTTAGGATTAATGTAAAATATGTTACAGTACTCAAAATCAAAACAGATCACTAATAGGTGCCTGATTGGTCCTATGGTCTCATGCTGATGTCAACCTTACCTCATACTGTCGATACCCTATGGTCGCACTATATGTCACACCCGAATTCCAATTGAACCAGAAGTGTGTGTAAACCATCTCCAAACCACGGCTCACACCAGGATCTCAATAGACCATGTCAACAAACCATTCCAAGCAAACCAACCATAATTAGAGAGTAATAAATAGCAACGGATTTAAATAAATAAATGAACTGAGTTTTCTATTTGTAATTAAATAATTATCCAGTTATGCCACCATCTACAATCATAAATAATAATTTATTACATCATCTATACCCAACTAAAAGAATAAATAAATAAATAATCCCTAATGGAACACACAGAAAGAGAACTCGTATGAGGAGTCATGCTCGTCCTCTACTGCTTATGTGTCAATAATAGCTACTGTCTCGTACGCTGGCACAGCCATAAAGTCTTCAACCGTATAACCTGCATCAAGATCTAAAAAAAGAGAATATATATATATATATATATATATATATATATATATATATATATATATATATATATATATATATATATATATATATATATATATTCGGGTGAGCTCACAACTTAGCTTAAATAAGCACAAAACCAATGCAACATACAAAATGCATGAGATAACAATACAATTGGGTCAGGTAAAACTTACAAAATGCTATGGTAAGATTTGGCGGCCACCGCACCTCCATGCACGAGAGTGTGAGAACACCCAATAGTCAGGCTCCGATCCACACTACTACTGTTTCCCTACATCACTCACTCTGATATAGCGATAAAGCCCGAGTTTGGTGGGCAAGCTGTTTCATACCCCAATTCTGGTCTAACCAGAATGGTGTAATGAACCGCCAATAAATCAACGGTTCACCTAACATCTCGTATAGGTCGTACCCACCATATCAAACCACACACATATTCCACATTAATAATGAGAGGTCATAAACAAATAAGCAAAAGTCTTACGGATAACGAACTGAATGTCTAACAGTGATAAATAAGTATTTAATCCAATTATCTCCAAACCACAAGACATAAAAATAAATAATCAATTACATATCTGATGTTCAAATTATAACTAAACTTAAGTAAAAACACATTGGTTGCACTCGCAAGATGAATCATGCGTATCTTCTTTAGCTTCTACGTCCATCGCAGCAACGTGTCCATACGTCGACGCATTCATATATTCTTCAACAGTAGGACCTGCATCATTAATTAAAAATATTCGACGTCAAAAGGGTGAGCACATATCACGACTCAGTAAGTAATCAAAACAATGCAATAAACACATGCATGCATTCAATTCATATCTTTGGTCTGGTTTATAAGTTTACAATATGCTATAGAAAGGTTTGGTGGCTGCTGCACCTCTATACACGAGTGTGTGAATCCACCCAATGGATCAAACACCATTGTCGTCCCACATACACCCACCATGGAATAGAGATAGAGCTAAAGTATTCGGATCAAACACCGCCAACACTTCCCCTGATGCCCTACCCATACCAATACGTATGCCCCTATTGGCGAGGGCTTACAAATTGGGCTCGCAACTAACAAATCCTAATGCCAAACAGTGTATCCAAGGCCTCACCCCAACATCCCTCAATACGTCCATAGAGATAGAGCTAAGGCCCCCCGACAGAGTCAGAGACCACATGGTCCGAGACCACCTCCCTTGATGCCCTACGACGTAATAGTTCTGCTAAGGTAATGGCGATACGACAATGTTAGTTGGCAAGACTTGAGTAGAGATAGAGCTATTGTCTGGTGACGAGGTCTAAGATCACCATGCCACGTCCTCCCCCTGATGCTTTACTCGCATCCAACACACCAACCACACACATACATTCACATGCCTATTCCTAGCATCATCATCATCATCATGTTATAAATAACAGAACTAAATATGTATGATCAGTAATAGTAGAAATATTGGATGACATGTGAGATGCATATTACAAGCATACAAGCATAGAATCAATCATGGCATTGGACTCAAATAAAATAAATAGTTTGTTAATAACCAATTAGTTTAGGTCTTGTTCCCTCACCTGTTAGAAATACTCGATCTCCTTCCAAGCCTTGAAATTCTCTTTGAATTGATTTAATCAACCTAAAGGTTATATGAATTTAAGTTAGGATTCATATGAGACATGTTATAGTACTCAGAAATCAAAATAGAGCACTGAAAGGTGTCTAATTAGTCCTATGGTCTCATACTAGATCGACCTTATTGCCTACGATCGATACCTTATAGTCGTATATGGTGCGATCGTAGCCGTGACCATATGATTTCTAATATCTTTCGAAATACTTATGGTCAATCCTCTGGTCATGCTGGTCATGCTATGGTCGATCGTAGTTGTGATCTTGAAATTTCTGATCACAGACACGAGTTCTTCCAGGGTCAGTTCTTCTGATCTTCAATGGGGTTTATTCTAAGGTCATCCTATGGCCATCATTAGTTATTTCTTATCAACCCTAATCATCAAATTCACTCCTTATGGTTCTCCTTGGGATTTTCTCAAGGAAATCACAGAGATTATAATAGGTTGATATTGCCTATCTTTTATAGAAGTCTTATTCCTTAGTTTACATCTCCAGAGATTCGTTTCATACCTTTGCCTGTGATAGAGAACCAATCTCTTCTCAGCAAATTTCTCTCCTTTGCTTTTTCATCTCTATGGTTTACTAATGTTCTAAAAGAGTGAAAAAGGGCTGAGGGACGTCCTTTATATAGAGGAAAACTCTCTATATAGAGTCCTCTTTCAATTAGGAAAGCATTCCCACAGTTTTAGGAAAGTTTTCAAAACTCAGAGTCTGATCTGGGGTCTCATGGTCGATCATACGATAGCATAAACTGTCAACCGTAGGATCTAAATCATCGACCGTGGGGATCTGGATTTGAAATTTTTGTTCCCTTCCTTATGGTCGACCATACTTACCTAGTTATGTGACCTTAGGTATCTTTTCAGTGTTTTTAACTTGATTCTCATACCTGGTTTGTGATCTATCTTCACATGCTCGGTCTACTTGGTCCAGGAATGATGGAAAAACCTGACACGACACGATTAGACCAAGTTAGTGGAGTGCGGGTCTAACAACTCCCCCCCTCTTATATAAATTTTATCCTTGAAATTTGCACATACCTTGCGAGTCGAATAGGTGAGGATATTGCTTTCGCATAGCGTTCTCTTCTTCCGATGTAATTTCTTCTATATTTTGGCTTCTCTAAGTAACCTTAACGTAGTAAATGTCATGGTTACGAAGACGTTGCACCTTTTGGCTAGTGATCTCAAAAGGTACTACTTCAAACGTCAATTCTTCAGTCAAATCTGGTGGATTCGTTGTTAACACGTGTATTGGATCTCTGACGTACTTCTTCAATTATGAGACATGAAATATAACATGTACACTAAACATTAATGGTGGTAGTGTTAACTGATATGTTACTTTTCTACGTCTATTTAGAACTTCATAAGGTCTAATATATCTGGGACATAGGTTTCCCTTCTATCTAAACATTTTTAAATCATGCATAGGAGATATTTTTAGAAATACCTTATCACCTATGGAGAGCTATTTGGACCCTTTCCTTGATAATGTCGACTACTCGACAAGTCTCTTCAACAAACTCTGGTCCAACAATACTCCGTTCTCCAACTTCAATCTAAAACAAAGGAGTTTGACATTTCCTACCATACAATGCTTCATAGGGTGACATCTGTATAGTTGCTTGATAGCTATTGTTATAAGCGAATTCAATCAATGGTAATTTCTCATCCCATGATCCTTTGAAATCAATTACACAAGTTTGAAGCATGTCTTCTAAAATTTAAATAGTACGCTCTGACTGTTCGTCTGTCTGAGGATGGAATGCAGTACTAAACTTCAATGTTGTACCCATAGCCTTCTGTAATCCTTTCCAAAACTTTGAGGTAAAGCGTGGGTCTCTGTCGGACACAATGCTTTCAGGTACACCATGCAATCGAACAATATTATCTACATAAAGCTTACCTAACCTCTCTAGGGTATACTGAGGTCGTATAGCTATGAAACGAGCTGTCTTGGTCAAATGATCCACAATCACCCAGACCGGGTCAACTACTCGGGGAGTCAATGGTAACCCGGTGATGAAGTCCATAGTGATGCAATCCCATTTCCATGCTGGTTCTGGAAGTGGATGCTACAATCCTATAGGTCTTTGCCTTTCAGCCTTTACTTATTGACAATTCAAGCATTGAGACACAAATTTACTACATCCTCTTTCATTCCTCTCCACCAATATAGTTTCTTCAGATCATGATACATCTTCGTGCTTCAAGAGTGTACTGAATAAGCGGTGGTGTAAGCTTCCTTCATTAGTCTGTGTCTAATATTCAAGTCTTCATTTTTAGGAACACATACACTTTCTTTGTATCTTAGTACCTTTTCAATGTCCAAGGTGAACTCAGAGTAATCCTACCTTTTTCGAGATCTTCTTGCACCGTTCTTAGATAAATGTCTGATTTAATAGTTGCCTTCACTTCATCTAATAGATCAGGTACATTCTTCAATGTAGCAAACACGTTTGAGAATAGATGAATAAATCCTTGGTCAATTGATTCATTCGGAATATCAATCATGAATTGCTCTTTACCAAAATTAAATACTCTCCCTATGGCACATGCCACAACATTTGCATTAACTTCTTCTTGGGATTCTATCATTGCTTTCCTACTTAGTGCGTCATAAACTACATTAGCTTTTCCTGGATGATACTGGATATCACAATCATAATCCTTCAATAATTTCAGCCATCTTCTTTGTCTCATGTTTAACTCCTTCTGATTAAAAAGATGAGTGAGACTCTTATGTTCTGATTAAATCTAAAATTTCTCTCCATACAAATAATGTCCCCATATCTTAATAGCATATACTAATGCTGCTAATTCCAAGTCATGAGTGGGATAGTTCTTCTCACGTATCTTCAGTTGTCTTGGGGCATACGTAATTAGTTGTTCTCCTTGCATAAGCACACATCCTAAACCTAACCCAGACGCATCAGTGTACAAGGTAAATGGTTGTCCTGGGATCAGAATACTCAAGATGGGAGCTGATATCAATCTAGCCTTCAATTTTTGGAAACACACTTCACATTTATCGGTCCAAACAAACTTTTTCCTTTCTATGTCAGACTGGTGAGAGGTACGGCGATTCTAGAGTAATCTTCCACAAATCATCGATAATAACCAGTTAAGCCTAAGAAACTTCTAATTTCTGCAACATTCTTAGGTTCTTCACATTTCACAATGGCTTCAATCTTGCTAGGATCCACTTTAATTCCTTCAGTGGATACAACATGGCCTAAGAAAGTGACTTCATTTAGCCAGAATTCACACTTTGTAAATTTTGCGTAAAGCTTCTCTTTTCTTAGTCGCTGCAAAGCGACTCTTAGATTTGTGACATGAATTTCTTTGTCCTTAGAGTAGACTAGTATGTCGTCAATAAATACAATGACTGACGTATCCAACATATCATGGAATACCCGATTCATGAGTTCCATAAAAGTTATGGCTGCATTAGTCAATCCAAAAGACATGACTAAAAATTCATAATGTCCATATCCGGTTCTGAACGCTGTCTTTGAAATATCACCTTCCTTAATCTTCAACTGATGGTATCCTGACTGAAGATCAATTTTGGAGAACACTTTGGCACCTTGCAACTGATCGAATAAGTCATCGATTCGAGGCAATGGGTACCGATTCTTGATTGTAAGCTTATTCAATTCCTGATAATCTATACACAGTCAGACGCTACTGTCCTTCTTTTTCATGAACAATACTGGCGCTCCCCATGGTGATATGGTGGGTCTGATATAACCCTTGTCTAGTAATTCTTATAATTGTACCTTCAGTTCCTTCAGTTCAGTAGGAGCCATTAGATAAGGTGCTTTTGATACTGGTGCGGCTCCCGGTATAAGATCTATAACGAACTCTATCGCTCGATTGGTTGGTAGTCTTAGTAGTTCCTCAAGAAATACATCCAGAAATTCACACACAACTTCAATATCCTCCATTCGTGGTGCTTCCTTGGTGAGGTTGATCATGGATACTAGATACCTAATTCCTCCTTTCTCGAGGTATTTTCTAGCCTTCAATGCAGAGAGAATGAGTTTTCGTTTATGGGGAAGTTTGGTTCCCGTAAAATTAAACTCTGCTCCTTCCTTGTCTTTAAATGTCAGTTTCTTTTCCACACATAATAGGTTTGCAGAGTGTCGAGCTAACCAATCCATTCCCAAGATAATGTCAAAGTCTACCATCTCGAGTTGAATTAAGGTTGCATCCAAAATCTTCTCGCCGATAAGAACTGGACATGGTCCATAACCTTTGTCTAGTTCCACTTCTAATCCCAAAGGTGATCGTACAAGCAGTTTGTAGTCTAAAGGTCTAAGGGGTAGATTTAACTTCTTTTCAAACAACACAGATATAAAAGAATGAGTAGCTCCAGAGTGAAAGAGTACTCTGGTGGGTAAACCATTAATAGGTATGATACTTGTGATTTGAGTTAACTTAGTCTACATGCTTACACAAGGTAGTACAAAATGAACAGTTTAGGTAATACCTGTGACCACATTAGGCTATGCGGCAGTATCCTCAGATGTAACTGCATAAACCTTTCCTTGCTGTAGCTAGTTCCTTGGCATAGGACACTCTCTTGAATAATGTCCTACTTGATCGCAATTGAAGCATTTGACTCCAACATTAGTTTGCTTCTGTTGAGGTTGGGCTATCGGAGTAGTCTTGGCTACAGCATTGAAACCTTGAGTAAGGAAGGGTCTAAATGTTTTTGAGTTCCCTCCGTTGTATGAGTTTCCATTGGGCCTCTTTATACCTCTGTTCTGAGCAAAAAAACTTTCGCTCTGGTTCGATCCCAGTACACAAGCAATCTATATAGCTTCATTATAAATCTTCTTTTCCAGTCCCAATACATGCTCACGGATGCTTCTCCTAAGTCCCATGACGAACCTTTGAGTTTTGGTATTTTCCTCTTGCATGCTAGAGGGAGAAAAGAAAAATAGTTATTCATAACGCTGTTGATATGCCTCTATAGTCATCTGTCCCTGATACAGACTCAAAAACTCTTTTTCCATTTGATCTCTGAAACTCCTGGGAAAATACTTCTCGAAGAAAGCTTCTTGATAGATAGCCTAGGTCAGTTGGGCGTGCTTTATTAATAGATAACTCCGAGTAGATTTCCACCAATAGTGTGCATCACCTTTCAGTATAAAAGTGGCACATAATTGTGACGACAAATATAGAATTCTTGGGAAGTCGCCACCTAGATTAAGGTTTAGGACCCTAGAAATGTGAAAATTTCACCCCAAGGTAAGACTTCAATTGACTCATGACCCTTAGATTGGATTTCTGGTCAATCAGCGATTGGGTAAGCGTCAGCTTACGATTATGGGAAGGGGTTAGGCACCCAAATCGCCCGATCGAAATTTGTCTCCTATGCCTTTCCTATGCTAGACTGTATCTGTTAAACCAAACCAAATCAAGTGGTTTGATATCATTGAACCGAATCTGTATCCATCAGATTGCCTACGTATTACGGAATTATTTCGAAAATCAGGTTCATCATCGTAGTTCAGGTGTGATTAAAATTTATGATTGTAATTTATGCTTGTGTATGATTAAGTTCATTGTTCAAGTTAAAGTTTATGCTTGAAAGGCTGAGAAACCCTATGGGTTAGGATCTGGATAGTCCATGTGGACTGATAGATAGTCTTAGTAGATCTATGGGTAACCCTATTTGGGTCAAAATATGGATAACCCTATTTTGGTTGGAATATGGATAACCCTATCTGGGTTGAAAATATGGATGGATATCCTAATGGATCTATGGATAGTCCGAGTGGACTAAGGTGTGGATTCGAATTTAGGATTATCCCAAATGGCCTACATATCCTAGGGTTTGACCTAGGAATCAAAATCTGCGTAGTTCAGAAATGATGGGTAGATATCCTAGTGGATCTATGGATAGTCCGAGTGGACTAAGGTGTGGATCCGAATTTGGGTTTCTCCCAAATGACCTACATATCCTAGGGTTTGCCCTAGAAATCAGAATCTGCATAGTTCGGATGATGAAATAACCTGTTCTAGGTTAATGATTAAGAACCTATTCTAGGTTAAGGATTGAGAACCTATTCTAGGTTTAGGATTTATAACCTATTCTAGGTTTAGGATATGCCGAGGGGAAAAATCATCCTGAATTACCTTTTTCATCCTAAGTTCTAATTTTGGATGATTTGGCAAAGCATTCTCTTTCTTTATTAAGATTTTTGTTATTTCCCATTATGCCCTTCCCAAGAATGCGGGTGCCTAAATGTACGTCCCCACACCTAATATGTTTTCTAGGTGTATAGATATGGCAGTTCGACTAGGGTGCAGCATAAATTAAATTATTATCAAAAATAAATTATTCATCTAAATATGACATATAACATATTTATGGCAAGAAATAAACATATAGTAAGATTATGAAAATCTCCCTAATATGGCATGCATTGCAAATATGGCAAGAACCTATATGACAAGATCTAATATGCTATTTTCTAAGCATGATAAGACTTAATAAGGCAAGATTTAATATGCATCTATATATCATTATGGTACGTATCAATCATAGAATGCAAATATGACATGAATTTTTCAAAAAAAGGTAAGATCTTATATGCTATTTTTTAAGCATAGTAAGACTTAAAAATGCTAAGAAATCAATGTATGCATCTATATATTAAAATGATAAGTACCAATCATAGAATGCAAATATGGCATGAATTTTTTAAAAAAAGGTAAGATCTTATATGCTATTTTCTAAGCATAGTAAGACCTAAAAAAGGATAATTATCAAGATTTTGCTAAATATGGTAAAAATCTATTTATTCTACAAAATATAGCAATACCTGGAATATGACAAATATGGTATGCACAATCCAAAAAAAGCATATGAATTGTCCAAATGTAGCCATTTATCCAAATATGACAGAATTCATTCAAGCAATCAATTGCATGTTACAATGAATGAGACATCAATGAAACTTTTTTTTTGAAAAGTACAAAAATATCAAAAACATATGTTCAATGTTCTTTGAAAATATTGTAGTTGTTATAAAGACATTTGGAAAGATTAATGACTCAAAACTTTCAAAATTGTGACACATGGTTTCAGATAATGGACAAAACTATAAACTGCATTCAGATTCTGTTACATTACACAAGAATGATCATAAGTAGGTCTTCTGTAACTTAAATCAAGCTCAATGTTTTTTCACAGAAAGATGACTCAACATTTTATATTTCATATGAAGGAGTTAAATCCCAACAAAGAGCAAAAATATGTCAAAGATATGCCCTAAGACCAGATATGTGTACTGGTCAATTCTGTTCCATATTTTTTATCAGTTGCACCATAAATTCCGAATAAAATCCTATACTTAATGAAAATTAAATCCAGATATATGTCCATGTAGACAACTATCTAATCTAAAATTTCATCAAGAAAAACAAGTGAAAACAGAATATTTTCTTTGTGAAAAATGATTCTTTTCAATAATGCAAATCAGTACATCCTAACAGATTCAAAATCAGTGCACTATGCACTTAAAAATTGGTATCAATTCAATAAAAAATAAAAAAAATACAAAACTAGTGTCATTTTTTAGAAGACTTTTATATCTATAAATCTCATATGTAGTTTATTTCCTGATTATGGCCATAAGACCCTTGTCTAGAGACTTTCTGATAAGGGATTGCATTATATTCGAATAAAACAGCAATGTCAAAGATGAATTGTTTGATATACTTTTCTAACTCCAAATGGAACGAAATTTCTAGGGTAGTCTTATAACATATCAGAGAGGCTCCAATAAAAATTTGGGCTTCAAAATTTACAAAAAACTACATGTGATGCACGTCCTAAGTTTGAATCCTAAATTTGGAAATTTCAAATTAGAAAACCACTTTATGAAACTTGTCAAAAACATCGAACATCAACATATAGCATTCAAAACTTCATCATTGAATAGTTTAGATAAATTATTATTCATAAAAAATGTTAGACATTGGCATCCTAACATTAATATGCATGCAATAGAGCATTCCTGATCGAGATTTCATGGAAATTAGCCTTTTTCAAGCAAAATTGACATTCGAGCATTCTAATGACCTCTAAATTTGTTTAGGGTACTAGCCTTATGCTCGAATCGAGTGAAACCGTCGATGTAGGATGTCTGGAGATCGTATCAAGCTCTTTGAATGCGAATCCTCCTGCTCTATTTTTCTATTTCTCTCTCTCTCTTCTCTTTCTCATTCTCTCTTTTCTTCTTCTCTTTTCTTTCTCTCTTCTTCTTCTCTCTTTCTTTCTCCCTCTCTCACATTTTCTCTCTTACCCACGTTCTCTCTCTCCTTGCGGTCTGGAAAAGAAGCCCTCTCTCTCTTCTCTTGGCCTATTTATGCTTTTCTCTTATCTTCTAGAAGATCCTTCTTTCCTTTTCTTCTTTTTCTAGAAAATCCTTTTTTGTCCTTCCCTTTTCTCTTCTCTCTTCTCTCTTCCCCACGTTTTTTCTCTTTTCTTCTTCTAGAAAATCCTCTCTTCTTCTTTCCTTCTTCTCTCTTCCTTCATTTTCTTCTTTTTCTTCTAGAAAATCCCTTCTTTCCATTTTTTTTTTCTTTCCTTTCTTCTCTCTTTCCCACATTTTTTCTCCTTCATTTCTTTCCTTTTTCTCCTTCTTCTTCTAGAAAATCCCTTCTCTCTTTTCTTTCTTTCTTTCCTTCTTCTAGAAAATTCCTTCTCTCTTTCCTTTCTTTCTTCTTTCCTTTTCTTCTTCCTTCCTTTCCTTCCTTTTTTTTTTTCTTTCTCCCTCACTTTTCGCGTTTTCTTTCTAGAAAACGTTTCCCTTTTTTCTTCTTTTTTTCTTTTTTCTTTTCTTCCTCTTTGCTTACTTTTTTCTTCTTCTTTCTCCCTCTCTCTTTTACATTTTCTTTCTAGAAAACGTGAAAGAGAGATCTTTTTTTTCCTTTTTTCTTTTATTTCTCTCTCTTTCCTTTTTTCTTTCTCCCATTCTCTTTCCCACGGCCTCTTTTTCCTCTCTCTTTCCACGGCCTCTCTTTCCTCTCTTTTTTCTATAATATATATGTATATATATATATATATATAAATGTATTAATATATCGATAAGATATATATATTATATACAATAATATATTATACATTATACACATATAAAATAAATGCATGCATATGGACTGACATAACTTGGTCTGGATTGGTCTGAGCTGGGCCGGACTAAGTTAGAGTAAGCTGGATTATGCTGGTTTGGTCCAAAATTGATATTTCGTAGTCTATTTCTGTCACCCTCCCATATGGAATTTTTTGATAGCATCTATTACAAATTTTCTACGTTCACTTTGTAGAACATTAAAAATGAGGAATATTGGAACTTGAATCACCTCATTTGAAATAAAATGGCCAAATTATGAATTTCTAAAGTTTAAACAGGCCAATTATCGATAATTTGGTTGACCATTCTGCATGGGATCCTTCGGGAACTTCTACCAGAAATCCTTTACGTCCACTTTGTAGAGTACTAAAAATGAAACATAATGAAACTGAAATTACCTGATTTAGATATGGCGTGACCAAAATATGAATTTTCAAAGATTAAATGACCATTTTCATGTGTAATTTTGCATGGGACCCTTTGGAGACTTCTACTCGAGATTTTTTACGTCCACTTTGTAGAACATCACAAATGAAGAATAATGGCTTTGGAATCATCTGAATCCGATGTAAAACGACAAAGATATGAAGCTCTGAAGTTCTAACGATAATTTTGTATGAAAGCTTGCATGGGCCCACTGGTGACTTCTGCCCGAGATTTTTTACGTCTACTTTGAAGAGGACTAAAAATAAGGAACATTGACCTTTGAATCATCTGATTCTGATATCAGATGACTAAGATATGATGATTTGAAGTTTAAATGATAATGCATGGATCATACGATAATTACGTAAATGCCCTTGCACTTTAAACTGCTATATCTTTCTTGTTTGATGTCAGAATTTGATGATTCTGGTCTCATTTCAAAGATAATTTCAGACTTGTACATCCAAGTTGGTAATAGCCCATGACCCTATTGTGGGGTTCATTAGAGAATCACAAACCCTTGGGTTAAAAGCCAGAAACCTACCATATTGGTTCACTTATGCTGAGGGTGGAAAAAATGGGGTGCTTACAGATGCCCCTCTTCAGCCGAGATTGTTACCAATTAAAGGTTGAAGATAAAAGAACCACATTTTTGGGATATGAGTGAGATTGCTTATTGGGCTGCACTTAGGGCAATTTGTCCTAAACTGCCTACGTATTCTAAGGGTGTCCTAGAATCAAGCCCAAAACGTAGTTTGACTGGCAAGAAGGTTTGCTCTTCTTGGAAAATTGATGACTGTTCTTCTTGTATAAAGCTAGGCTGTGAATATAAGGCTCATTTGTAGGCTGGGAACCTCTTCTTGCTGAGGTGGAACTCATGATGCAAGGTACTCACGGGCTTGGACCTGACTTGATCCATTTGTAGGCTGATAAACCTCTTCTTGTACGAAGCTAGGCTCTGAATACAAGGCTCATTAGTAGGCTTAGAACCTCTTCTTGCTGAGGTGTAACTCATGATGCATGGTACTCGCAGGCTTGAACCCGGCTTAATCCATTTGTAGGCTGATAAACCTCTTCTTGTATGAAGCTAGGCTGTGAATACAAGGCTCATTTGTAGGCTGGTAACCTCTTCTTGCTGAGGTGGAACTCATGATGCAAGATAGTCGCGGGCTTGAACCCGGCTTGATCCATTTATAGGCTGATAAACCTCTTCTTGTACGGAGCTAGGCTGTGAATACATGGTTGATTTATAGGTTGATAAAGCTCTTCTTGTATGAAGCTAGACTATGAATACAAGGCTGATTGCACGAGCTTGGGCTCAGCTTTGATTTGTCTGGATGGAGGACTTGCTATCTTTTCTTTGATTGAACTGAGGCTCTTTTGATTGAAATTCTGAGATTGATTTTTTGAATAAGCTAGGGCTCTACATTTGATTCACTTATTGGCTTGATCTTTGAATGAGCTAGGGCTCTACATTTGATTCACTAATAGGCTGAGATTGATTTGAACATTGGATGAGGTAAGGCTCTGCATTTGATTCACTTATAGGCTGAGATTGATTTGATCTTTGGATGAGCTTGGGCTCTACATTTGATTCACTCATAGGCTGAGATTGATTTGAACTTTGGATGAACTAGGGCTCTGCATTTGATTATGAAATGAGTAAGAACTCAGAGGGTCATTTTTAGGGTGAGGAATTTGCTATTGATTCTGAAATGAGCAAGAACTCAGAAGGTCACTTATAGGGTGATACTGAATGACTCATCTTTGAAGTTCCTACCAACTTTGGACCTTCGGGATTTAAAATTAGAATATCCTTCTTGGAAGCTCTATGGCTATGAACCTTTGGGAATGGAAACTAAAATATCCTCTTAAGTAGCTTTATTGCTATGAACCTTTAGGATGCTCGAAAGTGACACATACAGGAAGTCTTTGTTGACTTTGAACCTTTAGGGTGCTAGAAATATTTGAAATGATGGTGAATTCCTTGACCGTTTTCCAAGATTTTTTGCCCCTGCTTTGTTGGTGAATGCATAAAACATGGCATCAATGGAAATAGTGTCATGAACTTTGCTGGCATGAGACCTAGATTTGAAATTTTCCATTTATGACCTGGTACTGTAAGTTTGACTCAATTTCAGCACGATAGTGATGATTTGGTTACTCCCTTGGAAGGGTTCCATGTAATTTGAAAGTGATGATTTTCTTCAGCCAACATTGGTGTTGTTGGATTTTGGATTGAAAGAAACTCTAGCGAGGATTTTGGACAAGAATGAGGGGAGCTTGACAGTTTCTAACCAAAGTGATTTTATTGATTGACCTTAGTGTTAAACTACCAAGGGGCATCTGGTCAACTAAGTTCTTTGACTATGCACTATGGTAGACCAAATTGGTAGAACAGTCAAGCGGCGATGAAATGTGACATGGGTTTGGCCCTTGATCTAGGATCATGAAAAGCTCAGGGCTTTGCAACATTTTTGTGCTATTTTTGAAAGATGAATGAACCATGGCCCCAAAGTAGGCATGAAGAGCAAAGGATTCGAAGTGTTCCTTCAGAGAATTTAGTGACCAAATCCTAACGGGTGAGCGACCACATTGGATTTTCTTCATTAACAGGATTGGGAAAACTGAGAAATTGGCAAAAACTAACTTGGACGGACCTACTTCTATTGACTAGGAAAGTCATTGACTTCAGACTGGACAATGGATCCTAGATGTAATGCTCATGATCAAGTTCATTTCCCCTATAAAGGGTATATCTATGCCGCAGTGTCTGCATGTTGTGACAGACTGCTACTATAGTGTGCTAGGGGCAAGATAGAAAGAAATAGGTAATCTAACAGAGTTGGAACTAGGTTGAATCTGGATTGCATCCAAAATTTGACCATGCTTCCAAGGTCAAGCGAAGATTGATAGATTGATTGCAAAAAGTGACTTCTTAAATAAACCCTTCTTGAATCTTGAAAAATGAGGGAGCTGATGATTTGATGAATTTGCTACATCTGTAACCAGGCCATGAGAATTTGCTCTCTCCCTAACGTGACAAAAGGATTTAAAGATAGAATTCTATTGAAAGGAAATGCCATGGAGCCCAAAAGGCAAACAGATGATGGTTTGTTCAACTCCTCTGAGTATGATTCATTGGAGAGCAAGAGGGGTTTCTTTCCTTATGAAGGGTAGACTGGGTATGACACTTGTCTACTTGAACCACTGAATTTTTCTATGAAGGGCCAATGAGGACAATGCTTTAGGGTTGCATCAGGTCACCTATCCCCACTGAGGTATTAAGGGTTGCCCATTGAGGTTTCTTGGGTTGCTTTTCCTTGTTGAGGTTTCTTTTCTTCCCTTTTTTTTTCATTTTTTTTTGCAAACCCCATCTTGGGTTGAATAAAGAGTCCTAATATGGTGAGGATATTGTCAAAATTATGGTCCTATCCAATGGTCTGAAACCCTTAGGGGAAGTCCGAACGGCATGACTTTCATGACAAATGGGTAGCCTTGTCCCACTGTTTAAGTTGACACCTACACTCATTGGTAGGTGGGCAACTATTTGAATCATCACTAAAAGTGACCTTAGGGAAATACAGTCCCCCAACAAAATTAAAAATGGTGCTGAATTATGTTTTCCTTTCTTGGAGATGTTCAGATGGAACACGTGTTTCAACAAGCTACATCAAGATGCCGAATCAGTCGTGATCATATCTGGGCCTGAAACCTTTAAGTTTGTTGACAAGTATTGATGTTGAAAGTCCGGGAGGACTGATGTGAAACTGTCCACATGGGTCTACCATTGGGAGAATATTTGGTTGTTTATGTATAATGGGTTTATCTTACCGAGAAGATCCTATTTTATTGGCTTGAGAAATAAAGGGCTTATAGGAACCTTGGGAAGCCGTCAGATGTAATGAACGACAGATGAGAGTTCTATCTAGATTCATGAATTTATACATAAAATGATGACATGATCATGAGATACAATGCCATAAAAACTAATAATCAAAAGAAGGGCTTGTGATAGAGACTCCATGGAAGGCCGTCAGATTGATAGACAGGAGAGAGAGTCTAATGCCGATGAGAAATCTTTCTCTGATGATGAAGAAGTGATGAGATCGTCTCCTATAAAGGAGGGATGTAATTGGCTAAAATCAAAAGTTCGGTCCAACATGCTGTGAAACTCGGCGAATGATCATACTTGCTATCAAGCTTTGATTGGAACTACCATCCTCTTGAAGTGAGAGAACAATTGGCTTACTGTCGAGCTCCAATGCCATTCAACATCTTACTATTTTCTTTTTTCTTTTTTTTGGATGTGGAGGCCACATAATGCAGTGCTTCGCTTGATCGCAAAGTTGAATCATGACTTTCAATATTGGATTTGAATCTTCTTCTTCCAAACATTTATAATCAGATAAAACATCTTTGCCCCAGTTAGTACTATGATCTTCTGTAAACTTTATGAACATTAGTGACTGCTCATCTAGATCTGATTTTATCTGAATGATGAATCCGTATGCTGTCCTCTGGAAGTTAATCATCACCTTCTGTCTGATGTGACTATCTCCCATTATTGATGTAGATAAAACATAGGCTTGAATTTTCCTTTTCTTTTTCTTTTTTTTTCTTGGGTATTCCAATGTCCTCATTCTTTGATTTTGAGATTGGTCATTCATCATGTATCTCTTGCTTGCAGATGATGTACTTTGTAAGAACTTTGAAATTTCTATACTTTTGGTGGCTCATCTGTCCTCCACTCATTTGTACTGACTGGCTGACCTGCTGATATGATCTGTTACTATCTAATGCTTTCCTTGGAATCTTTTCATAGGTAGAACAAATGACAGCTTCTCCAATACATGTTTCTTGAAAGTACTCTCGTATCTCCCGATTGATCATTTAAAGCTTTCCCAGACGGGTTGGACCTTTCTTTCTTAAGTGGCCAGATGGCGTAGAAGTTCAAGAGACGGCTCATTGTTTCAATCATCTTCAGAGTCAGAATTGACTATACACGTAAAATACAAGGATGTATAAAATTAGGAGGAAATGTATAGAAGAGACAAAGCACAGAGTTTGAAATCCTAAACGGGATGATTTTCTTTTACTTACAGGACAGATTGGACTGGACTTGTCAACAAGCATATCAATCTTGGACCCAGACATGGATGACCTATCGAATACCAATAATAGAAAGGTGAAACAACTAGTTCGTCCAAGCGGCTCCAGTTGGGCATAAAGCCTTCGACGACCACCTTCAGTCGTTGTGGGAATAAATCTTCCTTCAGACCTCTAACAACAGGACTCATTGTAAGACCCATATCAAGCTAACCCGGTCTTACCACCTTGAACCAGGTCTACCAATCATGGTTGAGCCAAATGGACCAAGTGTGTGAAGGAGATCATGATCCCAGGTATTAAACTGACCCAAAAACACTTAAATAAGGGGAGGGTCGCATACCCTGCAAGGGAGCGTCGGACCACCCAGTATAGAAGTCAGACCCCCAGTTTTATATAGGGGGTCAGACATTTTAAGGACCAGGGGTCGACGGGATCTCCGACCGCCCTATCGACCCCCGGTACTCGGTAAAAACTGAAATTAGGTAACTTTCCTAATTTCAATGGGATTCCTTCCTAATCTCAATGGGACTTATTTTAGGAGTTTCTACTCTATAAATAGGACGTCCCTAAGCCTCTTTCACTCCTTTAAGAACCCAAATTGAATTGAGAGAAAGAGAAGAGAAGGAAAGAAGAGAAGAAAGCAGAAGGAGAAGAGTTGCAGAGAAGGAGTAATCTTCTCAGGTATGGATACTATTTCCATGAGTATCTAAAGACCTTAGAGTAGATAATGAAGAGGGAATGATCTCGGAGAAACCCAAACCATCAACCCATGATTAGGTTTTCATGGAAAACCATGGGGGAAATCATGAAAGCCATATAGGTGAATGAATCATGGTTCTAGGCCATAGATCATGTGTGGAATGGACAGTAGGAGCAAGCCATAGAACCCCAAACACGAAGAATGAGCTAAAGGAAGAAAAATCGACAAAACCCATAGGGGGTCGCATGGGGGGTCGATGGCCAATTGACCCTACTAGACCCTGAGCATCGACCCCCAGTGTTCGAAAAGCCCAGAATAGGGGTGGTCACACCC
Source organism: Protea cynaroides (assembly GCA_028583415.1). Lineage (NCBI taxonomy): Eukaryota > Viridiplantae > Streptophyta > Magnoliopsida > Proteales > Proteaceae > Protea > Protea cynaroides. The sequence goes on along the minus strand of CM053275.1, from coordinate 63,592,540 downwards.
AGGGTCGATCATAACTCCGATCCTAGCCATCGACCCCCAGTTAACAGCAAGCTGTAAAAATTAGAATAAATTCTAATTAAATTCTATCAACTTTGTTAGGTCTTCTAGTAATATAATATTGATATAAAAGTGAATCTTAAGGCTTGAAAGAGGATCTACAAACAAGCAAAGGTGAGGAAACAAGACCTACAAACTAATTGATTAATAATAAGCTATTTTTATTTTCTTGAGTCCAATGCTATGCCTGATTTTATGCGAATATGTTTGTAATGTGCATACAACATGTCATCCAATATTTCTATTATTTGTTCATGCATATTTACTTTATTGTTTATAACATGATGATGATGATAGGAATAGGCATGTGAATGTATGTGTGTGGTTGGTGTACTTGATGCGAGCAAGTATCAGGGGAGGTGTGACGGGAACGTCAATAAACGTTAACCTTTGACGGGTCTCAGCACTTTAGCTCTATCTCTAACTCAAGTCTTGTGCATTAGCATCGTCGTATCGCCATTACCTTAGCAGAACTATTACGTCGTAGAGTATCAGGGGAGGTGGTCTCGGTCCTTGTAGTCTCTGACTTTACCGGAGGGCCTTAGCTCTATCTCTATGGATGTTCTGAGGGATGCTGGGGTGAGGCCTTGGATACACTGTTTGGCATTATGATTGGTTAGTTGCGAGCCCAGTTTGTAAGCCCTCGCCAGCAGGGGCTTACGTGTTGGTATGGCACTGTACAGCAATAAACGTTAACCTTTGTTGTACAATGTTATGGTAAGGTGGATGGGGACGACAATAAACGTTTACCTTTGGGCGAACTTCCAGACCCTGTGTATAGAGGCGGTGTCAATAAACGTTAACCTTTGACTACCTAAACCTTTCTATTGCGCATTGCAAACTTAAAACCAAACCAAAGATATGAATTGACTGCATGCATTTGTATTGTTGCATTGTTTTGTTTGCTCATTGAGCCATGATGTGTGCTCACCCCTCGACGTCGAATATTTTTAATTGATAATGCAGGTACTACCGTCGAAGATTATGTAAATGCTTCAGTGTACGGGCACATGGCGGCGATGGAAGTTGAAGATGAAGTGGATACACATGACTCCTCTTGCAAGTGCAACTCATGCGTATTCGATTAGATTTTATTTTCATTATTTGGATTTAGTAAAGACATGTATTTGATAGTTATTTATGTCTTAGTTGATATAGAATAATTTGCTATTTAAATATTAATTTCACAGTAGATTCTCAGTTCATTTTACTATAAGACTTCTGCTATTGTGTATTTATTCTGATTATAAATGTGGATGTATGAGGTTTAGATAAAATGGATATCTATTGTCCGAGATCTTGGTTGAACTGTTGGTTTGCTAGCGGTTCATCACACCATTCTGAATAGTGTGGAATTGGGGTGTGACAACTTGGTATCAGAGCATCTCAGGCCGTGTCCGCTAAACTAGCATACCTTCACGATGAATTGTAAACTGAGATAGGATAACAGTAAAAACTATAATATTAACACACTATAAGCACAAGTGAGGTTTGAGACCAAATTGAAAAGAGAATAATGCATCTATTAAAGGAGAAACAATATTAAATACATTGAGAGAGAAACAAACATATATAACTAGCTAAAGCAGAGTACGGTCCACAACCTGGACTGTTACTCTGTAGTACAAAGAAGGAAAATAAATACAATCATGAAGCTGGAGGTGAAGGAGGAGGCGATGTCTCACGATCTCTGTCATAATCCTCAGCGTAGACCCTAGTCAACCAGGCTACCTAAGTCTGGGTCGTCTGAAGACTAGCTGTGAGACCAGCCAACCACTGATCAGTCACGCGCTGAGCACCCAAAAGCTCCTCCATACGGATGTTTGACCAGCGCTGAGCCTCTATGAGCTCTCCCATCCGTGTGTCTGATATGCGCTGGGCGTCTAATAGCTCATCCACTCTCACATGCTGAGCGTCTAGTAACTCCCTCATCCTCAGATCAGATCTACGTTGAGCCTCTCTGATCTCATGCAATACCTCCATCATATCAGAAGGTGGGTGTGAAGGACCAGCCGCATAAGAAGTACTAGCTCCAGCAGCATGTGTAGATGAAGGAGGTGGTATGGAGTCCACATCCATGTACAGACGGTCATCATCACCAGCAGGCTCCATATGAACTCCAGCGGCGGCGGCAGCTGCCTCAGTGTCAGCTATCTCTACCCGAGTGCGAGGACGCACCATCGCGTTCCTCTCCTCATCACTGACCTAAGCATCCTGCATGCCCATCTTGCAAATAGCCTCCCAATCTAGAGGCGATGTGAAGGACTTCTCCTGAATCTTCTCATCCACTAAATCAACCCCCAGGCGGGTAAGCAAGGTAGTGATCATGTGTCCATAAGGAAGGTTGCCGGTGTGACTGGGCAACGTGGCAGTGATCATGGTACACATAATGATGTATGGAAGGCAGATGGGCTACCAAGTGCATATACAGTATAGGAGATACTAGGTCAGCTAGGAGACCCTCTCGTAATGACCACTCTGCGGTATCAGGTTATGTTGGAAAATCTTGCAATACACCCGTAGATCCAAATGCAGATAGCATGCTCTCATCTGCCAGCGATCAGGTCGGATGAGCTGACTGTCGATCTCGGCCCTCATCTGAAGAGAGAAAAACTGAGGCTCTCCAGGGGCACAGAAAACCATGGAGCCAGCGTAGGAAATGCCCAGTAGGTCGGCCAGCTGCCGATAATCAAACGAGTTGTCAACCCCCTTGACGTAGCTCGTGATGCGCAGCTCATTACCCCTCTCAACATCATTGTAATCCCCCACCACCTGGAGGTTACAATAGAACTGGCATACCAAATCCGGACGGGTGCATGCGTCGTAAGTAATGACAGGGAGCCATCCCATATCACCAAATGCTCTCTCCACATTGAACAGGGCTAACTCAGCCAAGTTCACCTTACGACCTCCCTTTACTTTCTTGCGAGCATAGTGGGCATACTGTGCCTCAGCTTCGTTGGAACGGAAACGAAGAGGATCGCGAACTCTGGGTACTTTGGTACGAGCCATGGTATCTACAATAAGAAAGAAAAACAGATAATATGTTTGTAGGGTAGAAAAGTCAATTTGGACATTATAACGATGTAAGTTGGCCAAAAGCCTCACTTTTCACCCATACACGTGGGCATGAGGACTTACGTAGGTTCTAACATATCCTGCAACACTCACACAGTAGGAAATCCTAACTAATGGAATCCAATTTTAAGAAATTGTGAGAAATCAAAATTTTTGACAAATTAGGGCAAAAAGAGCAAAATTTGAGCTCCTCGATAACCAACCGATGAAACCCAAATATTTTTGACGGATTTCGTTCCTCGAGTCACCAATAACAAAAGCCACCAACAAAAATTGAAATTTTACAATTGGAAAAAGATTAATTTGAAAAAATACAAGGTAAAGGAGCAAAAACATAGAAAAGAAAACCTAAAAACATGTAAAGGTACGATACATACCAGTAGGAATGATGTAGACGTCGAGACACGGAACCAAAATGACCAATGTAGTGGAGTTGGCATTGTAGCAACTCAGAGGAAAGAGATGAGTCAAAATGGAGGAGGAAGAATGGGAAATGAACTGAAAATCAGAGCTTAAAAATCTGATTTTTGGTCCGGGGGTCGGAGAATTCGACCAGGACCATCGACCCCCGTATCGACCCCCAGCTCTTGGAAACCTGACAGAAAACCAGGGGGCGTGTAAGACCCATATCAAACTAACCCGGTCTTACCACCTTGAACCAGGTTTACCCATCATGGACGAGATGAATGAACCAAGGGCGTGAAGGAGATCGTGATCCCAGGTATCAAATTGACCCAAAAACACTTAATTTAAAGGGAGGGTCGCATACCCAGCAAGGGAGGGTCGGACCACCCAAGACAGAAAGTCAGACCCTCTGTTTTATAGGGAGGGTCAGACACTTTAGGAAACCAAGGGTCGACGGGATCATCGACCCTCTCATCGACCCTCAGTTGTCGCCCGAAACTGAAATTAGGAAAGTTTCCAAATTTCGATTGGATTCCTTCCAAATCTCAATTGGACTTAGTTTAGGAGTTTCCACCCTATAAATAGGACATCCCTAAGCCTCTTTCACTCATTTTACAACCCTAATTGAATTGAGAGAAAGAGAAGAGAAGGAAGAGAAGAAGAAGAGAAACAAGGAAGAGAAGAAAAAGTAAAAAGGAGAAGAATTTTAGAGAAGGAGTATTCTTCCCAGGTATGGATACTAATTCCATGAATTTCTACAGACCTTAGATTAGATAAGGATGAGAGTGTGATCTCGGAGAAATCCAAACCATCAACCCTTGGTTAGGTTTCCTTGGAAAACCATGAGAGAATACATAAAAGCTTTATAGGTGGATGATTCATGGTTCTAGACCATGGAATGTATGTTGAATGGACTGTAGGAGCAAGCCATAGGACCCCAAACATGAAGAATGGACTAAAAGGAGGAAAACTGACCAAAATCCACAGGGGGTCGCATAGAGGGTCGATGACCATCCGACCCTATGTGATTCTGAGTATCGACCCTCAGGGTTCTGGAAGTCCAGATTAGGGGAGGGTCGCACCAGGGGTCGGTCATAACTCAGACCCTACCTCCGACCCTCAGTTAACAGAATGGTTTTAAAAATTAGAATAATTTTTAATTAAATTTTATCGACTTTGTTAGGTCTTCTAGCAATATAATAGAAATATAAAGGTGATTCTAAAGCTTGGAAGATGATCTATTAACAAGCTAAGGTGAGGGAACAAGACCTAAACTAATTGGTTAATAATAAACTATTTTAATTTTCTTGAGTCCATTGCTATGCCTGATTCTATGCGAATATGCTTGTAATGTGCATTCAACATGTCATCCAATATTCTTGCTATTATTGTTCATGCATATTTAATTTTGTTTACTTATAACATGATGATGATGATTGATGCTAGGAATAGGCATGTGAATGTTTGTGTGTGGTTAATGTGCTTGATGCGAGTAGGGCATCAGGGGAAGTGTTAGGCGGTGTTTGATCCGGGCACTTTAGCTCTATCTCTAACTCAAGTCTTGTGCACTAGCATCGTCATATCGCCATTACCGTAGCAGAACTATTGCGACGTAGGGCATCAAGGAGGGTCTCGGTCCTTGAGTCCTATACTCTATGAGGAGGCTTTAGCTCTATCTCTACGGGTGCTCTGAGGGATGCTGGGGTGAGGCCTTGGATACATTGATTGACATTAGGATTGGTTACTAGCGAGCCCCGTTTGCAGCCCTAGCCATCAGGGGTTTATTTGTTGGTATGGAGTTGTGCAGCGATAAACGTGACCTTCGTGTACAATCTCCATTGTGGGTGTTGTAGGCGACGGTGAGAGTTCATTAGACGTATCCACACTCTCGTGCATAGAGGTGCGGCGGCCACCTATCCTTTCTATAGCACATTGTAAACGTAAAACCAGACCAAAGATATGAATTGATTGCATGCATATGTATTGTTGCATTGTTTTGTTTGCTCACTGAGCCGTGATGTGTGCTCACCCTCTCGACGTCGAATATTTTTAGTTGATGATGCAGGTACCACTGTTGCAGATTGTATTGATACCCCAGCGTATGGACTGTGCGACGATTGAAGCTGAAGATGTAGAGGATACGCATGACTCCTCTTGCGAGTGCAACTCATGCGTATTCGATTGGAGTTTCTTTTATTATTTGGATTTATTAAGGAAATGTAAATGATATTTTACTTGGTTATGTCTCAGTTGAAACAAAATAATTTGATACCTTAATATGATTATCACATTTAGATTCTCAGTTCGTTTTACTATAAGACTTCCGCTATTGTGTATTTTACTCTGATTATGAATGTGGATGTATGAGGTTTAGATAAAACGGATATAGCCTACTCGAGATCCTGGTTGAACCGTTGGTTTGTTAGCGGTTCATCACACCATTCTGAATAGTGCGGAATTGGGGTGTGACAACTTGGTATCAGAGCTTCAGGCCTTGTCCGCTAGACCAGCATACTTTCACAACCAATTATGAACTGAGATAGGATAAAAAGTAAAAACTGTAATATTAACACACTATAAGCACAAGTGATGTTTGAGACCAATTTAAAAAGAGAATAATGCACCTATTAAAGGGGAAACAATTTTAATACAATGTGAAAGAAACAAATGTATATACATAACTAAAACAGAGTACAGTCCACACCCCGGACAGCTACTCTATAGTACAAGATGAAGGAAAAGATACGCTCATGAAGCCGGAGGTGAAGGAGGAGGCGGTGCCTCGCGGTCTCTGTCATAGTCCTCGGCATAGACTCTAGTCAACCAGGCCATCTGAGTCTGAGTCGCCTGAAGACTAGCTGTGAGGTCAGCCACCCACTGATCAATCCGGCGCTGAGCGTCTAGAAGCTCCACTATCCTCAGATCCGATGCGCGCTGAGCCTCTCTAATCTTGTGAAACATACTCAGCACGTCATCAGAAGGTAGACGCGAAGGACCAGCTGCATGTGAAGGACCCGCCGCAGATGAAGTACCAGCTCCAGCCGCATGCATGGGTGAAGGCGGTGGTATTGAGTCTACATCCATGTACATGCGGTCATCGTCATCGGCAGGATCCGTATGAACTCTAGCGGCGGAAGCAACTGCCTTAGCGTCAGCGATCTCGATGCGAGTGTGAGGGCGTACCATCTCGTTCCTCTCCTCATCACTGACTTGGGCATCCTGCATGCCCATCTTGCAGATAGCCACCCAATCTAGAGGCGACGAGAAGGTTTTCTCCTGAATCTTCTCATCCACTAAATCAACCCCTAGGTGGGTAAGCAGAACAGTGATCATACGTCCATAGGGTAGATTACCCATATGACGGGGCAATGTGGTACTGATCATAGTCCGCATGATGATGTAAGGAAGGCAGACGGGCTGTCTAGTGCAAATGTTGTACAGAAGATACTGGGTCAGCTGAGAAACCCTTTCGTAATGGCCACTCTGCGGAATCAGATTATGCTTGATAATCTTGCAAAAGACCCGTGGAGCCGGATGCATATAGAAAGCCCTCATCTGCCAGCGTCAGGTCGTAGCAACTGACTATCAATCTCAGCCCTCATCTCTGTGGAGACGAACTGGGGCTCTCCAGGAGCACAGTAAACCATAGGGCCATCATAGGAAATGCCCAACAAATCTGCTAGCTGTCGGTAGTCAAAAGAGACCTCAACTCCCTTGACATAGTTAGTAATCCTGAGCTCGTGACCCCTATCCACATCATTGTAATCCCCCACCACCTGGAGATTACAATAAAACTGTCACACTAAATCCGGGCATGTGCAAGCATCGTAGGTAATGATAGGGAGCCACCCCATATCACCAAAGGCTCTCTCCACGTTGAACAAGGCTAACTCAGCCAAGTTCACCATATGACCTCCCTCCACTTTCTTACGAACAAAGTGGGCATATTGTGCCTCGACTTCGTTGGAACGGAAGCGAAAAGGATCACGAACTCTGGGTACCATGGTACGAGCCATGGTATCTGCCAATAAGAAAGAAAAAAAAACAGATAATATGTTAATAAGAAAGAAATTTAAAATTTTGACATTATAATGACGTAAGTTGGCCAAAAGCCTCACTTGTCACCCAGACACATGGGCAGGAGGACTTATGTAGGTCCCAACATGTCTTACAACACTCAGATAGTAGAAAAATCTAGCTAATGAAGTCCAATTTGAAGAAATTACGAGAAATCAAAAATTTCGACAAATTAGGGCAAAAAGAGCGAAAATCCAAGTCCTCGATAACCAACCGATGAAACTCAAAATTTTTTGAGGGCTTTTGTTCCTTGAGACACCAATAACAAAATCCCCCAATAAAAATTGTATTTTTACTGTTGGAAAAAGTTTAATTTGAAAAATACAACTTAAATGGACAAAAAACCTAGAAATGGAAACCCAAAAACAGGTAAAAATGAGAAAGCATACCTGTAGGGATGATGTGGATGTCGAAACACAGATCCAAACTGACCAAAATAGCGGAGTGACACTGTAGCAACTCAGAGGCGGGAGACGAGTCGAAACGGGAGAGAAATGATGGGGAATAAACCCAGAATCGGATCTTAAAGGTCTGATTTTTGGTTTGAGGGTCGGACAATTCGACCAGGATCATCGACCCTCGGATCGACCCCCAGGGATTGACCCTCGGCTCTGGGAATCTGACAGAAAACCAGGGTCGGATACTGAGGGTCGGATACCCATCGACCCCCACATCGACCCTCAGCTCTCGGGAAGAACAGGTCATTCCCAGGGTCGGACATACCATCAACCCCCACCATCGACCCTGCATAGAAAAGATAATATTTTTCATAAAATGAGTTGGAAATTTTGGAATTTTACATCGGTTAGCATGCCTACATGCAGTATAAATGATTGACTCACCTATTTTGATGATTTTCAGGCACCACCAATCTCAGAAGAAAACATGTCTGGACGTAGAGTAACCAGGCAGAGCTGAAATGCAGTTCCACCACCACCTGTGGAGGAAACTAGCCAGGAGAATATATATGCACGGGGAAATCCGCAAGTTGTACCCCCAGGAAATTCAGACCAGGAAAATCCTACCAACTTGCCACCTCCACTACCGGAGTTAGCAACCGTGGTAATGAATCTAGCACAACAACTGCAATAGATGCAACATGCACAGGCTCAAATGCAAGTTGCAATGGGGATTATGTTCCAGGCCGCACATGCTACACCCATGCAGACTGGACAAGCCAATGCAGCACTGGTGGGTAACCACCCAGCACCTCAAACACCTCAACCACCAGCTGCACAGATCCCCGTACCTGGTCTGGAAGCAGCTCAGGATCAGTATCAGTATCCACAACCTATGTTTGGGGCATACCCCTAAAATCAGATGGATCACTCTCGACTGGTTGAGAGATTTCTGAAGATGAAGCCCAAGGAATTTAACGGTAAACTGTCGGATCCGTTATGGCCAGCACATTGGATCGACGAGATGGAGAGAAACTTTCTCATGATGACTATTACTGGAGAAGAAAAGGTGTTATGTGCCACCTTCATGCTGAAAGGCAATGCACATCATTGGTGGAAATCTACCAGGGCATATCTATTGTCCAAGCACGCCCTATTGACTTGGGCTATTTATAAAGAAGCATTCTTTAAGAAGTATTTTCCCCGAAGCTTCAAGGATTCTATGGAGAAGGAGTTCCTGAGTTTATATCAGGGCCAGATTTCTGTAGATGTATATCAACAACGTTATGAGGAGCTGTTTTTCTTTGCACCACTTAGTATGCAAGAAGAGGACACCAAAACCCGTAGGCTTGTCACGGGACTCAGAGGAAGCATCAGAGAGCACGTGCTGGGCTTAGACAAGAAGATTTATAATGAAGCCGTGCAAATTGCTCAAGTTATAGAATCGAGCCAGAAGGAAAGCTATTTTATGCAAAACAGAGGTGTGAAAAGGCCAGCTGGTAATTCTTACAACGGAAGTAATAATAAGACATACAAGCCTTTCCATACTCAGAATTTCACCGCTGCACCCAAGACCACTCAAGCGGCTCAGCAGCAACCAAAGCCAAATACTGAAAGTCCAAGATGTTATAACTGCAATCAAGTGGGACATATGATGAGAGAGTGTCCTAAACCCCGGAAGCCACAACATCAGGGACGAGTTTATGCTGTTACGTTTGAGGAAGCTGCCACATCACTCGATGTGGTCACAGGTATGACCTAAACCTTTAAGTTGTATTACAATGTGTAAGCATGTAGACTAAGTTTAAACAAATCACAGATATCGTACCTATAAATGGCATACCCGCCAGAGTACTCTTCGATTCATGAGCTACTCATTCCTTTATATCTGTGTCGTTTGGAAAGAAGCTAAACTTACCCATCAAAACAGTGGACTACAAACTACTTGTACGGTCACCGATGGGGTTAGAAGTGGAATTAGAGAAAGGTTATGGGCCATGTCCAGTTCTCATTGGCGAGAAAACCTTAGATGCAACCTTGATCCAACTTGGGATGGCAGACTTTGATGTCATCTTGGGAATGGAGTGGTTAACTCGGCATTCTGTAAACTTATTATGCGCCGAAAAGAAGCTAACATTTAAAGACAAAGAAGGAGCAGAATTTAGTTTTGCAGGAACCAAACTACCCCGTAAACGCAAGCTCATACTCTCAGCACTAAAGGCTAAGAAGTGCCTTGAGAAGGGGGCAGTCGGGTATCTAGTATCAATGGTCGACCTAACCAAGGAAGCACCACGAATGGAAGATATTGATGTCATGTGGGACTATCTCGACCTATTTTCAGAGGAACTACCAGGATTACCACCCAACAGAGCCACCGAGTTTGTGATAGACCTTATACCTGAAGCCACACCAGTATCAAAAGCACCTTATAGAATGGCTCCTACAAAAGTGGAGGAATTGAAAGTGCAACTACAGGAACTGCTGGACAAGGGTTATATTCGACCCAGTATATCACCATGGGGAGCACCGGTATTATTCGTAAAGAAGAAGGACGGTAGTGTTCAAGAATCGATATCTACTACCTCGGATCGATGACTTGTTCGATCAGTTGCAAGGAGCGAAAGTATTTTCTAAGATCGACCTTCGGTCCGGTTATCATCAGCTGAAGATTAAAGAGGGTGATATTCCTAAGACAACTTTCAGGACCAGATATGGACATTATGAATTCTTGGTCATGTCTTTTGGACTAACAAATGCACCAGCAACTTTCATGGAAATTATGAACCGGGTTTTTCACGACATGTTGGATACGTCGGTTATAGTATTTATTGATGATATATTGGTATATTCCAAGGACAAGGAAACCCAAGGAAACCCACGTTAAGAATCTTAACGCCGCCCTACAGCGTTTAAGGAAAGAGAAGCTGTATGCAAAATTTTCAAAGTGTGAGTTTTGGCTAAGTGAAGTCGCCTTCCTAGGCCATGTGGTATCCGTTGAAGGAATCAAAGTGGGCCCCAGCAAGATCGAGGCTATTATAAAGTGGGAAGCACCAAAAAGCGTTGCAGAAATAAGAAGTTTTCTGGGTCTCGCTGGATATTATCGGAGATTTGTGGAAGACTATTCTTGGATTGTCGTACCTCTCACCAGTTTGACTAAGAAAGGTGAAAAGTTTGTGTGGACGGATGAATGTGAGAAGAGCTTCCAGACATTGAAGACCAGATTGATATCCGCTCCGATTTTGACTATTCCTGTTCCAGGACAGCCATTTACCCTTACACTGATGCGTCAGGACTGGGATTAGGATGTGTACTTATGCAAGGGGAACAAGTAATTGCTTATGCCTCGAGACAGATTAAAGATACATGAGAAAAATTATCCCACACATGATTTGGAGTTAGCGGTAGTAGCACATGCTGTCAAGATATGGGGACATTACCTATACGGAGAGAAGTTCCAGATTAAGTCGGACCATAAAAGTCTTACTTATTTATTTAATCAGAAGGAGTTGAATATAAGACAAAGGAGATGGTTGGAACTATTGAAAGACAATGATTGTGATATCCAGTATCTTCCGGGGAAAGCAAATGTAGTAGTGGATGCGTTGAGCAGAAAGGCGATGATAAAATCTCAAGGGGAGGTTAGTACAACTGCAGCTATATGTACTACCGGAATGGTATTCAATCATGGCAATGAGCAATATGTGATAGATACAACAGATGGATCAGCCAACCAAGGGTTTATTCATCGATTTTCAAATATGTTCGCCATTGAAAATTATACCGGATATAATGAATGAAGTGAAGATAGCAATCAAATCAGATCCATATATGAGAACAGTACAAGAAGATATCGAGAAAGGTAGGACTAACCCTGAGTTCACCTTGGACGAAGAGAAAGTACTAAAATACAAAGGAAGAATATGTGTACCCGAAACAGAAAATGTGGACATTAGACACCGACTGATGAAAGAAGCCCATACCACCATTTATTTGATACATCCTGGAAGCACAAAAATGTATCATGATCTAAAGAAAATATATTGGTGGAGAGGAATGAAAGCAGATGTAGCTAAGTTCGTGTCTCAATGCCTAAATTGTCAGAAAGTAAAGGCTGAAGGACAAAAACCCGCAGGACTGTTACAGCCGTTATCGGAACCAGCATGGAAATGGGACTGCATCACTATGGACTTCGTCATGGCATTACCACTGACTCCTCGAGTAGTTGACGCAGTTTGGGTGATTCTAGACCGTCTGACTAAGACAGCTCGCTTCATATCGATACGACCTCAGTATACACTGGAAAGGTTAGCAAAACTATATGTGGATAATATTGTTCGGTTACACAGTGTACCAGAGAGCATTGTATCCAATAGAGACCCCGAATTTACTTCCAAGTTTTGGGAAGGATTGCAAAAGGATATGGGTACAACATTGAAGTTCAGTACTGCATTCCACCCACAGACAAATGGACAGTCAGAGCGTACAATCCAGATTCTAGAAGATATGCTACGTGCATGTGTAATTGATTTCAAAGGATCATGGGATGAAAAGTTACCACTGATCGAATTCGCTTATAACAATAGCTATCAGGCTCTTCTATAGATGTCACCATATGAAGCACTGTATGGCAGAAAGTGTCGAACTCCGTTGTTTTGGAATAAAGTTGGAGAACGTAGTATTGTTGGGCCATAATTTGTTGAAGAGACTTGTCGAGTGGTAGACATTATCAAGGAAAGGGTAAAAACAGCTTAGAACCATCAGAAGCAATATGCAGATACTCGACGCAGAGATCTTGAGTTCGCTGTAGATGATAAAGTATTCTTGAAGGTATCGCCTATGCGAGGATTGAAACGGTTCGGGCAGAAAGGGAAACTCAGTCCAAGATATGTCGGGCCATATGAGATTCTAGCTAAGCGTGGAAAAGTGGCTATCAGTTAGCACTACCACCATCTATGTCAAGTGTGCATGACGTATTTCATATTTCCCTATTGAAGAAGTATGTCAAGGATCCAACGCACGTCCTAACAGTAGATCTACTGGAATTGACTGATGAATTGACATTTGAAGTAACACCAACAAAAATCACCAGTCGAAAGGTTCAGCGACTACGCAACCAAGATATCTATTATGTTAAGGTCATTTGGAAAAGTAGAGACATAGAAGAAATTACTTGGGAGGAAGAGAATGCTATGCGGAAGCAATACCCTCACTTATTTGATTCACAAGGTACGTATAATTTTGGGGATGAAATTTTTATAAGTAGGGGGAGTTGTAAGACCCGTATCAAACTAACCCGGTCTTACCACCTTGAACCAGGTTTATCCATCATGGACGAGATGAATGAACCAAGGGCGTGAAGGAGAATGTGATCCCAGGTATCAAATTGATCCAAAAACAACTTAATTTAAAGGGAGGGTCGCATACCCAGCAAGGGAGGGTTTGACCCCCCAAGACAGAAAGTCAGACCTTCTGTATTACAGGGAGGGTCGGACACTTTAGGAAACCAAGGGTAGACGTGATCATCGACCCTCTCATCGACCCTAAGTTGCCGCCAGAAACTAAAATTTGGAAAGTTTCCAAATTTTGATTAGATTCCTTCCAAATCTCAATGGGACTTAGTTTAGAAGTTTCCACCCTATAAATAGGACGTCCCTAAGCCTCTTTCACTCCTTTTACAACCCTAATTGAATTGAGAGAAAGAGAAGAGAAGGAAGAGAAGAAGAAGAGAAACAAGGAAGAGAAGAAAAAGTAAAAAGGAGAAGAATTTCAGAGAAGGAGTATTCTTCCCAGGTATGGATACTAATTCCATGAATTTCTACAGACCTTAGGTTAGATAAGGATGAGAGTGTGATCTCGGAGAAATCCAAACATCAACCCATGGTTAGGTTTCCATGGAAAACCATGGGAGAATACATAAAAGCTATATAGGTGGATGATTCATGGTTCTAGACCATGGAATATATGTTGAATGGACTGTAGGAGCAAGCCATAGGACCCCAAACACGATGAATGGACTAAAAGTAGGAAAATTGATCAAAACCCACAGGGGGTCGCACTGAGGGTCGATGACCATCCGACCCTATGTGATTCTGAGTATCGACCCTCAGGGTTCTGGAAGTCCAGATTAGGGGAGGGTCGCACTAGGGGTCGGTCATAACTCAGACCCTACCTCCGACCCTCAGTTAACAGAATGGTTTTAAAAATTAGAATAAATTCTAATTAAATTTTATCGACTTTGTTAGGTCTTCTAGCAATATAATAGAAATATAATGGTGATTCTAAAGCTTGGAAGAGGATCTATTAACAAGCTAAGGTGAGGGAACAAGGCCTAAACTAATTGGTTAATAATAAACTACTTTTATTTTCTAGAGTCCAATGCCCTGCCTGATTCTATGCGAATATGCTTGTAATGTGCATTCAACATGTCATCCAATATTCCTGCTATTATTGTTCATGCATATTTAATTTTGTTTACTTATAACATGATGATGATGATTGATGCTAGGAATAGGCATGTGAATGTTTGTGTGTGGTTAGTGTGCTTGATGCGAGTAGGGCATCAGGGGATGTGTTAGGCGGTGTTTGATCCGGGCACTTTAGCTCTATAACTAACTCAAGTCTTGTGCATTAGCATCGTCGTATTGCCATTACCTTAGCAGAACTATTGCGACGTAGGGCATCAAGGAGGGTCTCGGTCCTTGAGTCCTATACTCTACCGGGAGGCCTTAGCTCTATCTCTACGGGTGCTCTGAGGGATGCTGGGGTGAGGCATTGGATACATTGTTTGACATTAGGATTGGTTAGTAGCGAGCCCCATTTGCAGCCCTAGCCATCAGGGGTTTATTTGTTGGTATGGAGTTGTGCAGCGATAAACGTGACCTTTGTGTACAATGTCCATTGTGGGTGCCGTGGGCGATGGTGAGAGTTCATCGGGCGTATCCACACTCTCGTGCATAGAGGTGCGGCAGCCACCTATCCTTTCTATAGCACAGTGCAAACGTAAAACCAGACCAAAGATATGAATTGATTGCATGCATATGTATTGTTGCATTGTTTTGTTTGCTCACTGAGCCGTGATGTGTGCTCACCCTCTCGACGTCGAATATTTTTAGTTGATGATGCAGGTACCATTGTTGCAGATTATATTGATGCCCCAGCGTATGGACATGTGGCGGCGATTGAAGCTGAAGATGTTGAGGATACGCATGACTCCTCTTGCGAGTGCGACTCATGCGTATTTGATTAGAGTTTCTTTTATTTTTTGGATTTATTAAGGAAATGTAAATGATATTTTACTTACTTATGTCTCAGTTGAAAAAAAAAAATTTGAAACCTTAATATGATTATCACATTTAGATTCTCAGTTCGTTTTACTATAAGACTTCCGCTATTGTGTATTTTACTCTGATTATGAATGTGTATGTATGAGGTTTAGATAAAACGGATATAGCCTACTCGAGATCCTGGTTGAACCGTTGGTTTGCTAGCGGTTCATCACACCATTCTGAATAGTACGGAATTGGGGTGTGACAGGTCGCACCTGGGGGTCGGACATCCATCGACCCCCGCATCGACCCCCGACTCTCGAGAAAAATAAGATTGCCCAGGGTCGGATACTGAGGGTCGAACATACCATCGACCCCCACCATCGACCCTGCATAAAAAAGACTGTATTTTTCATAGAATGATCTGATAATTGGTTAGCGTGTCTACATGAAGTATAAATGATTAGCTCACGTATTTTAATGATTTTCAAGCACCACCAATCTCAGTGAAACATATGACTGGGCGTAGAGTAACCACGCAGAGTCAAAACGCAGTTTCACCACCACCACCCGTGGAGGAAGTCCGCCAAGAAAATATATATGCACAGGGTAATCAGGCAAATCCTATAAATTTGCGACCTCCACCACCGGAGCTGACAACCATGGTTATAAACCTAGCACAACAGCTGTAGCAAATGCAACGAGCACATGCTCAAATGCAAGCAGCAATGGGAATGATACTTCAAACAATACATGCTACACCAATGTAGACTGGACAAACAAGTGCAGCACCGGTGGGTAACCACCCAGCACCTCAAACACCTCAACCACCAGCTGCACAGATTCCAGTACCAGGTCCTGAAGCAGTTCAGGTTAACTACCAGTATCCACAACCTATGTTTGGGGCATACCCTAAAAATCAGATGGACCACTCCCGACTGGTTGAGCGATTCTTAAAGATGAAGCCCAAGGAGTTTAACGGTAAACCGTCCGATCCTTTATGGCCAGCACATTGGATTGACGAGATGGAGAGGAATTTTCTTATGATGACCATTACAGAAGAAGAGAAGGTATTATGTGCCACTTTCATGCTAAAAGGTGATGGACATCATTGGTGAAAATCGACCAGGCCTACTTATTAACCAAGCACGCCCTATTGACTTGGGCTATATATAAAGAAGCTTTCTTTGAGAAGTACTTTCCCCGAAGCTTCAAAGATTCTATGGAGAAGGAGTTCCTAAGTTTATATCAGGGACAGATATCCGTGGATGCATACCAACAGCGTTATAAGGAGCTGTTTTTCGTTGCACCACTCAGCATGCAAGAAGAAGACACTAAGACCCGTAGGTTTGTCACGGGGCTTAGAGGGAGCATCAGAGAGCATGTTCTAGGTTTGGAGAAGAAGATATATAATGAAGCTGTGCAAATTGCTTGAGTTATAGAATCGAGCCAGAAGGAGAGCTATTTCACACAGAACAGAGGTATGAAAAGGCCAGCTAGAAATACCTATAATGGAAAGAATAACAAGACATTTAAACCCTTCCGTGCTCAAGGCTTTATTGCTGCACCCAAGACTACCCCAGTAGCTCAACAGCAACCAAAGCCAAATTCTGAAGGTCCAAAATATTATAACTGCAATCAAGCAGGGCATATGGCAAGGGAGTGTCACAAGCCCAGGAAGCAGCTACATCAAGGAAGAGTTTATGCTGTTACTTCCAAGGATGCTGCCGCATCATCTGATGTGGTCACAAGTATAACTGAAACCATTTAAGTTGTATTACATTGTTAAAATAAATCACAGGTATCGTACCTATAAATGACATACCCGCCAGAGTACTCTTCGACTCAGGAGCTACTCATTCTTTTATATCTGTGTCATTTGGAAAGAAGCTGAATTTACCCATCAAAACATTAGATTACAAAATACTTGTACGGTCACCGATGGGGTTAGAAGTGGAATTAGAAAAAGGTTATGAGCCATGTCCAGTTCTCATTGGCGAGAAAACCTTAGATGCAACCTTGATCGAACTTGGGATGGCAGACTTTGACGTCATCTTGGGAATGGACTGGTTAGCTCGGCATTCTGTGAACCTATTATGTACCGAAAAGAAGCTAACATTTAAAGACAAAGAAGGAGCAGAATTCAGTTTTGCGGTAACCAAACTTCCCCGTAAACGCAAGCTCATACTCTCAGCACTAAAGGCTAAGAAGTGCCTTGAGAAGGGAGCAGTCGGATATCTAGTATCAGTGGTTGACCTCACCAAAGAAGCACCACGGATGGAAGATATTGATGTCATGCGGGACTACCCCGATGTATTTCTTGAGGAACTACCAGGATTACCACTCGACCGAGCCACAGAGTTTGTGATAGATCTTATACCTAGAGCCGCACCAGTATCAAAAGCACCTTATCGAATGGCTCCTACTGAACTAAAGGAATTGAAAGTACAACTACAAAAACTACTGGACAAAGGTTATATCCAACCCAGTATATCACCATGGGGAGCGCCAGTATTGTTCGTAAAGAAGAAGGACGGTAGCGTTCGATTATGTATCGACTATCGGGAGTTGAACAAACTGACAATCAAGAATCGATATTCACTACCTCGGATCGATGACTTGTTCGATCAGTTGCAAGGAGCAAAAGTATTTTCTAAGCTCGATCTTCGGTCAGGCTACCATCAGTTGAAGATTAAAGATGGTGATATTACTAAGACAGCTTTCAGGACTAGATATGGACATTATGAATTCTTGGTCATGTCTTTTGGATTAACAAACACACCAACAACTTTCATGGAACTTATGAACCGGATTTTCCACGATATGTTGGATACGTTGGTTATTGTATTTATTGATGATATATTGGTATATTCCAAGGACAAGGAAACCCATATTAAGAATCTAAACGCCACTCTACAGTGTTTAAGGAAAGAGAAGCTATATGCCAAATTTACCAAATGTGAGTTTTGGCTAAGTGAAGTCGCCTTCCTAGGCCATGTATTATCCGCAGAAGGAATCAAAGTGGATCCCAGCATGATCGAGGCTATTGTAAAGTGGGAAGCACCAAAGAGCGTTGCAGAAATTAAAAGTTTTCTGGGTCTCGCTGGTTATTATCGGTGATTTGTGGAAGACTATTCCCGGATTGCCGTACCTCTCACCGGTCTAACTAAGAAAGGTGAAAAGTTTATGTGGACGGATAAATGCGAGAAGAGCTTCCAAACCTTAAAGAACATATTGATATCTGCTGTGATTTTGACTATTCTTGTTCCCGAACAGCCATTTACCCTATACACTGATGCGTCAGGACTGGGATTAGGATGTGTGCTTATGCAAGGAGAACAAGTAATTGCTTATGCCTCAAGACAGTTAAAGACACATGAGAAAAATTATCCCACTCATGATTTGGGGTTAGCGGCAGTAGTACATGCTGTCAAGATATGGAGACATTACCTATACGGAGAGAAGTTCCAGATTAAATCAGACCATAAAAGTCTTAGTTATTTATTTAATCAAAAGGTGTTGAACATGAGACAAAGAAGATGGCTGGAACAACTGAAAGACTATGATTGTGATATCCAGTATCATTCGGGGAAAGTTAATGTAGTAGCAGATGTCTTGAGCAGAAAGGCAATGATAAAATCCCAGGGAGAGGTTAGCACAACTGCAGCAATGTGTATTACCAGAATGGTATTCAATCACGGAAATGAGCAGTACATGATAGATACAACGGATGGATCAGCCAACCAAGGGTTTATACATCGGTTTTCAAATATGTTCGCTGCATTGAAGATTATACCGGATATAATTGATGAAGTGAAGACAGCTATCAAAGAAGACCCTTACCTGAGAACGGTACAAGAAGACATCAAAAAAGGTAAAACTAACCCTGAGTTCACCTTGGATGAAGAGAAGGTATTAAAGTACAAAGGAAGAATATGTGTACCCAAAATAGAAAGTGTGGACATTAGACACCGACTGATGAAAGAAGCCCATACCACCATCTATTCGATACATCCTGAAAGTACAAAAATGTATCATGATCTAAAGAAGTTATATTGGTGGAGAGGAATGAAAGCAAATGTAGCGAAGTTCGTGTCTCAATGCCTAAATTGTCAGAAAGTAAAGGCTGAACGACAAAGACCTGCAGGACTGTTACATCCATTACCGGAACCAGCATGGAAATGGGACTGCATCACTATGGACTTCGTTACAGGGTTACCATTGACCCCTCGAGTAGTTGACGCAGTTTGGATGATTGTAGACCACTTGACCAAAACAGCTCGCTTTATACCGATACGACCTCAGTATACACTAGAACGGTTTGCAAAGCTGTATGTGGATAATATTGTTTGATTACATGGTGTACCAGAGAGCTTTGTGTCTGATAGAGATCCACGATTTACTTCTAAGTTTTGGAAAGGATTGCAAAAGGCTATGGGTACAACATTGAAGTTTAGTACTGCATTCCATCCACAGACAGATGGATAGTTAGAGCATACAATTCAGATTCTAGAAGATATGCTACAAGCATGTGTAATTGATGATAAAGGATCATGGGATGAAAAGTTACCACTGATCGAGTTCGCTTATAACAATAGCTATCAGGCTACCATACAGATGTCACCCTATGAAGCACTGTATGGCAGAAAGTGTCGAACTCTATTGTTTTGGAATGAAATTGGGGAACGTAGTATCGTTGGACTAGAATTTATTGAAAAGACTTGTCGAGTGGTCGACATTATCAAGGAAAGAGTGAGAACAGCCCAGAATCGTCAGAAGCAATATGCAGATACTTGTCGCAGAGATCTTGAGCTCGTCATGGGTGATAAAGTATTCTTAAAGGTATCGCCTATGCGAGGTTTGAAACGGTTCAGACAAAAAGGGAAACTAAGTCCAAGATATGTCAGACCATATAAGATTTTAGCTAAGCGTGGGAAAGTGGCTTACTAGTTAGCACTACCACCATCTATGTCAAGTGTGCATGACGTATTACATATTTCCTTATTGAAGAAGTATGTCAAGGATCCAAAGCACGTTCTGACAGTAGATCTACCTGATTTGACTGATGATTTGACCTTTGAAGTAACACAAACTGAAATCACCAGTCAAAAGGTTCAACGATTACGCAATCGAGATATCTATTATGTTAAGGTCACTTGGAGAAGTAGAAACATGGAAGCAATTAAATGGGAAGAAGATAATGCTATGCAAAAGCAATACCCTCATTTATTTGACTCTGAAGGTATGAATAATTTTGGGGACAAAATTTTTTATAAGTAGGGGGGAGTTGTAAGACCCGTATCAAACTAACCCGGTCTTACCACCTTGAACTAGGTCTACTAATCATGGTTGAGCCAAATGGACCAAGTGCATGAAGGAGATCACGATCCCAGGTATTAAACTGACCCAAAAACACTTAAATAAGGGGAGGGTCGCATACCGAGCAAGGGAGGGTCGGACCCCCCAATATAGAAGTCAGACCCCCAGTTTTATATAGGGGGTCGGACATTTTAAGGACCAGGGGTCGACGGGATCTCCGACCCCCCCTATCGACCCACGGTACTCGATAAAAACTGAAATTAGGAAACTTTCCTAATTTCAATGGGATTCCTTTCTAATCCCAATGGGACTTATTTTAGAAGTTTCTACTCTATAAATAGGACGTCCCTAAGACTCTTTCACTCCTTTAAGAACCCTAATTGAATTGAGAGAAAGAGAAGAGAAGGAAGAGAAGAGGAAGAGAAGAAAAGAAGAGAAGAAAGCAAAAGGAGAAGAGTTGCAGAGAAGGAGTAATCTCCTCAGGTATGGCTACTATTTCAATGAGTTTCTAAAGACCTTAGAGTAGATAATAAAGAGGGAATGATCTCGGAGAAACCCAAACCATCAACCCATGGTTAGGTTTTCATGGAAAACCATGGGGGAAATCATGAAAGCCATATAGGTGAATGAATCATGGTTCTAGGCCATAGACCATGTGTGGAATAGACTGTAGGAGCAAGCCATAGGACCCCAAACACGAAGAATGAGCTAAAGGAAGAAAAATTGACAAAACCCACAGGGGGTCGCAAGGGGGTCGATGGCCAATCGACCCTACCAGACCCTGAGCATCGACCCCCAGTGTTCAGGAATCCCAGAATAGGGGTGGTCGCACCCAGGGTCGATCATAACTCCGACCCTAGGCATCGACCCCCAGTTAACAGCAAGCTGTAAAAATTAGAATAAATTCTAATTAAATACTATCGACTTTGTTAGGTCTTCTAGCAATATAATATTGATATAAAAGTGATTCTTAAGGCTTGAAAGAGGATCTACAAACAAGCAAAGGTGAGGAAACAAGACCTACAAACAAATTGGTTAATAATAAGCTATTTTTATTTTCTTGAGTCCAATGCTATGCCTGATTTTATGCCAATATGTTTGTAATGTGCATACAACATGTCATCAAATATCTCTATTATTTGTTCATGCATATTTACTTTATTGTTCATAACATGATGATGATGATAGGAATAGGCATGTGAATGTATGTGTGTGGTTGGTGTACTTGATGCGAGCGAGTATCAGGGGAGGTGTGATGGGAACGTCAATAAACGTTAACCTTTGGCGGGTCTCAGCACTTTAGGTCTATCTCTAACTCAAGTCTTGTGCATTAGCATCGTCGTATCGCCATTTCCTTAGCAGAACTATTACGTCGTAGAGTATCAGGGGAGGTGGTCTCGGTCCTTGTAGTCTCTGACTCTACCGGGGGGCTTTAGCTCTATCTCTATGGACGTTCTGAGGGATGCTGGGGTGAGGCTTGGATACACTGTTTGGCATTAGGATTGGTTAGTTGCGAGCCCAGTTTGCAAGCCCTCGCCAGCAGGGGTTTACGTGTTGGTATGGCACTGTACAACAATAAACGTTAACCTTTGTTGTACAATGTTATGGTAGGGTGGACGGGGATGACAATAAACGTTAACCTTTGGGTGGACTTTCACACCCTGTGTATAGAGGCGGGCTTAATAAACGTTAACCTTTGACCACCTAAACCTTTCTATTGCGCATTGCAAACTTAAATCCAGACCAAAGATATGAATTGACTACATGCATATGTATTGTTGTATTGTTTTGTTTGCTCACTGAGCCATGATGTGCCCTCGACGTCGAATATTTTTAGTTAATGATGTAGGTACTACCGTCGAAGATTATGTGAATGCTCCAGTGTACGGGCACATGACAGTGATGGAAGTTGATGATGAAGTGGATACGCATGATTCCTCTTGCGAGTGCAACTCATGCGTATTCGATTAGATTCTATTTTCATTATTTGGATTTAGTAAAGACATGTATTTGATATTTATTTATGTCTTAGTTGAAATAGAATAATTTGCTATTTAAATATTAATATCACAGTAGATTCTCAGTTCATTTTACTATAAGACTTCTACTATTGTGTATTTATTCTGATTATGAATGTGGATGTATGAGGTTTAGATAAAACGGATATCCTCTATCCGAGATCTTGGTTGAACCGTTGGTTTGCTAGTGGTTCATCACACCATTCTGAATAGTGTGGAATTGGGGTGTGACACTCATCATGCCCCTCTATCAATAGGTGCAAGATGCCTACCTTTCAGGGTTTCATACAATTCTTACCTTTTTTTTTTTTTTTTAAGTTTGGGATCCATTCATAACCGGACTATTGCTTTTTAAGCTCAAGGTTACTCTGGTTCATGCTCCAATTTGGGGTTCAATGGATTCATCAATGGACCACTTCTAGTTGAGTTCAAAACATTCTGGCTTATGCCCCAGCTTGGGGATCAAGGGGTATCACCAATGCACTACACCATTTTGAGTCCAAGATTAGACTAGTTTATGCCTTGGTTTGGGGGGTTCAATGGATTTCTTCATTAGACCACTCTCAATTTAGGTCTAAGGTCAATTTGGTCCATGCCCCAGTTTAGGCATAATGGCTTTCCTCATTAGATTATACTCAATTTGGGTCCAGGGTCAATCTGGTTCATGACCAGCTTAGGGCTCAATGGCTTTCCTCATTGGACCGCACTCAATTTGGGTCGATGTTCAATCTGGTTCATGCCCAACTTAGGGCTCAAAGGCTTTCCTCATTGGACTGCACTCAATTTGGGTCCAAGTTCAATCCGGTTCATGCCCCACTTCAAGGGTCATTGGCTTTCCTCATTAGACTGTACTCAATTTGGGTCCAAGGTCAATCTGATTCATGACCAGCTTAGGGCTCGATGGCTTTCCTCATTGGACCGCACTCAATTTGTGTCCAAGCTCAATTTGGTTCATGCCCAACTTAGGGTTCAAAGGCTTTCCTCATTGAACCATACCCAATTCAGGCCCAAGGTCCATCTGGTTCATGCCCCACTTAGGGCTCAAGGGCTTTCCTCATTGAACCATACCCAATTCAGGCCCAAGGTCAATCCGGTTCATGTCCCAGTTCAGGGGTCATTGGATTTCCTCATTGGACCGCACTCAATTTGGGTCCAAGTTCAATCTGGTTCATGCCCCAGTTTGTGGGTTAAGGGTTTCATCATTGGACCATTCCTTAGCTATGATTTTGCTTCTTATCCTAGCCTGGAGCATAGCAGATCTCATCTTTGGTTTACCCTACTGCTTGGGAAAATCCTATTCCTTCTCTTTGAATAGTAAGAAATATGAGGGCAACTCTTTGGATTCTAGCATTTCCTTAGCCAATGGGGCAAAAATGCTCGAGATGGGATAGCACTATCATAGTTGAAGGTTCATGGTTTCCTGATTACTCCAGAATCTAGAATTGATCTTTACTGACAAGCAATGGGGAATGCTCCTCGTTTGCCATTCCTGACGAGCGATCCTAACTTGTAGCACTAGGCTATGATGGACATGGATCGGGCTCTAATTGATAGAGCCAGAGTTGGATTTTGAATTGATCTCCGATTAATAGAGACAAGGTTGACTTTAAACTGGTCTCTAATTGATAAAGATCATGATTGACATTGAATTGGTCTCTGATTAATAGAGATCAAGATTGACAGTCATGGACTGGGCTCTAATTGCTAGAGGCCAAGATTGCTTGAGTTGGGCTCCGATTGATAGAGGCCAAGGATGACAATCATGGATTGGACTCTAATTGCTAGAGATGATGGATTGATTGAGTTGAAATGACTAAAATTCTCTTCGATTCCTTCATGAAATGGAACATGGACCAGAGGTAATGGTTGAACAGGCCTAGAGGCTAACTCATGCTTACATTGAGTTCATATGAATGGAACCTTTCTTAGTTCCAACATGAATCGGAACCTGAACTGGAGTTGACGGTTGGACAAGCCTAGGGGCTAATTAAATTCGAATGAATGGAACTCTTCTTAGTTCCAACTGAATCAGAACTTGAACCATAGTTGATGGTTGGATAAGCCTAGCGGCTAAATGAATTCAGATGAATGGGACTCTTCGTAGTTCCCACATGAATCAGAACCTGAACCAAAGTTGATGGTTAGACCGGCCTAGTTGTCACACCCCAATTCTGCACTATTCAGAATGGTGTGATGAACCGCTAATAAACCAACGGTTCAACCAGGATCTCAAAAAGGCTATCCCCGCATTATCTAAACTTACACACATCCATAATCATAATCAGAGTAAATACACAATAGCGGAAGTCTTATAATAACATGAACTGAGATAAAAAATGATATCATTAATTTAATAGCAAATTATTCTGTTTTCAACTGAGACATAAATATTTAAATACCAAATACATGTCTTAATAAATCCAACAAAGAAACCTATAAAATATCTAATCAAATACACACGAGTTGCACTCGCAAGAGGAGTCGTGTGTATCCGCTTCAGCTTCAACCTCCATGGCTGCCACGTTCCCGTACGCAGACGCATTCATATAGTCTTCAACGGTATAACCTGCATCATCAACTAAAAATATTCGACGTCGAGGGGTGAGCACACATCACGGCTCAGTGAGTAGCCAAAACAATGCAACAATACATATGCATGCACATCAATATATATCTTTGGTCTGGTTTAAAGTTTGCAGTATGCTATAGAAAGGTTGAGGTAGCCAAAGGTCGCGTTTATTGACTCCGCCTTTATACACGAGTGTGTGACGTTACCCGAAGGTCACGTTTATCGTCAACTCACATGCACCCAATCATGAACATTATATAACAAATGTTACGTTTATTGCTATATAGTGCCATAACAACACGTAAGCCCCTGTTGGCGAGGGCTGCAAACCCGGGCTCGCAACTAACCAATCCTAATGCCAAACAATGTATCCAATGCCTCACCCCAAGCATCCCTCGGAATGTCCATAGAGATAGAGCTAAGGCCCCCGGTAGAGTCAGAGACTATAAGGACCGAGACCACCTCCCCTGATACTCTACGACATAATAGTTCTGCTAAAGTAATGGCGATACGATGATGCCAATGCACAAGACTTGAGTTAGAGATAGAGCTAAAGTGCTGAGACCCGCCAAAGGTTAACGTTTATTGACGTTCTCATCACACCTCCCCTGATACTCGCTTGAATCAAGCACATCAACCACACACAAACAAGCACATGCCTATTCCTATCATCATCATCATCATCATCATGTTATAAACGATAAAGTAAATATGCATGAACAAGTAATAGAAATATTGGATGGCATGCTGTATGCACATTACAAACATATTCGCATAGAATCAAGCATGGCATTGGACTCAAGAAATAGAAAACAGTTTATTATTAACCAATTTAGTTTGGAGTTAAGGTTCCTCACCTTAGCTTGCTACAAGATACTTTTCCAAGCTTTAGAATCACCTTTATAATGTTATTATATTGCTAGAAGACCTAACAAAGTCGATAAAATTTAATTAAAATTAATTCCAGATTTAAAAACCATTCTGTTAACTGAGGGTCGATGGGTCTATCGACCCTCCCTTCTTTCTGGACTTCCCGAATGCTGAGGGTCGATGGTCAGAAACACCTAGGGTCGGATGGCCTATCGACCCTCGGTGCACTTTGGTTCAATTTCCACTTTTAATCTATCCTTCGTGTTTGGGGTCCTATGTCTTGCTTCTACATTCCATTCAACACTCATTCCATGGTCTGAAACCATGAATCATCCTCCTAGATGACTTTCATGCATTCTCCTAGGGTTTTCCATGAAAACCTAACAATGGATGGATGGTTTGGGTTTCTCCGAGATCACTCTCTCTCCAGTAACTATCCTAAGGTCTGTAGAAACTCATGGAATTAGTATCCATACCTGAGAAGATTAATCTTTCTCTGCAACTCTTCTCCTTTTTGCTAGGTTCTCTTCCTTGCCTCTCTTCTTCCTCTTTTCCTTCTCCTCTCTTTCTCTCAATTCAATTAGGGTTGTGAAAGGAGTGAAAGTGGTTTAGGGACGTCCTTTAAATAGGCTATAAACACCCTAAAATAAGTCCCTTTGAGATTAGGAAGGAATCCAATCGAAAATCTTGAAGTTTCCTAGTTTCTATTTTCGGCAGGATCCGAGGGTCGATGGGAGGGTCGATGATCCCGTCGACCCTAGGGTCTTAAGTTGTCCGACCATCCCTTCAAAATTGAGGGTCTGACTCTTTGTTTTGGGAGGTCTGACCCTGCTTAGCTGGGTATGCGACCCTTCCCCTAATTTAAGTGTTTTTGGGTCGATTTGATAACTGGGATCTCGATCTCCTTCACGCCCTTGGTCCATTTGACTCGACCATGATGGGTGAACCTAGTTCAAGGTGGTAAGACCGGGTTAGATTGACACGGGTCTTACAACTCCCCCCAACTTATTAAAATTTCGTCCTCAAAATTGTACATACCTTCTGAATCAAATAAGTAAGGGTATTGCTTTCTCATAGAATTTTCTTCTTCCCATGTAATGTCTTCCATGTCTCTACTTTTCCAAGTGACCTTAACATAATAGATATCTCGGTTGTGTAGACGTTGAACCTTTCGGCTGGTGATTTCTATTGGTGTTACTTCAAACGTCAAATCATCAGTCAATTCTGGCAAATCCACTGTCAAGACATGTGTTGGGTCTTTGACATACTTATTCAATAGGGAAATGTGAAATACGTCATGCACACTTGACATAGATGGGGGTAGTGTTAATTGATAAGCCACTTTTCCACGCTTAGCTAGAATTTCATAAGGCCCGACATATCTTGGACTTAATTTTCCTTTCTGTCCGAACCTCTTCAATCCTTGCATAGGCGATACCTTCCGAAATACTTTATTACCTACGACGAACTCTAGATCTCTTCGTCGAGCGTCTGCATATTGCTTCTGACGATTTTGAGCTGTTCTCACCCTCTCCTTGATAATGTCGACCACTCGACAAGTCTCTTCAACAAATTCCGGTCCAAAAATACTACGTTCTCCAACTTCATTCCAAAACAAGGGAGTTCAACATTTCCTGCCATACAGTGCTTCATAAGCTGACATCTGTATAGTAGCCTGATAGCTGTTATTGTAAGCGAACTCGATCAATGGTAACTTTTCATCTCATGATCCCTTGAAATCAATTACACATGCTCGTAGCATATCTTCTAGAATCTGAATTGTATGCTCTGACTGTCCATCTATCTGTGGGTGGAATGCAGTACTGAACTTCAATGTTGTACCCATAGCCTTTTGCAGTCCTTCCCAAAATTTGGAAGTAAATCATGGATCTCTATCGGACACAATACTTTCTGGTACACCGTGTAACCGAACAATATTATCCACATAAAGCTTCGCTAACCTTTCCAGTGTATACTGATGTCGTATCGGTATGAAGCGAGCTGTTTTAGTCAGACGATCTACAATCACCCAAACTGCGTCAACTACTCGAGGAGTCAATGGTTGTCCCGTGACGAAGTCCATAGTGATGCAGTCCCATTTCCATGCTGGTTCCGGTAATGGCTGCAACAGTCTTGCGGGTCTTTGTCGTTCAGCCTTTACTTGCTGACA
Organism: Protea cynaroides; assembly: GCA_028583415.1. NCBI lineage: Eukaryota > Viridiplantae > Streptophyta > Magnoliopsida > Proteales > Proteaceae > Protea > Protea cynaroides. The sequence goes on along the minus strand of CM053275.1, from coordinate 63,564,314 downwards.
ATTTAGGCATTGAGACACGGACTTAGCTACATCTGCTTTCATTCCCCTCTACCAATATAATTTCTTCAGATCATGCTACATTTTTGTACTTCCAGGATGTATCGAATAGATGGTGGTATGGGCTTGTTTCATCAGTCGGTGTCTAATGTCCATACTTTCCTTTCGGTACACATATTCTTCCTTTGTATTTCAGTACTTTCTCGTCGTCCAAGGTGAACTCAGGGTTGGTCCTACCTTTCTCAATATCTTCTTGTACTGTCCTCAGATAAGGATCTGATTTGATAGCTGTCTTCACTTCGTCCACTATATCCGGTATAATATTCAATGCCGCAAACATATTCGAAAACCGATGAATAAACCCTTGGTTGGCTGATTCATCCGTCGTATCTATCACATACTGCTCGTTGCCGTGATTGAATACTATTCCGTTGGTACACATTGCTGCAGTCATGCTAACTTCTCCTTGAGATTTAATCACTGCTTTTCTGCTTAATGCATCCGTTACTACGTTCTCTTTTCCCGGATGATACTGGATATCACAATCATAGTCTTTCAATAGTTCCATCCATCTTCTTTGTCTCATATTCAACTCCTTCTGATTAAATAAATAAGTAAAACTTTTATGGTCCGACTTAATCTGGAATTTCTCTCCGTATAAATAATGTCTCCATATCTTGACAGAATGTACTATTGTCGCTAGCTCCAAATCATGAGTGGGATAATTTTTCTCATGTACCTTCAATTGTCTTGACGCATAAGCAATTACTTGTTCTCCTTGCATAAGCACACATCCTAGTCTCAATCCCGATGCATCAGTGTATAAAGTAAATGTCTGTCTTGGAACGGGAATGGTCAAAATCGGGGCGGATATCAATCTGGCCTTCAATGTTTGGAAGCTCTTCTCACATTTATCCGTCCATACAAACTTTTCACCTTTCTTGGTCAAACTGGTGAGAGGTACGGCAATCCGAGAATAGTCTTCTACGAATCTCCGATAATAACCAGCTAGACCCAGAAAACTTCTAATTTCTGAAATGCTCTTTGGTGCTTCCCACTTTACAATAGCCTCGATTTTGCTGGGGTCCACTTTGATTCCTTCGGCGGATACTACATGGCCTAGGAATGCGACTTCACTTAGCCAAAACTCGCACTTTGAAAATTTGGCATATAGCTTCTCTTTCCTTAACCGCTGTAGGGCTGCGTTTAGGTTCTTGATATGGGTTTCCTTGTCCTTGGAGTATACCAATATATCATCAATAAATACTATAACCGACATATCCAACATATCGTGGAAAACTCGGTTCATAAGTTCCATGAACGTTGCCGAGGCATTAGTTATTCCGAAAGACATCACCAAAAATTCATAATGTCCATATCTGGTCCTGAAAGCTGTCTTCGGAATATCCCCTTCTTTAATCTTCAGTTGATGGTAGCCTGATCGAAGATCGATCTTAGAAAATACTCTTGCTCCTTGTAACTGATCGAACAAGTCATCGATCCGAGGTAGTGGATATCGATTCTTGATTGTCAGTTTGTTCAACTCCCGATAGTCGATACATAATCGAACGCTACCATCCTTCTTCTTTACGAACAACACCGGTGCCCCCCATGGAGATATACTGGGTCGAATATAACCCTTGTCCAGCAGTTCTTGTAATTGCACTTTTAATTCCTTCAGTTCAGTAGGAGCCATTCTATAAGGTGCCTTTGATACTGGTGCGGCTCCAGGTATCAGGTCTATTACAAACTCTGTGGCACGATCGGGTGGTAATCCGGGTAGTTCCTCTGGAAATACATCAGGGTAATCCCGCACGACGTCAATGTCTTCCATTCGTGGTGCTTCCTTGGTTAGGTCGACCACTGATACTAGGTACCCGACTGCTCCCTTCTCAAGGCACTTCTTAGCCTTTACTACTGAAAGTATGAGCTTGCGTCTCCGGGGAAGTTTGGTTCCAGAGAAACTGAACTCTGCTCCTTCTTTGTCTTTGAATGTTAGCTTCTTCTCGGCGCATAACAGATTTGCAGAATGCCGAGCTAACCAATCCATTCCTAAGATGACATTGAAGTCTATCATCTCAAGTCGTATCAATGTTGCATCTAAAATCTGTTCCCCAATGAGAACTGGACATGGTCCATAACCTTTTTCTAATTCCACTTCTAACCCCATTGGTGACCGTACAAGTAATTTGTAGTCTAATGTCTTGATGGGTAAGTTTATCTTCTTTCCAAATGACACAGATATAAATGAATGAGTAGCTCCGGAATCGAAGAGTACTCTGGCGGGTACGCCATTTATAGGTACAATACCTGTGATTCATCTTTACTTAATCTACATGCTCATTCAATGTATTTATAAATTTAAGAGTTTCAATCATACCTGTGACCACATCGGGTGATGCGGCCGCATCCTCGGACGTAACAGCATATACACGTCCCTGATGGAATTGTTTCTTGGGCTTAGGGCACTCCCTTGCCATATGTCCCGGCTAGTTGCAGTTAAAACACTTCGGGGCTTCAGAATTTGGCTTTGGCTGAGGTTGAGCTGCTGGGGTAGTCTTGGTTGCAGCTTAAAATTCTGAGGACGGAAAGGCTTATACGTCCTGTTATTGCCTCCGTTGTAGGAGTTTCCGGCTGGCCTTTTGATGCCTTTGTTCTGAGTAAAATAACTCTCTTTTTCGCTCGATTCAATCACTCGAGCGATCTGGACAGCTTCATTATAAATCTTCTTTTCTAAGCCCAGAACATGTTCTCTTATGCTTCCTCTCAGTCCCGTGACAAACCTACGGGTTTTGGTTTCTTCCTCTTGCATACTCCGTGGTGCGAAGAAAAATAGCTCTTCATAACGCTGTTGGTACACATCCACTGACATCTGTCCCTGATAAAGACTCGGGAACTCCTTCTCCATCGAATCTCCTAAGCTCCGTGGAAAATATTTCTCAAAGAAAGCTTCTTTATATATAACCCAAGTCAGTAGGGCATGCTTAGTCAATAGATAGGTCTGGGTCGATTTCCACCAATGATGTGCGTCGCCTTTGAGCATGAAGGTGGCACACAATACTTTCTCCTCTTCTGTGATAGTCATCATCGAAAAATTTCTTTCCATCTCGTCTATCCGGTGGTGCTGGCCATAATGGATCAGACGGTTTGCCATTAAATTCCCTGGGTTTCATCTTCAAAAACCTCCCGACCAGTCGAGAGTGATCCATCTGAGTTTGATATGCCCCAAACATATGGGGTGGATACTGATAATTAACCTGTGCTGCTTCCGGAACCTGCACTGGAATCTATGCAGCAGTTTGTTGAGGTGTCTGATGGACTGGGTGGTTACCCACCGGTGCCGCACTGGCTTGTCCCGTGTGCATGGGTGCAGCCTGAGTAGTTTGAAACATAATGCCCATGACAACTTGCATCTGGGCCTGTGCGTGTTGCATATGTTGTAGCTGCTGAGCTAGGTTCATAACCACAGTTGCTAGCTCCGGTGGTAGAGGTGGCAAATTTGTAGGGTTTACCGGTTTTGGATTTCCCGGTGCATGGTTATTCTCTTGACTAGTCTCCTCCACTGGTGGTGGTGGTGGGACTGCATTTCGGCTCTCTCTGGTTACTCTTCTTCGAGACATATTTTCCTTTTGAGATGGGTGGTGCTTGAAAATCATCAAAATCAGTGAGAATTCATTTATACTTCATGTAGGCATGCTAACTGATATAAAATTCAAAATCCTCAATTCATTCTGTGAAAAATACTGTCTTTTCTATGTAGGGTCGATGGTGAGGGTCGATGGTATGTCCGACCCTTGGTATCCGACCCTGGGAATGACCTGTTCTTCCCGAGAGCGGAGGGTCGATCCGAGGGTCGATGGTGTCAGTTGAATTGTCCGACCCTCGGACCAAAAATCAGATTTTTAAGCTCCGATTCTGGGTCATTTCTCACTATTCCTCCTCCGTTTCGACTCGTCTCTACTCTCTAAGTTGCTACAGTGCCACTCTACTGTTTTTGGTTGGTTTAACTCCGGGTTTCGACATCCACGTCATCCTTACAGGTATGTCTTCCCGTTTTTACCTGTTTTTAGGTTTTCTTTTCTAGGTTTTTGCCCGTTTAACTCATATTTTTCAAATTAAACTTTTTCCAACTGTAAAAATTTGATTTTTATTGGGGGCTTTTGTTATTGGTGTCTCGAGGAACGAAAGCCCTCAAAAATTTTTGAGTTTCATCGGTTGGTTATCGAAGAACTTGAAATTTTCTCTTTTTGCCCTAATTTGTCGACATTTTTGATTTTTCTTGAATTTCTTCAAATTGGACATCGTCAGTTAAAATTTCCAACTACATGTGGGTTGTAGGATATGTTTTAACCTACGTAAGTTCTCATACCTACTTATATGGTGAGAATTTGAGGTTTTCTGGTCAACTTACGTCACTATTAAATAAATTTTGGATTTTTATCCTACTAACTCCTTGTTTCTTTTCTCTTTCTTATTTTGCAGATACTATGGCCCGTACCAAAGTACCCAGGGTGTGTGATCCGCTTTGCTTCCGTTCGAATGAAGCCGAGGCACAGTATGCTGACTATGCCCGTAAGAAGGTTGAAGGGGTTGCATGGTGAACTTGGCTGAGCTAGCCTTGTTCAATGTAGAGGGAGCGTTTGGTGATATGGGGTGGCTCCCTGTCATCACATACGACGCGTGCACATGTCCAGACTTGGTACGCCAGTTTTATTGTAATCTCCAGGTGGTGGGGAATTACAATGATGTTGAGCACGGTCAGGAGTTGCGCATCACCGCTACGTCAAGGGGGTGCGCATTTCCTTTGATTATCGGCAGCTAGCCGATCTGTTGGGCATTCCCTATGATGGCCCCATGGTGTACCGTGTGCGTCGGGAGAGCCACGCTTGTTGAGATGGAGATGCGGGCGAGATCGACAACCGGTTGCTCCGTCTTGATCGATGGCGGATGAGAGCTTGTTACTTGCGTCCCAACTCCACGGGTCTTCCGCAAGATTATCCAACATAATCTGATCCCGCATAGTGGGAACTATGAGAGGGTCTCTCGGTGACACGATTCTTGATCTACGGTATATGCACTCGACGGCCCGGTCTCGCCTACCTTACATCATCATGCGGACGATGATTAGTGCTACATTGTCCGGTCATAGGGGAAATCTACCCTATGGACGCATGATTACGAGTGCTACCGACCCGTCCGGGGGTGGATCCCGGTAGATGAGAAAATCCAGGAGAAGACCTTCTCGTTGCCTCTAGATTGGGAGGCTATCTGCAAGATGGGGCTGCGAGATGCTGAGGTTAGCGATGAGGAGAGGAACGCGATGGTGCGCCCTCACACTAGGGTCGAGATGGCTGATGCTGAGGCTGCTGCTGCTGCTACTAGAGCTCGTGTCGATCCGGTCGACAATGACGATCGTATGTATATGGACGTCGACTCGATACCACCGCCATCACCCATACATGAGGCTAGAGTAGGTACATCTTCTGCGACGGCTGGTCCTTCCCATTCGACTGATCCTTCACTTCCACCTTCAGCCATGATGGAGATGCTGCAGGAGATCAGGAATGCTCAGCACAGATCTGATCTGAGGATGGAGGGAGTTGCTAGATGCTCAGCGTATGAGGGTGGATGAGCTGTTATCGGTCCAGCGGGCGACTGATAGGAGGGTAGCCGACCTAGCAGCTAGTCTCCAGACGACCCAGACCCAGGTGGCCTGGTTGACTAGAGTCTATGCTGAGAACTATGACCAAAATCATGAGGCACCGCCTCCTCCTTCACCTCCAGCTTCTTGATTGTACCATATTTTTCTTGTACTATAGAGTAATTGTCCGGGTTGTGGACTGTACTCTGCTTTCATTATATATATATGTTTTGTTTCGCTCTCATTGTTATGTAAACTTGTTTCTCTTTTTAATAGATGCATTATTCTCTTTTAGATTTTGTCTCAAACATCACTGGTGCTTACAATGTGTTAATATTACTGTTTTTATTTTTATCCTATCTCAGTTCACAATTGTGTTGAATGTATGCTAGTTTAGCGGACAAGGCCGGAGATGCTCTGATACCAAGTTGACACACCCCATTTCTGCACTATTCAGAATGGTGTGATGAACCGCTAATAAATCAATGGTTCAACCAGGATCTCAAATAGGCTATCCCCGCGTTATCTAAACTTACACACATCCATAATCATAATCAGAGTAAATACACAATATCGGAAGTCTTATAATAACATGAACTGAGAACTAAAATGATATCATTAATTTAATAGCAAATTATTCTATTTTCAACTAAGACATAAATATTTAAATACCAAATACATGTCTTAATAAATCCAACAAAGAAACCTATAAAATATCTAATCAAATACACACGAGTTGCACTCGCAAGAGGAGTCGTGTGTATCCGCTTCAGCTTCAACCTCCATGGCTGCCACGTTCCCGTACGTAGACGCATTCATATAGTCTTCAACGGTATAACCTGCATCATCAACTAAAAATATTCAACGTCGAGGGGTGTGCACACATCACGGCTCAGTGAGTAGCCAAAACAATGCAACAATACATATGCATGCACATCAATTTATATCTTTGGTCTGGTTTAAAGTTTGTAGTATGCTATAGAAAGGTTGAGGTAGCCAAAGGTCACGTTTATTGACTCCGCCTCTATACACGAGTGTGTGACGTTACCCGAAGATCACGTTTATCGTCAACTCACATGCACCCAACCATGAACATTATATAACAAAGGTTACATTTTTTGCTATATAGTGCCATACCAACACGTAAGCCCCTGTTGGCGAGGGCTACAAACTGGGCTCACAACTAACCAATTCTAATGCCAAACTGTGTATCCAAGGCCTCACCCCAGCATCCCTCGTATTGTGCATAGAGATAGAGCTAAGGCCCCCGGTAGAGTCAGAGACTACAAGGACCGAGACCACCTCCCCTGATACTTTACGACATAATAGTTCTACTAAAGTAATGGTGATACGACGATGCCAATGCACAAGACTTGAGTTAGAGATAGAGCTAAAGTGCTGAGACCCGCCAAAGGTTAACGTTTATTGACGTTCTCATCACACCTCCCCTGATACTCGCTCGCATCAAGCACATCAACCACACACATACAAGCAGATGCCTATTCCTATCATCATCATCATCATCATGTTATAAAAGATAAAGTAAATATGCATGAACAAGTAATAGAAATATTGGATGGCATGCTGTATACACATTACAAACATATTCGCATAGAATCAAGCATGGCATTGGACTCAAGAAATAGAAAACAATTTACTATTAACAAATTTAGTTTAGAGTTAAGGTTCCTCACCTTAGCTTGCTACAAGATACTTTTCCAAGCTTTAGAATCACCTTTATAATATTATTATATTGCTAAAAGACCTAACAAAGTCGATAAAATTTAATTAAAATTAATTCCAGATTTAAAAACCATTCTATTAACTGAGGGTCGATGCTAGGGTTGATGCTAGGGTCGATGGTTCTATCGACCCTCCCTTCTTTCTGGACTTCCCGAATGCTGAGGGTCGATGGTCAGAAACACCTAGGGTCGGATGGCCTATCGACCCTAGGTGCGACCCTCGGTGCACTTTGGTCCAATTTCCACTTTTAATCTATCCTTCGTGTTTGGGGTCCTATGTCTTGCTTTTACATTTCATTCAACACTCATTCCATGGTCTGAAACCATGAATCATCCTCCTAGGTGGCTTTCATGCATTCTCCTAGGGTTTTCCATGAAAACCTAACCATGGATGGATGGTTTGGGTTTCTCTGAGATCACTCTCTCTCCAATAACTATCCTAAGGTCTGTAGAAACTCATGGAATTAGTATCCATACCTGAGAAGATTAATCTTTCTCTGCAACTCTTCTCCTTTTTGCTAGGTTCTCTTCCTTGCCTCTCTTCTTCCTCTTTTCCTTCTCCTCTCTTTCTCTTAATTCAATTAGGGTTGTGAAAGGAGTGAAAGTGGCTTAGGGACGTCCTTTAAATAGGCTATAAACATCCTAAAATAAGTCCCTTTGAGATTAGGAAGGAATCCAATCGAAAATCTCGAAGTTTCCTAGTTTCTATTTTCGGCAGGATCCGAGGGTCGATGGGAGGGTCGATGATCCCGTCGACCCTAGGGTCTTAAGCTGTCCGACCCTCCCTTCAAAACTGAGGGTCTGACTCTTTGTTTTGGGAGGTCCGACCCTGCTTAGCTGGGTATGCGACCCTTCCCCTAATTTAAGTATTTTTGGATCGATTTGATACCTGGGATCTCGATCTCCTTCACGCCCTTGGTCCATTTGACTCGACCATGATGGGTGAACCTGGTTCAAGGTGGTAAGATCAGGTTAGATTGACATGGGTCTTATACTAGTGGCTAATTAAATTCAAATGAATGGAACTCTTCTTAGTTCCAACATGAATCAGAACTTGAAACACAGTTGATGGTTGGCCAATGGAACTCTTCTTATTTCCAACATGAATTAGAACCCTAACCAAAGTTGATGGTTAGATAAGCCTAGTGGCTAATTGAATTCAGATGAATGGAACTTTTCCTAATTCTGACATAAATCAGAACCCTAACCAAAGTTGGTGGTTGGATAACCCTAGTGGCTAATTGAATTCAGATGAATGGAACTTTTTCTAGTTCCGACATGAACCGGAACCCTAACCAAAGTTGATGGTTGGATAAGCCTAGTGGCTAATTGAATTCAGATGAATGGAACTTTTCCTAGTTCCGACATGAATCAGAACCCTAACCAAAGTTGATGGTTGGATAAGCCTAGTGGCTAATTGAATTCAGATGAATGGAATCTTTTCTAGTTTCGACATGAACCGGAACCTAAATAGGAGGTAAAGGGTGAAAAAGCCTAGGGGCCAAATTTCTCCTCCACTCTAGCATGATCATGAAGTGATGATTGAACCTGCCTAAGTGTTAAACCTTTCTTTAATTTTGAGATGAACCGAAAATGGTGGTTGAATCTGGGGCTGAATATTTCTTTTAATTTGATATGAACTGGATCTGCCTAGGGGCTGAATCTTTCCTTAATTCTGGATGAATCGAAATGATGATTGGACCTACCTAGGGGTTGAATCTTTCCTTAATTCAAAGGTGAATCAGGAAAGGTGATTGGACTTACCTAGGGGCTAAATCTCTCCTTAAGTCAGAGGTGAATTGAGAACGGTGATTGGATTTTCCAAGGCATTGAAACTCTCCTTAATTATGAGATGAATTGAGAACAGTGATTGGATTTTCCTAGGGGCTGAATATTTCCTTAATTCATAGATGAATCGAGAACTATGATTGGATTTGCCTAGGGGCTAAATCTTTCCTTAATTCAAAGGTGAATAAGGATGGGTAATTGGACTTACCTAGGGGCTAAATCTCTCCTTAATTCTGAGATGAATTGAGAACAGTGATTGGATTTGCCTAAGGGCTGAATCTTTCCATAATTCAGAGATGAATCGAGAACTATGATTGGATTTGCCTAGGGGATGAATCTCTCCTTAATTCAGGGGTGAATCGAGAACTATGATTGGATATGCCTAGGGGCTGAATCTCTCCTTAATTCAAAGTTAAATCGAGAACTATGATTGGATTTGCCTAGGGGCTGAATCTCTCCTTAATTCAGAGATGAACTTATGATATTTGAGTAAGCCCAAGGACTAACTGTATGGGAATAATGTAAAATTTTTCAGGTATAGGTGCTTGTTGCTGCCTAAACTGAATGCTCTATTGGACCAGATTGGCTGAGTTACTAATTGTGTTCCCAAATCTGGTTGCCTTCTTTCTTACACAATTTGATGTTCAATAAAGATCTAGATTCATGACTTCCATTGATTCATTTAGAAAGATAACATGGATGGATCTCAAGGTGGGAGATCAAGACAATTCCCTAGTTGTAGGGTCCTCTCACCCTAAAAGGGTGGATATGGTTGCAGATTGATTCATTTTTCCAAAGGCATTGAAACTCAATGGAGAAATATCAAGATTCTAGACATCTAGAGGAATGGAAGAAGTCACATTCACAATCAAAGATGACTTAACCAAACAAAGTTAGCTCCCTCATAAGGGCCATTGGGTAATATTATCCGAGTTAATTTAGTTGAATTTGGTTAAGCCATGTGTTCGGTCTTGGGACCTCGTGATTCCAAAAATGGATAATCAATGGTACCAAGGTCTGGCCACTTGGGTTACCGAATTTAATGAAATTAAAATGGATATATTAATCCATTGTCCTTATTAGGGATGGTTAGCAAAAGTGGTTCATGGATGAACAAACTAATAAATTTCTTCTTGACCATGGTATCTATGTCTTGACAGGGATTTTCTACTTGTTTTTCGAAATTGACGTGTTAACAATGAGAGATTCGACACATTGAGCTTACTTAATGGAGGGTGTATAGTGACCGTCCACTATGATGTGGAACAGGTGTATACATACCTCATACTCCCAATGGGTGAGAGTTCAAGATGCAAATCGTGTAGATTTTAACATGTTGACCAATCGAGGACAAAAATGGACAGAAATTCGACTTCTCGAACATGGATGTCATGGTTAAGCAGATTTTACTGGGTCGGTTCAGGGATGAACCAAAAATAACAATCATTGGGCTATAATCTGGGTTAGGATAGAAAAGGCCACCTTGACAAGGACGGGGTAACCTATCACCGAATGCACAATGAATAATGGGCCTCCAATCCCTTTATATACTATGTTGCAAGAATCAAGCTACTTGGAGTAGCATAACACATTCCCAGGTGGACCCAAAAAACGCTCGTTAGAGGCTGCTCGCTGGTCATGATCTCACAAAGTACAGGCCAAGGTTGTGTGTTTCGCCTAGCGGGCTGCCACATATGCATGGGACCCGGTTCGACTACTCGCACGAATGTGTTACTGAACCCATTTCCCCCCAAAATAATATTATACAAGCATAAATATAGTATCCTAAGAGCTAGCATCCAATTCACACAAAAAAAGTTCTCATTAAGGAGTCTGACGTTTACATCCCCAGTGAAGTCGTCACTGTGAGGACAAAGATGGAATTCTTGGGAAGTCGTGACCTAGATTAAGGTCTCGGACCCTAGAAATGTAAAAATCTCACCCCAAGGTAAGGCTTCGATTGACTCATGACCCTTAGATTGGATTTCTGGTCCATCAGAGATTGGCTAAGCGTCAGGTTACGGTTATGGGAAGGGATTTCGCACCCAAACCGCCCGATCAAAATCGATCTCCTATGCCTTTCCTATGCTAGACTCTATCTATTAAACCAAACCAAACTAAGTGGTTTGATATCATTGAACCAAATCTGTATCCATCAGATTGCCTACGTATTATGGAATTATTCTGAAAATCAGGTTTATCATCGTAGTTCAGGTGTGATTAAAGTTTATGATTGTAATTTATGCTTGTCCATGATTAAGTTCATTGTTCAAGTTGAAGTTTATGCTTGAAAGGCTGAGAAACCCAATGGGTTAGGATCTGAATAGTCCATGTGGACTGATTGATAGTCCTAGTAGATCTATGGGTAACCCTATTTGGGTCAAAATATGGATAACCCTATTTGGGTTGGAATATGGATAACCCTATCTGGGTTGAAAATATGGATGGATATCCAAGTGGATCTATGGATAGTCCGAGTGGACTAAGGTATGGATCCGAATTTAGGATTATCCCAAATGGCATACGTATCTTAGGGTTTGACCTAGGAATCAGAATCCGCATAGTTTGGACATGATGGGTAGATATCCTAGTGGATCTATGGATAGTCTGAGTGGACTAAGGTGTGGATCCAAATTTGGGTTTCTCCTAAATGGCCTACGTATCCTAGGGTTTGCCCTAGGAATCAGAATCCGCATAGTTCGGACGATGAAATAACTTGTTCTGGGTTAATGATTGAGAACCTATTCTAGGTTAAGGATTGAGAACCTATTCTAGGTTAAGGATTGAGAACCTATTCTAGGTTTAGGATTTATAACCTATTCTAGGTTTAGGATATGCTAAGGGGCAAAATCATCATGAATTATCCTTTTCATCCTAAGTTCTAATTTTGGAAGATTTAGCAAAGCATTCTCTTTCTTTATTAAGATTTTTATTATTTTCCATTATGCCCTTCCCAAGAATGCGGGTGCCTAAATGCACGTCACCACACCTAATATGTTTTCTAGGTGTACATATATGGAAGTTCGACTAGGGTGCAACATAAATTAAATTATTGTAAAAAATAAATTATTCAACTATATATGGCATATAACATATTTATGGCAAGAAATACACATATAGTAAGATTATGAAAATCTCCCTAATATGGCATGCATTGCAAATATGGCAAGAACCTATATGACTATATATAATATGCTATTTTCTAAGCATGGCAAGACTTAATATGGCAAGATCTAATATGCATCTATATATCAATATGGTAAGTTCCAATCATAGAATGCAAATATGGAATGAATTTTTCGAAAAAAGGTAAGATCTTATATGCTATTTTCTAAGCATAGTATGGCTTAAAAATGGTAAGAAATCAATGTATGCATCTATATATCAATATGGTAAGTACCAATCATAGAATGCAAATATGGCATGAATTTTTCAAAAAAAAGATAAGATCTTATATGCTATTTTCTAAGCATAGTAAGACTTAAAAATGGTAATTATCAAGATTTTGTTAAATATGGTAAAAATATATTTATTCTACCAAATATAGTAACACATGGAATATGGAAAATATGGTATGCATAATCCAATCAAAGCATATGAATGCTCCAAATGTAGCCATTTATCCAAATATGGTAGAATTCATTCAAGCAATCAATTGCATGTAACAATGAATGAGATCAATGAAACTTTTTTTTGAAAAGTGCAAAATTATCAAAAACATATGTTCAATGTTCTTTGAAAATATTGTAATTGTTATAAAGACATTTGGAAATATTAATGACTCAAAACTGTCAAAATTGTGACACAAGGTTTCAAATAATGGACAAAACTATGAACTGCATTCAGATTCTGTCATATTACACAAGAATGATCATAAGTAGGTCTTATTTAACTCAAATCAAGCTCAATTTTTTTTCACAGAAATATGACACAACATGTTATATTGCATATAAAGGAGTCAAATCCCAACAGAGAGTAAAAATAGGTCAAAGATATGCCCTAAGACCAGATATGTGCACTGGTCAATTCTGTTCCAGATTTTTTACCAGTTGCACCATAAATTCCGAATAAAATCTTATACTTATTAAAAATTAAATCCAGATATATGTTCAAGTAGAAAACTATCTAATCTAAAATTTCATTAAGAAAAACAAGTGAAAACAGAATATTTTCTTTGTGAAAAATGATTCTTTTTAATCATGCAATTCAGTACATCCTGATAGATTCTAAATCAGAGCACTATGCACTTAAAAATCGATCAATTCAATTAAAAATCAAAAAAATACAACACTAGTGTCATTTTTGAGAAGAATTTTGTATCTAAAAAGTTCATATGAAGTTTAGTACCTAATTATGGCCATAAGACCCTTGTCTAGAGACTTTTTGATAAGGGATTGCATTATATCAGAATTAAAGAGCAATGTCAAAGATGAATTTTTTGATATACTTTCTCAATTCAAAATGGAACTAAATTTATAGGGTAGTCTTCTAACATATTAGAGAGACTCTAATAAAAATGTGGGCTTCAAAATCTACGAAAAAATACATGTGATGCACGTCCGAAGTTTGAATCCTAAATCTGGAAATTTCAGATTAGAAAACCACTTTATGAAACTTATCAAAACATCAAATATCATCATATAGCATTCAAAACTTCATCATTGAATAGTTTAGATAAATTATTATTCATAAAAAATGCTAGACATAGGCATCCTAGCATTAATATGCATGCAATAGAGTATTCTTGATCGAGATTTCAAGGAAATTATCCTTTTTCAAGCAAAATTGGCATTCGAGCATTCTAATGACCTTTAAATTTTTTAGGGTACTAACCTTGTGCTCGAATCGAGTGAAACCATCGATGTAGGATGTCTGGAGATCGTATCAAGCTCTTTGAATGCGAATCCTCCTGCTCTTTTTTTTATTCTCTCTCTCTTCTCTTTCTCTCTTTTCTTCTTCTCTTTTCTTTCTTTCTCTTCTTCTTCTCTCTTCTTTCTCCCTCTCTCAAGTTTTCTCTCTTACCCACGTTCTCTCTCTCCTTGTGGTCTGAAAAAGAAACCCCCACTCTCTTCTCTTGGCCTATTTATGCTTTTTCTCTTCTCTTCTAGAAGATCTTTCTTTCCTTTTCTTCTTTTTCTAGAAAAATCCTTTTTTTTTCCTTTTTTCTTCTTTCCTTTCTTCTCTTCCTTCCCTTTTCACTTCTCTCTTCTCTCTTCCCCACATTTTTTCTCTTTTCTTCTTCTAGAAAATACTCTCATATTCTTTCCTTCTTCTCTCTTCCGTCCTTTTCCTCTTTTTCTTCTAGAAAATCTTTTCTTTCCATTTTTTTCTCTTTCCTTTCTTCTCTCTTTCACACGTTTATTCTCCTTCATTTCTTTCCTTTTTCTCCTTCTTCTTCTAGAAAATCTCTTCTTTCTTTCCTTCTCTCTTTCCTTTTTCTAGAAAATTCCTTATCTCTTTCCTTTCTTTCTTCTTTCCTTTTCTTATTCCTTCCTTTTTTTTTTCTTTCTCCCTCTCTTTTCACGTTTTCTTTTTAAAAAACATTTCCCTTTTTTTTTTCTTCTTTTTTTATTTTTCTTTCCTTCCTCTTTCCTGCCTTTTTTTTCTTCTTTCTCCCTCTCTCTTTCGCGTTTCCTTTCTAGAAAACATGAAAGAGAGATCATTTTTTTGTTTATTTCTCTCTCTTTCCTTTTTTCTTTCTCCCATTCTCTTTTCCATGGCCTCTCTTTCCTCTCTCTTTCTACGCCCTCTCTTTCCTTTCTCTTTCCTATAATATATATGCATATATATATATATATATATATATATATATATAAATGTATTAATATATCGATAAGATATATATATTTATATATATATATATATTATATACAATAATATATTATACATTATACACATATAAAATAAATGCATGCATATGGACTAACATAACTTAGTCTGGATTGGACTGAGCTGGGCCGGGCTAGGTTAGACTAAGCTGGATTAAGCTCGTTTGGATCAAAGTTGATATTTCCTAGTCCATTTTTGTCACCCTTCCATATGGAATTTTCTTATAGCATCTATTCCAAATTTTCTACATTCACTTTGTAGAACATTAAAAATGAGGAATATTAGAACTTGAATCACCTCATTTGGAAATAAAATGGCCAAATTATGAATTTCTGAAGTTTAAATAGGTCAATTATCGATAATTTGGCTGACCATTCAGCATGGGTCCTTCTTGAACTTCTACCAGAAATCCATTATGTCTACTTTGTAGAGTACTTAAAATAGAATACAATGAAACTGAAATTACCTGATTTGGATATGGGGTGACCAAAATATGAATTTTTAAAGATTAAATGACAATTTCTATGTGTAATTTTGCATGGGACCCATTGGAGACTTCTACCCAAGATTTTTTTTATGTCTACTTTGTAGAACATCACAAATGTAGAATAATGGCCTTGGAATCATCTGAATCCGACGTAGAACGACAAAGATATGAAGCTTTAAAATTTTAATGATAATTTTGCATGAAAGTTTGCATGGGGCCCACTGGTGACTTCTACTTGGAATTTTTTCACGTCCACTTTGAAGAGGACTGAAAATAAGGAATATTATCCTTTGAATCATCTGATTCTGATATTAGATGACCAAGATATGATGATTTGAAGTTTAAATTATAATGCATGCATTATACAATAATTATGTAAATACCCTTGCACTTCAAACTGCGATATCTTCCTTGTTTAATGTCAGAATTTGATGATTCTGGTCTCATTTCGATGATAATTTCACGACTTATACATCCAAGTAGGTAATAGCCCATGACCCTGCTATGGGGTTCATTGGAGAAACACAAACCCTTGGGTTAAAAGTTAGAAACCTGCCATATTGGATCATTTATGTTGAGGGTGCCAAAAATGGGGTGCTTACAATAATACCTTCTCTTCTTCATTTATAGTCATCATCATAAAGTTTCTCTCCATCTCATCAATCCAGTGAGCTGGCCAAAATGAATCTGATGGCTTGTCTGTAAATTCCTTTGGCTTCAACTTCAAGAAATGTTCGATCAGTCTGGAGTGATCAAGCGGATACTGTACATATGCTCCATACATAGACGGTTGGTACTGATAATTACCTTGGTTATACCAGCCTTGTAGTGCTTCAAGGTTTGACACTTGGCCTTGTACTACTGGTGTTTGTGGTGCTTGGGGTACAGTGCTGCTACCACCAGGTGCCGTACTAGCTTGTCCTGCAGGTAGAGATCTTGTGTTTACAGTTGGAAAAGCAATTCCCATAGCAGCTTGTAGGTTGGCTTGCACTTGCTGTATATGCTGCATTTGTTGTGCCAAATTCATCACCGTGGTAGCCAAATCCGTAGGTGGTGCAGGTAGGCTGGTTGGGTTGGCTTGGGTGTGCACATTCTGAGGTGCAGCATTTTAAGCTCCAATATTTCCTTCCTCTCCTTGCTGACCTTCATTGTCATTGGTCTCCATAGGTGGTGGAGATGGGTTTGCATTCCATCTCCTTCTACTTACTCTGCGTCCAACCATTTAAACTCTTGGTTGAAAGGTACTTGGATAGGCCGTACATGTGAGACATGATATGATGGTAGTATTGGGTTAGTCTCACAATGGAAAGCGAGAAAAAAACAAGATTAATAGGCAAAAGTTCAAACATAATCAAAATGCAGACAACAGTCAGTCATATGGTCGATGGCCTACGATCGCATGTTGTGCAACCTTCAAAATGTTCAAAACATACCAAGACCATATGGTCGTCCTTACCGTTGATCATACGGTCGATGGTTTTGGTCGAATTGTTCGACCGTATGATTCAAGATCAGGTTTTTAAACCTATTTTTTGAAAATTTTCCCTCTTATACTCCTTCTTCCTCCTATGGTCTCTTCTCAACTTGCCACCAGTGAGTTGCTACAGTGTCGGCCATACAAACTTGGTGATTTTTCCATCGATCAACATCCATCACTCCATTCCTTGAGTTATGTTCTCTACTTTTCTCAATTTTTAAGCTTTCATACCTAGGGTTTTTACTATTTGTAGGGTTTTCTTCTAATTAATATTTTTCTGGCCATAAAAATATAATTTTTTTTGAGGGCTTTTGCTATTGGCCGCCCAATGGATGAAAGCCCTCAAGAAAATTTGAGTTTCATCGGTTAGTTTAGTAGAAACTTGAAAATTCCCATTTTGACCTAAATTTTGGGGTTTTTCTGATTTTTCAAAATTTCATCAAATTTGATGTACCTAGTTTAAATTTCCGATTGTATGAGCCTTACAGGATGGTTTGGGACCTATGTAAGTCCACCTGCCCAAATGTTTGGGTGAAAAGTGAGGATTTTTTCATTTTACGTTGTTATGCTGTCAAATTTTCAAATTTATCTAACTTGTTTTTCTCATTTTCTTCTCTTGTAGTTTTCATGGTTCGCACAAAAGTTCCTCGAGTTCATGACCCACAACTCTTCAGGTCCATTGAAGCAGAGGTGCGATATCCTTGGTTTGACCGAAAGAAAGTGGAAGGGGGTTGATGCGTGAACCTAGCCCATTTAGCCCTGTTTGATGTGGAAAGGGAGTTTGGTGATATGGGCTGGTTTCCAGTGATCTTGTACGAGGCTTGCACTCGCTTGGACTTGGTCAAGCAGTTTTACTGTCACCTACAGGTAGAGGGTGACTAAGAAGATGTTGATAGGGGTAGAGAGCTTCGTATCACCAGCTGGGTGAAAGGGGTTCAGATCTCTTTTAACTGTCAGGAGTTGGATGATCTCTTAGGCATTTTCAACAATGGTCAGTTGGTTTACTGTGCACCCAAGGAGCCATAATTTCTGTCTACATAGGTACGTACAACAATAGATAATCAGATTCTCTGGGATGACCGCTGGGAGATGAAAGCAGTCAACCTTCGTCCAGAGCCATGGGTCTACTGTAAGATTATCCAGCATAATCTTATTCCCCAAGACGGACACTACGAGATGGTCCTGTAGCTAACTCAGTGCCTGCTGTACTGTATCTATACTAGGCAGCCTGTCTGCCTCCCATATATTATTTTTTAGACTATGCACAGAGCTACGTTGCCTGACTTGAGAGGTAACTTGCCCTATGGGCGGCTGATCTCCACCTTGCTCGCTTAATAATTCCAGCCATTTTCTTTGTCTCATGTTTAACTCTTTCTGATTAAAAAGATGAGTGAGACTCTTATGATCTGATTTAATCTGAAATTTCTCTCCATACAAATAATGTCTCCATATCTTAATAGCATGTACTACTACTGCTGATTCCAAGTCATGAGTGGGATAATTCTTCTCATATGTCTTTAATTGTCTTGAGGCATACGCAATTACTTGTTCTCCTTGCTAAAGCACACATCCTAAACCTAACCCAGATGCATCAGTGTACAAGGTAAATGGTTGTCCTGGGATCAGAATAGTCAAGATGGGAGCTGATATCAATCTAGCCTTTAATGTTTGAAAACACTCTTCACATTTATCGGTCCGAACAAACTTTTCTCCTTTCTGTGTCAGATTGCTGAGAGGTACGGAGATTCTAGAGTAATCTTCCACAATTCATCGATAATAACCAGCTAAGCCGAAGAAACTTCTGATTTCTGCAACATTCTTAGGTGCTTCACATTTCACAATGGCTTCAATTTTGCTAAGATCCACTTTAATTTCTTCAGCGGATACAACATGGCCTAGAAAGTGACTTCATTTAGCCAGAATTCACACTTTGTAAATTTGCGTAAAGCTTCTCTTTTCTTAGTCGCTGCAAAGGGACACTTGGATTTGTGACATGAGTTTCTTTCTCCTTAGAGTAGACTAGTATGTCGTCAATAAATACAATGACTGATGTATCCAACATATCTTGGAATACCCGATTCATGAGTTCCATAAAAGTTACGGGTGCATTAGTCAATCCGAAAGACATGACTAAAAATTCATAATGTCTATATCTGGTTCTGAATGCTGTCTTCAAAATATCACCTTCCTTAATCTTCAACTGATGGTATCCTGACCGAAGATCAATTTGGAGAACACTTTGGCACCATGCAACGGATCGAAGAAGTCATCGATCCGAGGCAACGGGTATCGATTCTTGATTGTAAGCTTATTCAATTCTCGATAATCTATACATAGTCGAATGCTACCGTCCTTCTTTTTTACGAACAATACTGGCGCCCCCCATGGTGATATGGTGGGTCTGATATAACCCTTGTCCAGTAATTCATATAATTGTACCTTCAGTTCCTTCAGTTTAGTAGGAGCCATTCGATAAGGTGCTTTCGATACTGATGCGGCTCCCAGTATAAGATCTATAACGAACTCTATCGCTCGGTCGGTTGGTAGTCTTGGTAGTTCCTCAGGAAATACATCCAAAAATTCACGCACAAGACCAATATCCTCCATTCGTGGTGCTTCCTTGGTGAGGTTGATCACGGATACTAGATAACCAATTCCTCCTTTCTCGAGGCATTTTCTAGCCTTCAATGCAGGGAGAATGAGTTTTCGTTTACGGGGATGTTTGGTTCCCATAAAATTAAACTCTGCTCCTTCCTTGTCATTAAATGTCAGTTTCTTTTTCGCACATAATAGGTTTACAAAGTGTCGAGCTAACCAATCCATTCCCAAGATAATGTCAAAGTCTGCCATCTTAAGTTAAATTAAGGTTGCACCCAAAATCTTCTCACCGATAAGAACTGGACATGGTCCATAACCTTTGTCTAGTTCCACTTCTAATCTCATAGGTGATCGTACAAGCACTTTGTAGTCTAATGGTCTGAGGGGTACATTTAACTTCTTTCCAAATGATACAGATATAAAAGAACGAGTAGCTCTAGAGTCATAGAGTACTCTGGAAGGTAAGCCATTAATAGGTACGATACCTGTGACTGGATTTAACTTAGTCTACATGCTTACACAAGGTAGTACAAAATGAACAGTTCAGGTCATACTTGTGACCACATCAGGCTATGCGACAGCACCCTTAGGTGAAACTGCATAAACCTTTCCTTGTTGTAGCTGCTTCTTTGGCTTAGGACACACTCTTGAATAATGTCCAACTTGATCACAATTGAAGCATTTGACTCCAGCATTATTTTGCTTCTGTTGAGGTTGGGCTGTCGGAGTAGTCTTGGCTGTAGCATTGAAGCCTTGAGTACGAAAGGGTCTAAATGTCTTTGAGTTCCCTCCATTGTATGAGTTTCCATTGGGCCTCTTTATACCTTTGTTTTGAGAAAAATAACTTTCCCTCTGGCTCGATTCCAGTACTTGAGAAATCTGTATAGCTTCATTATAAGTCTTCTTTTCCAGTCCCATTACATGCTCACGGATGCTCTCCTAAGTCCCATGATGAACCTTTGGGTTTTGGTATTTTCCTCTTGCATTCTAGAGGGAGAAAAGAAAAATAGTTCTTCATAACGCTGTTGATATGCATCTACAGTCATCTGTCCCTGATACAGACTTAAAAACTCTTTTTCTATTTAATCTCTGAAACTCCTGGGAAAATACTTCTCGAAGAAAGCTTTTTTTTTAGATAGCCTAGGTCAGTTGGGCATGCTTTGTCAATAGATAACTCCGAGTAGATTTCCACCAATGGTGTGCATCACCTTTCAGCATAAAAGTGGCACATAATACCTTCTCTTCTACATTTATAGTCATCATCATAAAGTTTCTCTCCATCTCAATGATCCAATGAGCTGGCCATAACGGATCTGATGGCTTGCTTGTAAATTCCTTCGGCTTCAACTTCAGGAAATGCTCGATCAGTCTGGAGTGATCAAGCTGATACTGTGCATATGATCCATACATAGGCAGTTGGTACTGATAATTACCTTGGTTATACCCGCCTTGCAGTACTTCAGGGTTTGGCACTTGGCCTTGTACTGGTGGTGTTTGTGGTGCTTGGGGTACAGTGTTGCTACCACCAGGTGCCATACTAGCTTGTCCTACAGGTAGAGATCTTGTGTTTACAGTTGGAAAAGCAATTCCCATAGCATCTTGCATGTTGGCTTGCACTTGCTATATATGCTGCATTTGCTGTGTCAAATTCATCACCGCAGTAGCCAAATCGGTAGGTGGTGCAGGTAGGTTGGTTGGGTTAGCTTGGGTGTGCACATTCTGAGGTGCAGCATTTTGAGCTCCAATATTTCCTTCCTATCCTTGCTGACCTTCGTTGCCATTGGTCTCCATAGGTGGTAGAGATGGGTTTGCATTCTGTCTCCTTCTACTTACTCTGCATCCAGCCATTTAAACTCTTGGTTGAAAAGTACTTGGATAGGCTGTACATGTGAGACAAGATAAGATGGTAGTATTGGGTTAGTCTCACAATGGAAAGCGAGAAAAGAAACAAGTAAATGGGCAAAAGTTCAAACAAAATCAAAATGCAGACAACAGTCAGTCATACGGTCGATGGCCTACAATCGCATGTTATGCGACCATAGGTGCAACCTTCAAAATCTTCAAAACATACCAAGACCCTATGGTCGATCATACCGTTGACCGTACGGTTGATGGTTTTGGTCGAAATGTACGACCGTATGATTAGAGATCAGGTTTTTAAACCTATTTTTTGAAAATTTTCCCTTTCATTCTCCTTCTTCCTTCTGTGGTCTCTTATCAACTCGCCCCCAGTGAGTTGCTACAGTGTCGACCATACGAACTTGGTGATTTTTCCATCGATCAACATCCGTAACTCCATTGCTTGAGTTATGTTCTCTACTTTTCTCCATTTTTAAACTTTCATACCTAGGGTTTTTACTATTTGTAGGGGTTTTCTTCTAATTAATATTTTTCTGGCCATAAAAATTTAATTTCTTTTTGGGGATTTTGCTATTGGCCACCCAATGGATGAAAGCCCTCAAGAAAATTTGAGTTTCATCGGTTAGTTTAGTTGAAAATTGAAAATTCCCATTTTTGACCTAAATTTTGGGGTTTTTCTGAATTGTCAAAATTTCTTCAAATTCGGCCTACCTAGTTTAAATTTCCGATTGTATGAGCCTTGCAGCATGGATTGGGACCTATGTAAGTCCTCCTACCCAAATGTTTGGGTGAAAAGTGAGGCTTTTTCCATTTTACATTGTTATGCTGTCAAATTTTCAAATTTATCTAACTTGTTTTTCTCATTTTCTAAACTTGCAGTTATCATGGTTTGCACTAAAGTTCCTCGAGTTCATGACCCACAACTCTTCAGGTCCATTGAAGCAGAGGTGCGATATCCTTGGTTTGACCGGAAGAAAGTGGAAGGGGGTCGATGTGTGAACCTAGCCCATTTAGCCCTGTTTGATGTGGAAAGGGCGTTTGGTGATATGGGCTGGTTTCCAGTGATCTTGTACGAGGCTTGCACTCACCTGGACTTGGTAAAGCAGTTCTACTGTCACTTACAGGTAGAGGGTAACTAAGAAGATGTTGACAGGGTAGAGAGCTTTGTATCACCAGTTGGGTGGAAGGGGTTCAGAAGCGGAGTCGCCATTTGATTATTTCTTCTTTAAGCTCTTCCATTGTGGAAGTAATCTGAGTCGCATGAATCGTTCTTGCAAAGGAAAGGTCCATGTCTGCTTATTCCATACGGAAGGGGTGTACTTTGTACCACCCGGAGGTCGTATTGATCGAAACCCGGAGCGATAAGAACGAAAGGATTGGTGTGGCCACAACTACAACTACTGGCAGTTCAAAAGGCTTAGATTCGTTGGGCGCTACTGAAAGACTATGGGTGTAAGCCCCAAAAGCCTTTGGTACTTTGGTAGGGCGAGCAGCCCTTAAACCAAATCTCTTTCAACTGTCAGGAGTTGGATAATCTCCTAGGCATTTCCAACGATGGTCAGTTGGTTTACTGTGCACCCAGGGAGCCACAATTTCTATCTACATAGGTACGTGTAGAAATAGATAATCAGATTCTTTGGGATAACCACTGGGAGATGAAAGCAGTCAACCTGTGTCCAGAGCCATGGGTCTATTGTAAGATTATCCATCATAATCTTATCACCCAGGGCAGACACTAAGAGATGGTCTCACAGCTGACTCAGTGCCTGTTGTACTGTATCTGTACTAGGCAGCCTGTTTGCCTCCCATATATTATTTTTTGGACTATACACAGAGCTATGTTGCCTGGCTCGAGAGGTAACTTGCCCTATGGGTGGCTGATCTCCACCTTGCTCGCTTGTCTACAGGTTGACCTAATGGATGAGAGGATCCTTGAGGACACCTTCTCAACTGACCTTGATTGGGAGGCCATCAACAGGATGGGCATGATAGAGATACAGGTCAGTGATGATGAGAGTAATGCTATGAGACGTCCTCTCACTCAGGTAGTGGCAGCAGATGCAGAGGCGGTAGCAGTAGTAGCAGCAGAGGTAGCAGCAGAGGCAACAGTAGAGGCAGCAGCAGAGGCAACAACAGAGGCACACGATGGTGATGATGAAGAGGATGATGATTAAATGTACATGGATGTGGATGCCATCCTTTCTCCATCACCACATCATTCTATTAGAGCTGACCCTTTTAGGGCTTCTAATTCAGTTGGCCCTTCACGCCCACCACCAGATGACATGATGGGACTGTTACGTTAGATTCAGGAGCCTCAGCACGTGACTGATTGGAGAGTAGGAGAGCTTCTAGATGCCCAGTGCTCTACAGACCAGTGGATAGCGGATCTGACAGCTAGTCTGCGAGCGACTCAGACATAGGTGGCCTGGCTCGCAAGAGTATATGCTGAGGACTATAATAGAGATCGTGTGGCACCTCCTCCTCCAGCACCTCCAGCTCCATTATATCATTTATTTTTTTTCCCTTTTATACTATAGAGTAACTATCTGGATTGTGGACTGTACTCTGTTTTGGACGTACATTTGTCTTAATCTCATTTGGATATATATATATATATATATATAAAATTGGTTTCCCCTTTACATATGTGCATTATTCTCTTTCTTAGTTTATGTCTCATACACACAGGTGCTTATGGTGTATTCTTACTATAGCTTTTAATTTATCTTAACTCAGTTCATGACTCACGTAGAAGTAGTTAGGTCAATGGGTAGAACCTGAGAAGCTCTGATACCAAGTTGTCACACCCCAATTCTGGTCTAACCAGAATGGTATGATGAACCGCTAATAAACCAATGGTTCACCCAGGCTCTCGTATAGGTCGTACCCACTATATCAAACCATATACACATTCCACATTAATAATTAGAGGTAATAAACAAATAAGCGAAAGTCTTATAGATAATAAACTGAAAGTCTAACAGTGACAAATAAGTATTTAATCCAATTATCTCCAAACCACAAGACAAAAAAATAAATAATCAATTACATATCTGATGTTTAAATTATAACTAAACTTAAGCAAAAACACATTGGTTGCACTCACATGATGACTCATGTGTATCTTCTTCAGCTTCTACATCCATCACAACAACATGTCCATACGTCGGCGCATTCATATATTCTTCAGAAGTAGGACTTGCATCATCAACTAAAAATATTCAACGTCGAAAGGGTGAGCACACATCACGGCTTAGTGAGGAGAGAAAACAATGTAATAAACATATGCATGCATTGAATTCATATCTTTGGTCTGGTTTATAAGTTTGCAATATGCTATAGAAAGGTTTGGTGGTCGCCACACCTCTATACACGAGTGTGTGAATCTGCCCAATGGATCAAACACCATTGCCATCCCTCATGTACCCACTATGGAATAGAGATAGAGCTAAAGTGTCTGGATCAAACATCGCTAACACTTCCCCTGATGCCTTACCCATACCAACACGTAAGCCCCTATTGGCGAGGGCTTGCAAACTGGGCTTGCTACTAACCAATCCTAATGCCAAATAGTGTATCCAAGGCCTCACCCCAGTATCCCTCAATACGTCCATAGAGATAGAGCTAAGGCCCCCCGGTAGAGTCAAAGACCATACGGTCCGAGACCACCTCCCCTGATGCCCTACGATGTAATAGTTCTACTAAGGTAATGGTGATACGACGATGTTAGTGGACAAGACTTGGGTAGAGATAGAGCTAGAGTCTGATGACGAGATCGAAGACCACCATGCCATGTCCTCCCCCTGATGTTCTACTCACATCCAACACACCAACCACACACATACATTCACATACCTATTCTTAGCATCATCATCATCATCATGTTATAAATAACGGAATTAAATATGCATGATCAGTAACAGTAGGAATATTGGATTACATGTGAGATGCACATTACAAGCATACAAGCATAGAATCAATCATGGCATTAAACTCAAATAAAATAAATAGTTTGTTATTAACCAATTAGTTTAGGTCTGGTTCCCTCACCTGTTAGTAATACTCGATCTCCTACCAAGCCTTGAAATTCTGTTTGAATTGATTTAATCAACCTAAAAGTTATATGAATTTAGGTTAGGGTTCATATGTGACATGTTACAGTTGTCACACCCCAATTCTGGTTTAACAAGAATGGTGTGATGAACCGCCGATAAAACAATGGTTCACCCAAGATCTCGTGTAGGTCGTACCCACCATATGAAACCAAATACACATTCCACATTAATAATCAGAGTTAATAAACAAATAAGCAGAAGTCTTATTGATAGTGAACTGAGAGTCTAACAGTGATAAATAAGTATTTAATCCAATTATCTCCAAACCACGAGACATAAAAATAACTAATCAATTACATATCTGATGTTCAAATTATAACTAAACTTAAGAAAAAACATATTGGTTGCACTTGCATGATGAATCATGCACATCTTCTTCAGCTTCTACATCCAGCACAGCAACGTGTCCATACATCGGCGCATTTATATATTGTTCAATGGTAGGACCTGCATCATCAACCAAAAATATCCGACGTCGAAAGGGTGAGCATACATCATGGCTCAGTGATCAAAAAATAATGCAACAAACATATGCATGCATTTAATTCATATCTTTATTCTGGTTTACAAGTTTGCAATATGTTATAGAAAGGTTTGGTGGCCGCCGCACCTCTGTACACGAGTATGTGAATCCGCCCAATGGATCAAACACCATTGCCGTCTCACATGCAACCACCATGGAATAGAGATAGAGCTAAACTGTCCGGATCAAACACCGCCAACACTTCCCCTGATGCCCTACCTATACCAACACGTAAGGCCCTATTGGCGAGGGCTTGCAAACTGGGTTTGCAACTAATCAATCCTAATGTCAAACAGTGTATCGAAGGCCTCACCCTAGCATTCCCTTAATACGTCCATAGAGATAGAGCTAAGGCCCCCCAACAGAGTCAAAGACTACACGGTCTGAGACCACCTCCCCTGATGCCCTACGACGTAATAGTTCTGCTAAGATAATGGCGATACAACGATGTTAGTGGGAAAGACTTGAGTAGAGATAGAGCTAGAGTGTAGTGACGAAGTCGAAGGCCACAATGCCATGTCCGCCCCCTGATGCTACACTAGCATTCAACACACCAACCACACACATAAATTCACATGCCTATTCCATTCATCATCATCATCATGTTATAAATAAACAGAATTAAATATGCATGAACAATAATAGCAGGAATATTGGATGACATGTGAGATGAACATTACATGCATACATGCATAGAATCAATCATGGCAATGGACTTAATAAAAATAAATAGTTTGTTATTAACCAATTAGTTTAAGTCTTGTTCCTTCACTTGTTAGCAATACTCGATGTCCTTCCAAACCATGAAATTCTCTTTGAATTGATTTAACAACATAAAAGTTATATGAATTTAAGTTAGGGTTCATATGTGACATGTTACAGTAGTCAAAAATTGAAACAGAATATTGATAGGTGTCTGATTGTATCTATGGTCTCATGCTGTATCGACCTGAGTGTCTACGTTCGATCCCTACGGTGGCATATGGTGCGACCATAGCTGCGACCATATGATTTTTGAAATCTTCCCGAATGCCTATGGTCGATCCTCTGGTCATACTGGTCATGCTATGGTCGACCGTAGCTATAACCTTGAGATTTCTAATCACAGTCTACATGAAATTCGAGTTCTTCCTGGGACAATTCTTTTGTTTTTCAATGGGGTTTATTCTAAGGTCATCCTATGGCCATCATTAGTTCTTATCAACCCTAATCA
The DNA here is from genome assembly GCA_028583415.1 of Protea cynaroides. Classification (NCBI taxonomy): domain Eukaryota; kingdom Viridiplantae; phylum Streptophyta; class Magnoliopsida; order Proteales; family Proteaceae; genus Protea; species Protea cynaroides. The sequence goes on along the minus strand of CM053275.1, from coordinate 63,537,041 downwards.
TCAAATTCACTCCTCATGGTTATCCTTGGGATTTTTTCAAGAAAATCACATACATAATAGGTTGATATTGCCTATCTAGAAAATCACATAGATCATAATAGGTTGATAGTGCATATCTTCCATAGAAGTCTTATTCCTTAGAGTTTACATCTCCAGAGATTCGTTTCATACGTTTGCCTGTGATAGAGAGCCAATCTCTTCTCAGTAAATTCTTTTCCTTAGCTTCTTCTTCTTCTCCTTCTCTTCTTTCTCTTCCTTTTTTTTCTCTAGGGTTTACAAATATTCTAAAAGAGTTAAAAAGGGCTGATGGACGTCCTTTATATAGAGGAAAACTCTCCATATAGAGTCCTCTTTCAATTAAGAAAGCAATCCATTAGTTTAGGAAAGTTTTCAAAACTCAGAGTCTGATCTGGGTTCTCATGGTCGATCATATGGTCCCATAAATTGTCGAACGTAGGGTCGATATCATCGACCGTGGGGTTCTGGATTTGAGATTTTTGATTCCCTTCCTTATGGTCGACCATACCTACCCATGCATGCGACCTTAGGTACGTTTTTAATGTTTTTAACTCGATTCTCATACCTGGTCTGTGATCTATCTTCACACGCTCGGTCCACTTGTTCCAAGAATGATGGAAAGGTCTGGCACCATACGGTTAGACCAAGTTAGTGGAGTGCGGGTCTTACAATAGTTGTCAAAAATCAAAACAGAGCACTGATAGGTGTCTGATTGGTCCCATGGTCTCATACTGTATCGACCTTACTGGCTACGGTCGATACCCTACAGTCGCATATGGTGCGACCGTAGCTGCGATCATATGATTTCTAAAATCTTCCCGAATGCCTATGGTCAATCCTCTGGTCATGTTGGTCATGCTATGGTCGACCATAGCTGCGACCTTGAGATTTCTTGTCACAAACTACATGTAATTCGAGTTCTTCCTAGGTTATTTCTTCTGATCTTCAATGAGATTAATTTTAAGGTCATCCTACGGCCATCATTAGTAGTTTCTTAGCAACCCTAATCTTCAAATTCACTCCTCATGGTTCTCCTTGGGATTTTTTCAAGGAAATCACATAGATTATAATCGGTTGATATTGCCTATCATCTATATAAGTCTTATTCCTGAGAGTTTACATCTCCAGAGATTCGTTTCATACCTTTGCCTCTAATAGAGAGCCAATCTCTTCTCAGCAAATTCCTCTCCTTAGCTTTTTCTTCTTCTCCTTCTCTTCCTTATCTTCTTTCTCTTTCTTTAGGGTTTACTAATGTTCTAAAAGAGTAAAAAAGGGCTGAGGGACTTATATACATTAATAGATAATAAAATTCGAATAACTGGATGACATGTGAAGTGCACAAGCAACAAACAATATTCACAGACCAGATATGATCACAACGATTTACTATTATTTAGTTAATTAGGGTTTGGGGTCTTGTCCCTTACCTGACGTATAATAACAAGTCCGCTCTGTGTCACAGAGTCTACTCACGCTGTCTACAAGTCCTACAAGATCATATTTATAGATTAGAAATAAATTATTAGGTTCCAGTTGGTCGAAACCAAGTCTGGCCAACAAGCAGGCTTCGGTATGCATACTGGTTATAGTACCGGTCTCAGTATAGTGAGATTGGTATGCGCTGCAGTACATACCAGTCTCAGTACCGGTCCTAGTATACTGCAGCCGGTATGTGCCTCCGGTATATACCACAGGACCATACCACAGGAGTTATTGTCTAGCCGGTATGCCTGGTGGTATGGGTCCGAGAGCCCAATCTTGGGCCTCCCTCTCTTGTCGAACATCGGCTTAGTTTTTAGGGTTCTTCCTACACTATTCTAAGGTCCAAATACTTGTTTGGTCATCTAGGTTTTGATTATTTCATCGCATCTTTCTCAGATTGGATCTTAATGAGAACTAGGGTTTTGGGGTTCTTAGGATTTTGGATCCTTATGCCATTTCACGGCTTCGATCCGAAATCCTAACAGCAATATAGAGGTTGAGCACTTACTAATGTTTGTTGAATGGTGGTGCTCTCCTCCAATGGAAAAATCCCCCTTTTTGCACAGTCTCCTTCCTCCTTGATCCTTCTTAGATCTCTTCTAGACTGTCTAGGGTTTGAGAATGTTTGGAAATGATCTAAGGAGAAAGAATGATGTGTATATATATAGTGGGAGACCATTCTAGGAAGGTCTCCAACATCTAAAGGTTTTCTAAACTCTGATTTGGTGTGTGGGACCCGTTGGAGTCCTTCTCCACCAGTGAATACATACCAGTTGCACATATCGATCTCACTCTAAGTGAGACCGATACTGAGACAGTATGTAAAAATTGAGTTTTTACACAACGTTTCTCATACCTGGATATCATGGTTCAACACCCGGCCTCGCCTTCCAATCCCGTTATGACTGGGAGACATGTCACAACGTAAATCATGAGTTAAACAGGGTTTTCAGAATACAGTTCTTACAACTCAACCACCCTTTAAAGAAATTTCGTCCTTGAAATTTGCATGTAGGTCTCACAATTCCCCCACCCTTAAAGGATATTTTGTCCTCAAAATTTTACGTACCTTCAGAGTCGAAAAGATGATGGTATTCTAGTTGCATGGCATCCTCCTCCTCCCAGGTGATTTTTTCTACATCCTGGCTCTTCCAAACTACCATGACGTAGTGTATAGAATGCCTTCGAAGCTACTGTATCTTTTGACTGATTAGCATGATTGGTACTATCTCGAAGGTTAAGTTTTCAGTCAAATCTGGAGGGTCTACAACAAGAATATGTGAGGGGTCTCTCACGTACTTCTTCAGTAGGGACACGTGGAAGACATTGTGGACACTGGACATCGCTGGTGGCAATGCAAGTTGATAGGTCACGTTGCCACATCGGGACAAAATCTCTTATAGTCCCACATATCTAGGACACAATTTTCTTTTCTTCCCAAACCACTTCAGTCCTTTTACTGGTGATACCTTCAAAAACACCTTATCACCAATGGTGAATTGTAGGTCTTGACGCCTGTTATCAGTATAGTGCTTCTGACGCACTTGACCTATCTTCACTTTATTCTTGATCTGGTCTACTGCTTTGCAAGTTTCCTCTACAAATTTTGGTCCTACGATCCGTCTTTCTCCGACCTCATTCCATAACAATGGTGTCCAACATTTCTTACCATACAAGACCTCATATGTAGCTTGATAGCTATTGTTGTAGGCAAACTCGATGAGTGAAAGCTTCTCATCCCAAGCTCTCTTAAAGTTAATAGCACATGCTCGAAGCATGTCTTCTAGGATCTGGATGGTCCTCTCTGACTGACCATCTGTTTGAGGGTGAAAGGCCATACTGAACTTTAGTTTTGTCCCCATGACCTTCTGTAGTCCCTCCCAGAATTTTGATGTGAAGCACGGATCTCTGTCAGATACTATACTCTTTGGCACACCGTGGAGTCTAACTATATTTTCCACATATAATTTTGCTAACCTGTCCATGGGGTATTGTTGTCTGATAGGAATAAATCTTGTGATCTTGGTGAGACGATCTACAACTACCCAAACTACATTCACTGACCTTGGAGTCATAGGTAGGCCAGTGATGAAGTCCATGGTAATATAATCTCATTTCCATGCTGGCTCAAGTAATGGCTGCAATAAACCTGTGGGCCTCTGTCTCTTCACTTTAATTTGCTGGCAGTTTATACATTAAAAGACATATCTTGCCACATCTGCTTTCATACCCCTCCACTAGTACAACCTCTTTAGGTCATGGTACATCTTAGTACTTCCAGGATGTACTGAATATGGGGTGGAGTGAGCTTCCAACATAATTTGATTTCTAATTTCTGAATCCTCATTCTCAGGTTTGCATAACCGTCCACGATACCTGAGTACCTTGTCTGCATCCAAGGTGAAATTAGGATTGGCTCGACCCTTTTCCGAATCTTCTTGCATTGTCCTGAGGTATGGGTCTTGTAGGACTGCTGCTTTTACCTCCTCTGTCAGGTCAGGTAAAATCTTTAGTGCTGCAAACATCTTGGTAAACTTGTGTATCAAGCCTTGCTCCATTAGATCATCTGCTAATTTTAGTAAGAGCTACTCCTCATTCTCCGATGAGCCAGAAACTACAGAACACAAAGCAGCATTTATACTCGACCTTGCTTCGGGGTTCAATGCCCATTTCCTACTCAGAGCATCAGCTACAACATTTTCTTTACCTAGATGGTACTGAATGTCACAGTTATAGTCTTTGAGTAATTCTAACCTCATACTTTGCCTCATGTTTAGGTCCTTTTGGGTGGAAAGATATGTCAGGCTTTTGTGGTTAGATTTAGTCTGAAATTTCTCACCATACAGGTAATGCCTCCAAGTCTTGATAGCATGAATAACTGCTGCAATTCTAGGTCATGTGTAGGATAGTTCTTCTCATGCTCCTTTAGTTGTCTTAAGGCGTAGGCAATTACTTGTTCTCCTTGCATTAGCACACATCCCAGCCCCAAACCCGAAGCATCTGTATACAGTGTGAATGAAAGGCCTGGTGCAGGATTAGTCAATATAGGTATTGAAACCAGTCTCGATTTCAATGTCTGGAAGCATTTCTCACATTCTTCCGTCCATATGAACTTTTCTCCTTTCTTGGTCAACCTGGTGAGTGGGATGGTAATCTTGGAATAATCTTCCATAAATCTTCTATAATAACCCGCTAGTCCCAGGAAGCTATGAATCTCAGCAACTATTTTCTGCGCTTCCCACCCTATTATGGCTGCAATCTTGCTTGGATCCACCTTAATTCCTTCAGCAGATACCACGTGACCCAAGAAGGCCACCTCATTTATCCAAAATTCACATTTCTTGAATTTTGCATACAGCTTCTCTCTTTTTAGTCTTTGTAATGTTGCTCTTAAGTGCATTGCATGTATCTTCTTGTCCTTGGAGTAGACCAAAATATCATCTATGAATACTAAAATCGACGTGTCTATCATGTCATGGAATACTCGGTTCATCAGTTCCATAAACGATGCAGGTACATTGGTCAACCTAAAGGTCATCACAAGGAACTCGTAGTGCCCATACCTTGTTCTGAAAGCTGTCTTGGGAATGTCTGCCTCCTTGATCTTGAGTTGATGATACCCTAACCTCAGATCAATCTTTGAGAACACACTTGCACCTTGTAGTTGATCAAACAAGTCATCTATTCTAGGTAGTGGGTACCTATTCTTGATGGTGAGCTTGTTTAAATCTCGATAGTCCATACAAAGACATATGCTACCATCTTTCTTCTTGACAAATAGCACAAGTGCTCCCGAAGGTGATATACTTGGCCTTATGAATCCCATGTCTAATAATTCTTGCAGCTGGATCTTCAACTCCTTTAAATTTGTAAGAGCCATCCTGTAGGGTGCTTTAGACACAGGCACTACCCCTGGTAGGAGGTCTATTACAAACTCAGTCGCCCTGTCTGGTGGTAATCTGGGTAGGTCTTTTGGGAACACATCAGGAAACTCCCGCACTACCTCGATATCCTCCATCTTTGGTAAGTCAGTGGTCACATCCACAACTGATATGAGGTATCCTATTCTCCCTTTCTCTAGGCACTTCTTTGCTTTTAGGGCTGAGAGTATAAGCATTCTCTTCCTAGACAACTTAGTCCCTTTAAAGTTGAACTCCCTTCCTTTGCTGTCCTTGAAGGCTAACTTCTTTTAAGCACACAATAGGCTTGCTGAATGTTGAGATAAATAGTCCATTCCCAGAATGACATCAAAATCCGACATCTCAAGCAAGACTAGATTGACTTTCAATTCCCACCTTCAATATGTACTGGGCAAGGGCCATAATATTCCTCTAATACCAATTTCATTCCCATGGGGGATTGAACTAACAGACTTGGTTATAAAGTCTTGATGGGTTGATCTAGTCCTTTTCCAAATGTTACTGACACAAAGGAATGGGTGGCCTCTGATTCAAATAGGACTCTAGCGGGTACCCCAGCTATGTTTACAGTACCTAAGATTTTTAATTAACCTTAGTTCTACATACTCATACAAATAATGAAGTAACTAAAGGAGTAAGTACATAATCATACCACTAACCACATCAGGTGATGCGGCTGCTTCCTTCGTGGTAACGACATACACCTTGCCTTGCTGTGGTTCCCTCTTTAGTAGTGGGCATCTTCTGACATAGTGTCCCACCTGTTGACAGTTGAAGCACTTCACACTAGTATTCTAGTCCATTGCCTGCTGTGTTACTGCAGGAATAGATCTGGGTGGCACAATGCTAGCTGGTGGCCTGGAAGGATGATAAGGTTTGTTGCTTCTTCAGCATTGGGCCTCAGGATTAAGCCTCTTCAGACCCTTATTTTGTGCAAAGAAACTATCTCTCTGGCTTGCTTCAATGACTCAAGCCACCTGTACTACTTCATTATAGATCTTCAGTCCCCGCCCCAGCACATGTTCTCGTATGATGCCTCTAAAACCCATTGTGAAACGATGGGTCTTAGTTTATTCCTCCTGCATACTGGTTGGAGCAAAGAAAAACAACTCCTCATACTTCTGTTGGTTTGCCTCCATGATCATCTCAGACTGCTGTAGATTGAGTAACTCCTTCTCCATCTAGTCATGGATGTTACTTGGAAAGTATTTATCAAAGAAGGCTTCTTTGAAGGCTTCTTCGAATATGGCCCAAATGATTATACCATGCTTCATTTCCAAATATGCTCTAGTCGAGTTCCACCATCCATTGGATTCTTCCTTTAGCATATGGGTGGCATATAATACTTTCTCCTCATCACAACACTCTAGCAAGCAGAAGTTCATTTCCATCTCAACTATCTACTGTGCTTGCCACAGTGGTTTTCCTGGCTTCCTCGTAAAAGTTGGTGGCTTTAACTTCAAATATCCATCCACTGCTCAAGAAAGACTACTCTGCCCATATGGTGCCTGTCCACACAGTGCCTGACCATAACATTGTGGTGGATATGAGTAACCACTCTGATATACTCCCTGATATCCACCATGATATGCACCCTGATATCCACCCTGATCCTGGTTAGGGGTGGGTGTCCCTGTAACCTGCTGGGGAAACGTGTTGTGCATATTTAGTTGTTGTTGTTGTCTCTCAGTAGCTGTACTAACCCCCACAGGTACCGTGTTTTGCATTTTCTATGTTTGTGGGTGGCATATTTGCAGGTGCAAACCTAGGTGGCCTAAACATCTTCAACATTTTATCGAAGAACTTCTTCTACTGTGCCTCCGTCTGGTGGGCCAAATTTGTCACTATGGCCTCAGTGTTTTTATGAGGAGGACCTGGCAATGGATGTTGTATGTGATGTATAGGAGCTTCTTCATTGCTCCCCACCTGATTTCCACTCCCATTGAGAGGATTGTGCTCTTCCTTATTTTCCCTCTCTTACTTTCAAGTTTTCTATTCCTAGATCCCTTTCCATAGGAGGAACTCTTGAGTGACAACGTCTGCGAGGATAAATACTATCTCCCCAAACACTATCTCCTTATCTTAGATATAACTTATTTTGGTTACAGGGTAACTGTCTCGCTTGTGGACTGTACTCTGTCGTACACTTTATATTTTCCTTCATGTTCATGTTATTACATGCTTATTTGATTTTCTCCCTAGATCAGTGCTTATAAATTTATCTTGCATTAAATAGTATGTTATGCATCTTCTCTTAAGTCTCAGACATCAAAAAAGCTTATGATGTGTTTTTATTAAAAAAATTTTAAATTTCTTATCTCAGTTCATTGAACTTAGTTAGATGGAGAATGGTTAGCTGGACAGAGCCTAAGAGTTCTGATACCAAGTGGTCATACCCCAATTCCAACTGAACCAGAAGTGTGAGTGAACCGTCTCCAAACCATGGCTCATACCAGGATCTCAATAGACCATGTCAACAAACCATTCCAAGCAAACCAACCATAATCAGAGAGTAATAAATAGCAGCGGATTTAAATAAATAAATGAACTGAGTTTTTTATTTCTAATTAAATAATTATCCAGTTATGCAGTCATCTACAATCATAAATAATAATTTATTATATCGTCTATACCCAACTAAAAGAAGAAATAAATAAATAATCCCTAAAGGAACACATAGAAAGAGTACTCGCATGAGGCGTCACGCTCGTCCTCTATTATCTATGTGTCAATAGCATCTATTGTCCCATACGCTGGCGCAACCATAAAGTCTTTAACCGTATAACCTGCATCAAGATTAGAAAAAAGAAAATATATATATTCGGGTGAGCTCACAACTTAGCTCAGTAAAGCACAAGACCAATGCAATATATAAAATGCATGAGATAACATTACAATTGGGTCAGGTATAACTTTCAAAATCCTATGGTAAAGTTTAGCGGCCATTGCACCTCTGTGCACGAGAGTGTGAGCACACCCAACAGTCAGGCTCAGAACCATACTACTATTGTTGCCCCACATCACTCACTCCAATATAGAGATAGAGCTAGAGTCTGGTGGGCAGGCTGAGTCACCATCCCACGTCCTTCCCCTAACACCCTACATCGCACCAACACCTAAACCCCTGTTGGCAAGGGCTTGCAAGTGGATTTTGTTTCTAACCAGTCCTATATGTCATTATAGTAACTATGGCCCTACCCCAGTACAGCTCCCTACGACATAGAGATAGGGCTCCCGTCTGGTGGGCAGGCAGAGCCATAATCCCATGTCCTCCCCCTGATACCCTATTTGCACCAAGCCCGCTAAGGTAGACGGCGATACGAAATGGTGTCAGTGTGAGGATATATCCAAGGCTCCACTCCCCTTCACATTCCACACACTAATGAAAACATTCACATGCCTAAACAAAATACATTCCTATCATACAAATATGCATAAACAGATAATAAAATTTAAATAAATGGATGACATGTGAAGTGCACAAGCAACAAACAATAATTACAGAACCAGCTATGATCACAATGGTTTATAGTTATTTAGTTAATTAGGGTTTGGGGACTTGTCCCTTACCTAACCCGTGATAGCAAGTTCGCTCTGCATCACAGAGTCCACTCACGCTGTCTACAGGTCCTACAAGATCATATTTATAGATTAGAAATAAATTATTAGGGTTACAGTTGGTGGAAACAAAGTCTGGCCAACAATCAGGTTTCGATAAGCATACGGATTACAATACCGATCTCAGTATAGTGAGACTAGTATGCACTGCAGTATATATCGATCTCAGTACCAGTCTCAGTACCGGTCTTAGTATACTACAGCCGGTATGTGCCTGCGATATATACCATAAGACCATACCGCATGACTTATTGTCTAGCCGGTATGCCCGGCAGTATGGGTCAAAGAGCCCAATCTTGGACTTCCCTCTCCCGTCGATCATTGACATGGTTTCTAGAGTTCTTCCTAAACCATTATAAGGTCCAAATACTTGTTCGGTCATCTAGGTTTTGACTATTTCGTCACATCCTTCTCAGATTGGATCTCAATGACAACTAGGGTTTTGGGTTTCTTAGGATTTTGGATCATTACGCCATTTCACGGCTTCGATCCAAAATCCTAACATCAATAGAGAGGTTGAGCACTTATTGGTGTTTGTTGAATGGTGGTGCTCTCCTCCAATGAAGAAATCCCCCTTTTTGCATAGTCTCCTTCCTCCTTACTCCTTCTCAGATCTCTTCTAGACGGTCTAGGGTTTGATAATCTTTAGAAAGGATCTAAGGAGATGGAATGATGTGTATATATAGTGGGAGACCATTCTAGGAAGGTATCCTATGTCTAAAAGGTTTCCTAAACTCGGATTCAGAGTGTAGGACCCACTGGAGTCCGTCTCCACCCGTGAATACATAACGGTTGCACATACCAGTCTCTCTCTAAGTGAGACCAGTATTGAAACCGGTATGTAAAAATTGAGTTTTTACACAATGTTTCTCATACCTGGATATCATGGTTCGTCACCTGGCCTCTCTTTTTGGTCAGATTATGATTGGAGGACCTGTCACAACGTAAATCATGAGTTAAATTGGATTTTTGGAGTACGGTTCTTACAGTATATGGGACCACACTTGTGACCATACGTATAAGACCCGTACTCCACTAATTTAGTCTAACCATGTCGTGCCAGGTCTTCCCCTCATCTCTGGACCAAGTGGACCGAGCGTGTGAAGATAGATCATAAACCAGGTATGAGAATTGTGTTAAAAATACTAAAAACATACATAAGGTCGCATGCCTGAGTAGGTATTGTTAGACCCGTATCAATCTAACCCGGTCTTACCACCTTGAACCAGGTCTACCCATCATGGTCGAGCCAAATGGATCAAGTACGTGAGGGAGATTGCGATCCCAGGTATTAAACTGACCCAAAAACACTAAAATAAGAGGGAGGGTCGCATACCCAGCAAGGCAGGGTCAGACCCCCCCCCCAGAACTAAAGTCAAACCCTGAGTTTTTAACTGGGTGTCAGACATTTTAGAACCAGGGGTCAACGGGATCTCCGACCCCCTCATCGACCCCCAGTCTGCCGACAGAAATCGTGAATTAGGAACTTTCCAAATTTCAATGGGATTCTTTCCTAATCTCAATGGGACTTATATTGGGAGTTTCTACTCTATAAATAGGACGTCTCTAAGCCTCTTTCACTCCTTTTAGAACCATAATTGGATTGAGAGAAAGAGAAGAGAAAGAGAAGAGAAAGAGAAGAGAAAGAGAAGAGAAGGAAAAGTGGAGAAGAAGATCAAAGAGAAGGCTTCAGAGAACCAAGCCTAATTCTCAGGTATGGATACTATCTCCATGTAATTCTACAGACCTTAGAATAGATAGTGAATAAGATATGAACTAGGAGAAACCCAAATCATCCACCCATGGTTAGGTTTTCATGGAAAACCATGGGGGAAATCATAAAAGCCATAAAGGTGAATGAACTACGGTTCTAGACCATAGAACATGTGTGGAATGGATTGTAGAAGCAAGCCATAGGACCCAAAACATGAAGAATGGACTGTAGGATGAGAATTTAGACTATACCCACAGGGGGTCGCACGGGGGGTCGATGACCAAAAAACCCGACCAGACCTTAATAATCGACCCCCAGTGTTCGAGAAGTCCAGACTGTGGGTGGTCACACCCAGAGTCGATGGAACCTCCGACCCTGGCATCGACCCCCTGTTAACAGTAGGCTTTTAAAATCAGAATTAATTCTAATTAAATTCTATCTACTTGATTAGGTGTTATAGTGATATAATAGTGATATTTACTTGATTCTTAAAGCTTGAAAGAGGATCTACGATCAAGCAAAGGTGGGGGAACAAGACCTAAACTCATTGGTTAATAATAAATTGTTTTATTCTTGAGTCCAATGCCATGATTGATTATATGCGTGTATGCTTGCGTGTGCATTCAACATGTCATCCAATATTTCTATTACTACTGTTCATGCATATTTAAACTATTGTTTATAACATGATGATGATGATGATGATAGGAATAGACATGTGAATGTATGTGTGTGGTTGGTGTGCTTGATGCGAGCGAGTATCAGGGGGGATGTCATAGGCCGGGCCTCAACACTCTAGCTCTATCTCTAACTCAAGTCTTGTCCACTGACATCGTCGTATCGCCATTACCTTAGCAGAACTATTACGTCGTAGGGTATGAGGGGAGGTTGTCTCAAACTGTACAGTTTTTTACTCTGCCGGGGGACCTTAGCCCAATCTCTATGGACGTATTGAGGGATGCTGGGGTGAGGCCTTGGATACACTGATTGGCATTAGGATTGGTTAGATTCGAGCCCAGTTTGCGAGCCCTCGCCAGCAGGGGCTTAAGTGTTGGTATGGGCAACTGGTATAGCAATAAACATGACCTTTGTATGTACATTGTCCATGGTGGGTGCATGTGGGACGACAATAAACGTTACCTTTGAGCGGCTTCACACACTCTTGTATAGAGGTGTGGCGGCCACCTATCCTTTCTATAGCACATTGCAAACTTATTTACCAGACCAAAGATATGAATTGAATGCATGGATATGTTTGTTGCATTGTTTTGTTTGCTCACTGAGCCATGATGTGTGCTCACCCTCTCGACGTCGAATATTTTTAGTTGATGATGCAGGTACCACTGTTGAAGATTATATGAGTACTCCGGTGTACGTGCATGTTGCTACAATGGAAGCCGAAGACTTAGTGGATACGCATGACTCCTCATGCGAGTGCAACTCATGCGTATTCGATTAGATTTTTCATTTGAATTTATTAAGAAAATGTAATTGATATTTTATTTATTTATATCTCAGTTGAGACAACATAAATTGAGACTTTATTATGATTATCACAATTAGATTCCTCAGTTCATTTACTGTAAGACTTCCACTATTGTGTATTTATTCTGATTATGATTGTGAATGTGTATGATTTTATTTTTAATGGACACAGCCTATTAGAGATCATAGATGAACCGTTGGTTTATTAGCGATTCATCACACCGTTATGAATGGTACAAAATTGGGGTGTGACAACTTGGTATCAGAGCATCTCATGCCCTGTCCGTGAAACCCGTATACTTCCACAAAAGGTCGTGAACTGAGATAGCATTAAATTTAAAAGATGTAATAATAACACACCATAAGCATCTGTGTTGTTTGAGACAAAACTGAAAGAGAATGATGCATCTATTAAATGAGAAACAAATTTTTATATACAACCAAAGGAAGAACAAACATTTATATATATATGATTAAAGCAGAGTATAGTCCACAGTCTGGACAGTTACTCTAAAGTACAAAAAGAATGATAAAAGAAATACATCAAGAAGCTGGAGGTGATGGGGGAGGTGGTGCCTCATAGTCAACCAAGCTATCTGAGTCTGGGTCGTCTGGAGACTAGCTGTGAGATCAGCCACCCGCTGGTCAGTTACTCGCTGAGCATACCTCAGCTCTCCCACCCGCTGATCCGATACGTGTTGAGCAGCTAAAAGCTCTCCCATCCACTGATGTGTCATGCGCTGAGCAACCAGAAGCTCTCCCACCCACTGATCGGATAAGCGCTGAGCCTCTATAAGCTCTCCCATCCTCAGGTCAGACATACACTGAGCCTCTCGTATCTCGTGCAATATCCTCATCATGTCATCAGATGGAGAATACGAAGGACCAGCTGCATGCGAAGGACCAGCTGAAGAAGACGGACCAGCTCCAGTAGCATGAGTAGGTGATGGAGGAGGTATGGCATCTACATCCATGTATAGCCGATCGTCATCATCCCCATGAACCCCTGCTCCAGCGGCTGCTGCTACTACCTCAACGTCAGCCATCTCCACTTGAGTGCGAGGGCGCACCATCGCGTTCCTCTCCTCATCGCTGACCTGGGCATCCCGCATGCCCATCTTGCAAATAGCCTCCCAATCCAGAGGCGATGAGAAGGACTTCTCTTGAATCTTATCATCCAATAAATCAACCCCCAGGTGGGTAAGCAAGGTAGTGATCATGCGTCCATAAGGAAGGTTGCCAGTGTGACTGGGCAACGTGGCACTGATCATCGTCCACAAGATGATATAGGGAAGGCAGACGGGCTGCCTAGTGCATATCCAGTACAACAGATACTGGGTCAACTGGGAGACCCTCTCATAATGACCACTCTGCGGTATCAGGTTATGCTGAATGATCTTGCAGTATACCCGTAGATCTGAACGTATATAATTCCCTTTCATCTCCCAGCGATCAGGTTTGATGAGCTGACGATCGATCTCAGCTCTCATCTATAGAGAAAAGAACTGGGGCTCTCCAGGAGCACAGAATACTAAGGGGCCGCCATAGGAGATACCCTGCAAGTCGGCCAGCTACCGGTAATCGAATGAGACATTAACCCCCTTGACGTAACTGGTGATCCGAAGCTCACCACCTCTCTCAACATCGTTGTAATCTCCCACCACCTGGAGATTACATTAGAACTGTCGTACCAAGTCAGGACTGGTACAGGCATCATAAGTGATGACAGGGAGCTAGCACATATCACCAAAGGCCCCCTCCACATTGAACAAGGCCAAGCTAGCCAAGTCCACTTTGCAGCCTCCCTTTACTTTCTTGCGAGCATAGCGGGAATACTGTGTCTCGACTTCAGTGGAACGGAAGCGAAGAAAGTCACGAACACTAGGTACCTTGGTACGAGCCATAGTATCTGCAAATAACAAAGAAAAACAAATAATGGCTTAGTAGGGATGAAAAATCCAAAATTTCGACATAATAACGACGTAAATTGGTCAAAAGCCTCACTTCTCACCCATACACGTGGTCAGGAGGACTTACATAGATCCTAAATTATCCTGTGAGACTCATACAGTAAAAAATTTCAACTAATTAGATTGAATTGCAAGAAATTTCAAGAAATTCAAAATCTCGACAAAATTAGGGCAAAAAGTGTAAATTTCGAGTTTCTCGATAACCAACCGATGAAACTCAAATATTTTTGAGGGCTTTCATTCCTTGAGTCACCAACAACAAAAGCCCCCAATAAAAATTGAATTTTTACGGTTGAAAAAAGTTTAATTTGAAAAATACTAGATATAGGAGCAAAAGCCTATGTAAAGAAACCTAAAAACATGAAAAGGTAGAAGACGTACCTGTAGCGAAGGAGTAGACGACGAAACAAGGAGTGCAAATCACCAACGGACCAGAGTTGTCACTGTAGCAACTCAGAGGGATGAGACGAGTCGAAGTGGAGAAGAAAGAATGGGAAATGGACTTTGAATCGGAACTTAAAAATCTGATTTTTAGTTCGGGGGTCGGAAAATTCGATTAAAACAATCGACCCACCCATCGAACCCCGCATCGACCCTCGGCTCTCGGGAATCTGACAGAGAACCAGGGGTCGCACCCTGGGTCGGACATCCTCCGAACCCCCCCCCCCCATCGACCTCGGCTCTCGGGAAGAATGGGTGATTTCCCAGGGTCGCAGACTAAGGGTCGGACACCCATCGACCCCCACCATCGACCCTATAGTGAAAATACAGCATTTCGATAGAATGATCTAAAAAAATTGAAATTTGCATTTGTTAGTGGTTTTAAAATATGAGAATGAAGTATTTAATGATTGTATCTTGTGTCCAATGATTTCAGGCAATCCCACTATCAGATTAATTAATGGCGGGACGCAGAGTAACCAGACAGAGCTGTAACTCTATTCCACCACCACCACCTGTGGGGGAGAATAGTCAGACACACCTGGAAACACAGGGGAACATGAACATGGCACCGTCCGTCATAAATGGGCAAATAAATCCTACAAATCTGCCAGCTCCACCTACTGACTTGGCCACAGTCGTAATGAACTTGGCCCAACAGCTGCAACAAATGCAATAGGCACAAGCTACTATACAAGCTGCCATAGGCATAACTCCTCCAGCTGCACAGACACTTCCATTGCCAGTCGGACAGGCAAGCACAGCACCAGGGGGAAGTAACACAGTACCCCACACACCTCTGACTCCTATCATGCAGGCTCAAGTAAAAAATCCTGAGATAGTTCAAGCTGGATATCAATACCAACCACCTATGTATGGAGCTTATGTCCCGCAGCTACTAGACCACTCCAGACTGGTGGAGCATTTTCTAAAACTGAAGCCCAGAGAATTTAATGGCAAGCTAGCAGATCCTTTATGGCCGGCACACTGGGTTGATAAAATGGAAAGAAATTTTATAATGATGACACTAAATAAAGAAGAAAAAATGTTGTACACCACCTTTATTCCGAAAGGAGATGCACACCATTGGTGGAGGTCTACCAGGACTTATTTATTAACAAAGCATGCCCAACTGACTTGGGATATTTATAAAGAGGCTTTCTTTGAGAAGTACTTTTCGAGAAGTTTCAGAGATTATATGGAAAGAGAGTTCCTGAGTTTATATCAGAGACAGATAACCGTGGATGCGTATCAACAGCGTTATGAAGAGTTGTTCTTCTTTGCACCCACCAGTATGCAAGAGGAAACCACAAAGACCCGAAGGTTCGTCATGGGACTTAGGGGAAGCATCCGCGAGCATTTCTGGGACATGAAAAGAAAATCAATAATAAAACGGCACAAATTGCTCGAGTTATAGAATCGAGCCAGAAGGAGAGTTATTTCATGCAAAACAGAGGTAAAAAGGCCAGCTGAAAATTCTTATAATGGAGGGAATAATAAGACATTCAAACCCTTCCGTGCTCAAGGCTATACCGCTGCAACCAAGACTACTCCCATAGCTCAACAGCAACAAAATCCAACTACTGAAGGGATAAAATGTTTTAACTACAACCAAGTGGGACATATGGCAATGGAATGTCTTAAGCCCAAGAAGCAGCTACATCAAGGACAAGTTTACGCGGTTACATCGGAGGATGCTGCCGCATCGCCTGATGTGGTAACAGGTATGACTTAAATTTTTTAGTTAGTTTTATTACATTGTATGAGCATGTAGACTAAACCAAAACAAGTCACAGGTATCGTACCTATTAATGGCATTCCTGCCAGAGTACTCTTTGATTCAGGAGCTACTCATTCCTTTATATCTGTGACATTTGGAAAGAAGTTAAATCTACCCCTTAAATCCTTAAACTGCAAACTACTTGTACGATCACCCATGGGATTAGAAGTGGAGTTAGAAAAAGGTTATGGACCATGTCCAATTCTTATTGATGAAAAGACCTTGGATGCAACCTTGATCCAACTTGAGATGGTAGACTTTGACATCATCTTGGGAATGGACTGGTTAGTTCGGCATTTTGCAAACCTATTATGTGCCAAAAAGAAGCTGACATTTAAAGACAAGGAAGGAGTAGAGTTCAGTTTTTTGGGAACCAAACTTCCCTGGAAACGAAAGCTCATACTCTCTGCGCTAAAGGCTAAGAAGTGCCTTGAGAAAGGAGCAGTCGGGTATTTAGTATTTGTGGTCGACCTTACCAAGGAAGCACCACGAATGGAAGATATTGATGTCGTGTGTGACTATCCAAACGTATTTCCTGAAGAATTACCAGGATTACCACCTGATCGAGCTACAGAGTTTGTTATAGATCTTATACCTGGAGCCGCACTAGTATCGAAAGCACCTTATCGAATGGCTCCTACTGAATTGAAGGAATTGAAAATACAACTACAAGAACTACTGGACAAGGGTTATATTCACCCTAGTATATCACCATGGGGAGCGCCAGTATTATTTGTGAAGAAGAAGGACGGTAGCATTCGCTTGTGTATAGACTACCGAGAACTGAATAAAATGACAATCAAGAATCGGTATCCATTGCCTCGGATCGATGACCTGTTCGATCAGTTTCAAGGTGCCAAAGTGTTCTCCAAGATCGATCTTCGGTCAGGCTACCATCAACTGAAGATTAAGGATGGTGATATTCCCAAGACAACATTCAAGACCAGATATGGACATTATGAATTTTTGGTCATGTCTTTTGGATTAACAAACACACCAGCAACCTTTATGGAACTTATGAACCGGGTTTTCCACGACATGTTGGATACGTCGGTTATTGTATTCATTGATGATATATTAGTCTACTCTAAAGACAAGGAAACTCATGTTAAGAATCTAAATGCCGCTCTGCAGTGACTACGGAAGGAGAAGCTCTACGCCAAATTTTCAAAGTGTGAGTTTTGGCTAAAGGAAGTTACATTTCTAGGCCATGTAGTATCCGCTGAAGGAATTAAAGTGGATCCTAGCAAGATCGAGGCTATTGTAAAGTGGGAAGCACCGAAGAGCGTTGCAGAAATTAAAAGTTTTCTAGGTCTAGCTGGAAATTATCGATGATTTGTGGAAGACTATTCCTGAATTGTCGTACCTCTTACCATTTTGACCAAGAAAGGCGAGAAGTTTGTTTGGATGGACAAATGCGAAAAGAGTTTCCAAACCTTGAAGGCTAGATTGATATCAGCTCTAATCTTGACCATCCCGATTCCAGGACAACCATTTATCTTGTACACCGATGCGTCTGAACTGGCATTAGGATGTGTACTTATGCAAGGAGAACAAGTAATTGCTTATGCCTCAAGACAACTGAAGACACATGAGAAGAACTATCCCACTCATGATTTGGAACTAGCGGCAGTAGTACATGCTGTCAAAATATGGAGACATTATCTGTAGGGAGAGAAATTTCAGATTAAATCAGATCATAAAGGTCTTACTTTTCTATTTAATCAGAAGGAGCTGAATATGAGACAAAGAAGATGGCTGGAACTATTGAAAGACTATGATTGTGTTATCCAGTATCATCCGGGGAAAGCAAATGTAGTAGCCAATGCGTTGAGTAGAAAGGCAATGATAAAATCTCAGGGAGAGGTTAGCACAACTACCGCAATGTGTACTACCGGAAAGGTATTCAAGCACGGTAATGAGCAGTTTGTCATAGAAGCACCAGATGGATCAGCCAACCAAGGGTTTATTCATCGATTTTCAAATATGTTCGCCGCATTGAAGATTATACCAGATATAGTTGATGAAGTATAGACAGCTATCAAATCAGACCCTTTCCTAAGAACAGTACAAGAGGACATCGAAAAAGGTAGGACTAACCCTGAGTTCACCTTGGACAAAGAAAAGGTACTGAAGTACAAAGGAAGAAAACGTGTACCCGAAACAGAAAACATGGACATTTGACACCGATTGATGAAAGAAGCCCATACCACCATCTATTCGACACATCTTGGAAGTACAAAAATGTATCATGATCTAAAGAAATTATAATGCTGGAGAGGAATGAAAGCAGATGTAGCTAAGTTCGTGTCTCAATGCCTAAATTTTCAGAAAGTAAAGGCTGAATGACAAAGACCGATAGGACTGTTATGGCCGTTACCGAAACCAGCAAGGAAATGGGGCTGCATCACTATGGACTTCGTCATAGGATTACCATTGACTCCTCAAGTAGTTGACGAAGTTTGGGTGATTGTAGACCGCCTGACTAAAACAGCTCGCTTTATACCTATACGACCTTAGTATACACTGGAGAAGTTAGCTAAGCTGTATGTGGATATCATTGTGCGATTACGTGGTGTACCTGAAAGCATTATGTCCAATAGAGATCCAAGATTTACTTCAAAGTTTTGGGAAGGATTGTAAAATGCTATGGGTACAACATTGAAGTTTACTACTGCATTCCATCCACAGATAGATGGACAGTCAGAGCGTACAATTCAGATTCTAGAAGATATGCTTCGAGCACGTGTAATTGATTTTAAAGGATCGTGGGATGAAAAGTTACCACTGATTGAGTTCGCTTATAACAATAGCTATCAGGCTACTATACAGATGTCACCCTACGTAGCACTGTATGGCCGAAAGTGTCGAACTCCTTTGTTTTGGAATGAAGTTGGAGAACATAGTAATGTTGAACCAGAATTTGTTGAAGAGAATTGTCGAGTGGTCGACATTATCAAGGAAAGAGTGAGAACAACTCAGAATCGTCAGAAGCAATATGCAGATACCCGATGCCGAGACCTTGAATTCGTCGTGGGTGATAATGTATTCTTAAAAGTATCGCCTATGCTAGGATTGAAAAGGTTCGGACAGAAAGGGAAACTAAGTCCAAGATATGTCGGGCCAAATGAGATTCTAGCTAAGGGTGGAAAAGTGGCTTACCAGTTAGCACTACCACCATCCATGTCAAGTGTGCATGACGTATTTCACATTTCCTTATTGAAGAAGTATGTCAAGGATCCAACGCACGTTCTGACAGTAGATCTACCTGATTTGACTGATGATTTGACATTTGAAGTAACACCAACTGAAATCACCAGCCAAAAGGTTCAACGACTACGCAATCATGATATCTATTATGTTAAGGTCACCTGGAGAAGTACAGATATGGAAGAAATTATATGGGAAGAAGAGAATGCTATGCAAAAGCAATACCCTCATTTATTTGACTCGGAAGGTATGTACAATTTTGAGGACGAAATTTTTATAAGTAGGGGGGAGTTGTAAGACCCGTACCAAACTAACCCGGTCTTACCACCTTGAACCAGGTCTACCCATCATGGTCAAGCCAAATGGATCAAGTACGTGAGGGAGATCGCGATCCCAGGTATTAAACTGACCCAAAAACATTAAAATAAGGGGGAGGGTCGCATACCCAGCAAGGCAGGGTCAGACCCCCCCCCAGAACTAAAGTCAGACCCTGAGTTTTTAACTGGGTGTCAGACATTTTAGAACCAGGGGTCAACGGGATCTCCGACCCCCTCATCGACCCCCAGTCTGCCGACAGAAATTGTGAATTAGGAACTTTCCAAATTTCAATGGGATTTTTTCCTAATCTCAATGGGACTTATATTGGGAGTTTCTACTCTATAAATAGGACGTCTCTAAGCCTCTTTCACTCCTTTTAGAACCCTAATTGGATTGAGAGAAAGAGAAGAGAAAGAGAAGAGAAAGAGAAGAGAAGGAAAAGTGGAGAAGAAGATCAAAGAGAAGGCTTCAGAGAACCAAGCCTAATTCTCAGGTATGGATACTATCTCCATGTAATTCTACAGACCTTAGAATAGATAGTGAAGAAGATATGAACTAGGAGAAACCCAAATCATCCACCCATGGTTAGGTTTTCATGGAAAACCATGGGGGAAATCATAAAAGCCATAAAGGTGAATGAACTACGGTTCTAGACCATAGAACATGTGTGGAATGGATTGTAGAAGCAAGCCATATGACCCAAAACATGAAGAATGGACTGTAGAATGAGAATTTAGACTATACCCACAGGGGGTCGCACGGGGGTCGATGGCCAATCGACCCTACCAGACCCTAACAATCGACCCCCAGTGTTTGGGAAGTCCAGACTGTGGGTGGTCGCACCCAGGGTCGATGGAACCTCAAACCCTAGCATCGTCCCCCAGTTAACAGTAGGCTTTTAAAATCAGAATTAATTCTAATTAAATTTTATCGACTTGATTAGGTCTTCTAGTGATATAATAGTGATATTTACTTGATTCTTAAAGCTTGAAAGTGGATCTACGATCCAGCAAAGGTGAGGGAACTAGTCCTAAACTAATTGGTTAATAATAAACTATTATATTCTTGAGTCGAATGCCATGGTTAATTCTATGCATGTATGCTTGCATGTGCATTCAACATGTCATCCAATATTTCTATTATTACTATTCATGCATATTTAAGCTATTGTTTATAACATGATGATGATGATGATGATGATGATAGGAATAGACATGTGAATGTATGTGTGTGGTTGGTGTGCTTGATGTAAGTGAGTATCAAGGGGGGTGTCATAGGCCAGGCCTCAGCACTCTAGCTCTATCTCTAACTCAAGTCTTGTCCACTGACATCGTTGTATCGCCATTACCTTAAAAGAACTATTACGTCGCAGGGTATGAGGGGAGGTGGTCTCGGACCGTGTAGTCTCTGACTCTGTCGGGGGGCCTTAGCCCTATCTCTATTGACGTATTGAGGGTTGCTAGGGTGAGGCCTTGGATACACTGATTGGCATTAAGATTGGTTAGATTCGAGCCCAGATTGTGAACCCTCGCCAGTAGGGGCTTACGTGTTGGTATGGGGAACTGGTACAGCAATAAACGTGAACTTTGTGTGTACATTGTCCATGGTGGGTGTATGTGGGATGACAATAAACGTTACCTTTGGGCAGCTTCACACACTCGTGTATAGAGGTGCGACGGCCACCTATCCTTTCTATAGCACATTGCAAAGTTATTTACCAGACCAAAGATATGAATTGAATGCATGCATATGTTTGTTGCATTGTTTTGTTTGCTCACTGAGCCATGATGTGTGCTCACCCTCTCGATGTCGAATATTTTTAGTTGATGATGCAGGTAGCACTGTTGAAGATTATATGAGTGCTCCAGTGTATGCGTGTATTGCTGCAATGGTAGCCGAAGACTTAGTGGATATGGATGACTCCTCATGGGAGTGAAACTCATGCGTATTCGATTAGATTTTTCATTTGAATTTATTAAGGAAATGTAATTGATATTTTGTTTACTTATGTCTCAGTTGATACAACATAAATTGATACTTTATTTATGATTATCACAATTAGATTCCTCAGTTCATTTACTGTAAGACTTCCGCTATTGTGTATTTATTCTGATTATGGTTGTGAATGTATATGGTTTTATTTTTAATGAACACAGCCTATTAGAGATCTTGGTTGAACCGTTGGTTTATTAGCGGTTCATCACACCGTTCTCTATGGTGCAGAATTGGGGTGTGACAGGTATGGTCGACCATAAGGAAGGGAACCAAAAATTTCAAATCCAGAACCCACGGTCGACGATTTTGACCTTACGATCAATGGTTTATGCGACTGTATGATCGACCGTGAGAAACCCAAATCGGACTTCGAGTTATGGAAACTTTCCTAAACTAAGGGATTGCTTTCCTAATTGAAAGAGGACTTTATATAGAGAGTTTTCTTCTATATAAAGGACCTCCCTCAGCCCTTTTTCACTCTTTTAGAACATTAGAAAATCCTAGAGAAAGAGAAGGAAGAGAAGGAAGAGAAGGAAAAGAAGGAGAAGAAGAAAAAGCTAAGGAGAAGAGTTTGCTGAGAAGGGATTGGTTCTCTATCATAGGCAAAGGTATGAAACGAATCCCTGGAGATGTAAACTCTAAGGAATAAGACTTCTATGGAGGATAAACAATATTAACCTATTATGATCAATGTGATTTTCTTGAAAAAATCCCAAGGAGAACCATGAGGAGTGAATTTGATGATTAGGGTTGATAAGAAATTACTAATGATGGCCATAGGATGACTTTAGAATAAACCCCATTGAAGAATAGAAGAATTAACCAAGGAAGAACTCGAATTTCATGTAGATAGTGACTAAAAATCTTGAGGTCACAGCAACGGTCGACCATGACCAGTATGACCAGAGGATCGACCATAGGCATTCGGGAAGATTTCAGAAATCATAAGGTCGCAGCTTCGGTCGCACCATATGTGGTTTCAACCGCAGACAATTAGGTCGATACAACATGAGACCATAAGACCAATCAGACACCTATGAGTGCTCTGTTTCGATTTCTGACTATTGTAACACACCACATATGAACCCTAACATAAATTCATATAACTTTTAAGTTGTTAAATCAATTCAAAGAGAATTTCAAGGCTTGGAAGGACATCGAATATTTCTAACAGGCGAGGGAACAAAACCTAAACTAATTGGATAATATTTAACTGTTTATTTTTATTGAGTCCAATGCCATGATCGATTCTATGCTTGTATGCTTGTAATATGCATCTCACATGTCATCCAATATTCCTGCTATTACTGTTTATGCATATTTAATTCCATTTATTTATAACATAATAATGATGATGCTACGAATAGGCATGTGAATGTATGTATGTGCTTGGTGTATTGGATACGAGTCGAGCATCAGGGGGAGGACGTGGGATGGTGGTCTTTGACCTCGTCACCAGACTCTAGCTCTATCTTTACTCAAGTCTTGCCCACTAACATCGTCATATCGCCATTACCTTAGCAGAACTATTACATCGTAGGGCATTAGGGGAGGTAGTCTCGGACCATGTGGTCTCTGGATCTGCCAGGGGGCCTTAGCTCTATCTCTATGGACGTATTGAGGGATGCTGGGGTGAAGCCTTGGATACACTATTTGGCATTAGGATTGGTTAGTTGCGAGCCCAGTTTGCAAGCTGTCGCTAATAGGGGCTTACGTGTTGGTATGGGTAGGGCATGAGTGGAAGTATTGGTGGTGTTTGATCCGGACACATTAGCTCTATCTCTATTCCATGATGGATGCATGTGGGACGACAATGGTGTTTAATCCATTGGACAGATTCACACACTCGTGTATAGAGATGTGGCAGCCACCAAACCTTTCTATAGCACATTGCAAACTTAAAAACCAGACCAAAGATATGAATTGAATGCGTGCATATGTTTGTTGCATTGTTTTGTTTTCTCACTGAGCAGTGATGTGTGCTCCTCCTTTCGACGTCAAATATTTTTAGATGATGATGCATGTCCTACCGTTGAAGAATATATAAATGCGCCGATGTATGGACACGTTCCAGCGATGGATATAAAGGCTAAAGAAGATGTGCATGATTCATCATGCGAGTGCAACCAATGTAATTTTGCTTAGGTGTAGTTATAATTTAAACATCGGATATGTAATTGATTATTTATTTTTATATCTTATGGTTTGGAGATAATTGGATTAAATACTTATTTATCACTGTTAGACTCTCAGTTCATTATCTGTAAGACTTTCACTTAATTGTTTATTACCTCTTTATTAATGTGGAATGTGTGTTTGGTTTGATATGGTGGGTACGACCTATACAAGACCCTGGGTGAACCATTGGTTTATTGGTAGTTTGTCACACCATTCTGGTTAGACAAGAATTGGGGTGTGACAACTTGGTATCAGAGCATCTCAGGTTCTACTGATTGACCTTACTACTTCCACATGAGTCATGGAATGAGTTAGGATGAAATTAAAAACTGTAATAAGAACACCATAAACAACTATCTTGTATGAGACATAAACTAAGAAAGAGAATAATGCACACATGTAAAGGGGAAACCAATTATATATATATATATATATATATATATATATATATATATATATATATATATATATATATATAGGAATAAGACAAGTGTACATCAAATTCAGAGTACAGTCCATAATCCGAACAGTTACTCTATAGTAAAAAGGGAGAAAGATACAAATAACAATCATGGAGCTGGAGGTGCTGGAGGAGGAGGAGCCTCACGATCTCTATCGTAGTCCTTAGCATATACTCTCGCTAGCCAGGCTACCTGAGTCTGAGTCGCTCGTAGACTAGCTGTCAGATCCGCTACCCGCTGGTCTGTAGAGCGCTGGGCATCTAGAAGCCCTCTTACTTTCCAATCGGTCACGCACTGAGCCTCTCTAATCTCACGTAACAGCCCCATCATGCCATCTGGTGGTGGGCGTAAAGGGCCAGCTGAATGAGAAGCCACAGAAGGGCCAACTCCAGTAGAATGCTGCGGCGATGGAGGAGGGATGGCATCCACATCCATGTACATCCGATCATCATCCTCCTCATCACCACCATCATGTGCCTCTACTACTACCTCTGTTGCTAATACTGCTGCGGCCTCTGCATCTGCTGCCGCTACCTGAGTGAGAGGACATCTCATAGCATTCATCTCATCATCACTGACCTGTATCTCTCGCATGCCCATCCTGCTGATGGCCTCCCAGTCAAGGTCAACTGAGAAGGTGTCCTCAACGATCCTCTCATCCACTAAGTCCACCTGTAAACGAGCGAGCAAGGTGGAGATCAGCAGCCCGTAAGGCAAGTTACCTCTCGAGTCAAGCAACATAGCTCGGTGCATGGTCCGGAGAATAATGTATGGGAGGCAGACATGCTGCCTAGTACAAATATAGTATAGAAGGTACTGAGTCAACTGTGAGATCATCTTATAATGTCTGCCTTGGGGAATCAGATTATGCTGGATAATCTTGCAGTAGACATGTTGTCACACCCAATTCTGTACCATTCAGAATGGTGAGATGAACGGCTAAAAAACCAATGGTTCAACCAGGAACTCTAATAGGCTGTGTCCGTTGAAAATAAAACCATACACATCCATAACCAAAATCAGAATAAATACACAATAGCAGAAGTCTTAATAATAAATGAACTGAGGAATCTAACTGTGATAATCATAAATAAAGTATCAAATTATGTTATATCAACTGAGACATAAGTAAATAAAATATCCATTACATTTCCTTAATAATTCAAATCAAAATCTAATCGAAAACGCATGAGTTGCACTCGCATAAAGAGTCATGCGTTTCCACTAAGTCTTCAACTTCCATCACAGCGATGTGTCCGTACACAGAAACATTCATATAGTCTTCCACCGTGGTACCTCCATCATCAACTAAAAATATTCGACGTCGAAAGGGTGAGCACACATCACGGCTCAGTGAGCAAACAAAACAATGCAACAAACATATGCATGCAATCAATTCATATTTTTGGTCTGGATTATAAGTTTGCAATGTGCTATAGAAAGGTTCGGTGGCCGCCTCACCTCAATACACGAGTGTGTGAATCCGCCCAATGAGTATCGGTGATGTCGTCTCACATGCACCTACCATGGACAATATACACCCCATGAAAATGGCATGGCTGTACCGGTTGCCCATAACAACACGTAAGCCCCTACTGGCGAGGGCTTGCAAACTGGGCTCACAACTAACCAATCCTAATGTCAAATAGTGTATCCAAGGCCTTACCCCAGCATCCCTCAATACATCCATAGAGATAGAGATAGGGCCCCCTGGCAGAGTCGAAGACTACACGGTCCGAGACCACCTCCCCTGATACCCTACGACGTAATAGTTCTGCTAAAGTAATGGCGATACGACGATGTCAGTGGACATGACTTGAGTAGAACCATGGCACAATATACACCCCATGAAAATGGCATGGCTGTACCGGTTGATACCATCCCCTACCCGCACCATGTACACTAACCACACACATACATTCACATGCCTATTCCTAGCATCATCATCATCATCATGTTATAAATAAACAGAATTAAATATACATGAACAATACATGAACAGTAATAGCAGGAATATTGGATGACATATTGAATGCACATACAAGCATACATGCAAAGAATCAGTCATGGCATTGGACTTAAGAAATAAAAACAGTTTATTATTAGCCAATTAGTTTAGGTCTTGTTCCCTCACCTTTGCTTGAGTGTTGATCCTCTTTAAAGCTTTAAAACCACTTTTATATCAATAGGAAAACCTAACAAGTCGATAGATTTTGGTTAGAAGTCATTCCGACAAGTTTAGGCTTATTTTTAAGCACGGGTCGCAGGGTAGGTCGCAGGTAGGGTAGCAGTCTACATCGACCCCCAGGGTAGGGTCGATGCCAGGGTCGGATGTTCCATCGACCCTGGGTGCGACCACCCCTATTCTGAACTTCCCGAATACTGCGGATCGATCCTGTGGTCTGGTAGGGTCGATTCCCAATCGACCCCAAGTGCGATCCCCCGTGGGTTGAGTCGAGATTTTCATTCTACAGTCCATTCTTTCACGTTTGGGTCCTATGGCTTACTTCGACAATCCATTCTAGGCTTGTTCTATGGCTTAGAACACTAGGTTTCTTCCTTACCTTGTCTACCATGATTTCCCCATGGATTTCATTGAAATCTTCCCATGGGTGTATGATTTGGGTTTCTCCTAGACCATACTCTCTTCATGAACTATTCTAAGGTCATAGATTATCAAATAGAAAGCTTTCCCATACCTTTGGTTTGCTGAGATTCAGAGATTTCTTTGAATTCTTCAATTCGGTCCTCTTCTCCAACTTTCCTTCTCTTCTTCTTCTCTTCTCTTTCTCTCACTCTCAATTAGGGTTTCAAAAGGAGAGAAAGAGGCTTAGGGACATCCTATTTATAGAGTAGAATCTCTAAAAATAAGTCCCATTGAGATTAGGAAGGAATCCCATTGAAATTTGGAAAGTTTCCTATTTACGGTTTCTGTCGGCAAACAGGGGGTCGATGAAGGGGTCGGAGATCCCGTCGACCCTCAGTTCCTAAGTTGTCCAACCCCCAGTGAAAAATCAGGGGTCTGACTTCTATGTGTGGGGGGGGGGGTCTACCCTGCCTACCTAGGTATGCGACCCTACCCTCTAATTCACTATTTTTGGGTCAGTTTAGTACCTAGTTTTGCCATTTCCTTTACGCACTTGGTCCATTTGGCTCGACCATGATGGGTAGACCTAGTACAAGGTGGTAAGACCGGTTAGTTCGATACGGGTCTTACAACTCCCCCCTACTTATAAAAATTTCATCCTTGAAATTGTACATACCTTCTGTGTCGAATAGATGAGAATATTGTTTTCGCATAGAATTCTCTTCTTCCCATATGATTTCTTCTATATTCCTGCTTCTCCAGGTAACCTTAACATAATAAATGTCACGGTTGCATAGTCGTTGCACCTTTCGGCTGGTGATTTTAGTTGGTGCTACTTCAAACGTCAAATCCTTAGTCAAATCAGGTAGATCTACTGTCAATACGTGCGTTGGGTCTCTGACATACTTCTTCAATAAGGAGATATGAAATACGTCATGTAGACTTGACATAGATGGTGGTAGTGCTAACTGGTAAGCCACTTTTCCACGCTTAGCTAGAATCTCATATGGTCCGACATATCTCGGACTTAATTTCCCTTTCTATCCGAACCGTTTCAAACCTCGCATAGGTGACACTTTGAGGAATACCTTATCACCTACGGCGAATTCAAGGTCTCGACTTCTAGTATCCGCATATTGCTTCTTACGATTCTGAGCCGTTCTTACTCTTTCCTTGATAATGTCGACTACTCGACAAGTCTCTTCATTAAATTCTGGTCCAACAATACTATGTTCTCCAACTTCATTCCAAAACAAAGGAGTTCGAAACTTCCTACCATACAGTGCTTCATAGGATGACATCTGTATAGTACCCTGATAGCTATTATAGTAAGCGAACTCAATCAGTGGTAACTTTTCATCCCATGATCCTTTGAAATCAATTACACAAGCTCGGAGCATGTCTTCTAGAATCTGAATGGTGCGCTCCGATTGTCCTTTTGTCTGAGGATGGAATGCAGTACTAAACTTCAATGTTGTACCCATAGCCTTCTGTAATCCTTCCCAACACATTGAAGTAAATCGTGGATCTCTGTCGGACACAATGCTTTCTGGTACATCGTGTAATCTGACAATATTATCCACATACAACTTAGCTAACCTTTCCAGTGTATACTGAGGTTGTATAGCTATAAATCGAGCTGCTTTAGTCAGTCGGTCTACAATCACCCAAACTGCGTCAATTACTTGGGGAGTCAATGGTAACCCTGTGACGAAGTCCATAGTGATGCAGTCCCATTTCCATGCTGGTTCTGGTAACGGCTGTAATAGTCCTGCTGGTCTTTGTCGTTCGGCTTTCACCTTCTGACAATTTAGGCATTGAGACACGAACTTGGCTATATCTACTTTCATTCCCCTCCACCAATATAATTTCTTTAGGTCATGATACATTTTTTTACTTCCAGGGTGTATCGAATAGGCGATGGTATGAGCTTCCTTCATTAGTCGGTGTCTAATGTCCAAACTTTCTGTCCCAGGTACACATATCCTTTCTTTGTACTTCAGTACCCTTTCATCATCTAAGGAGAACTCAGGAGTAGTCCTACCTTTTATGATGTCTTCTTGTACCGTTCTTAGATAAGGGTTTAATTTAATCGCTGTTTTCACTTCATCAAGTATATCGGGTACAATCTTCAATGTGGCGAACATATTTGCAAATCGATGGATAAACCATTGGTTGGGTGATTCATCAGGTACATCTATCACAAACTGCTCGTTATCGTAATTGAACACTCTTCCGATAGTACACAGTGCAGCAGTGGTGCTAACCTCTTCTGGAGATTTCATCATTGCCTTTCTACTCAGTGCGTCCGCAACCACATTAGCTTTTCCCAGATGATACTAGATATCACAATCAGTCTTTCAATAGTTCCAGCCATCTTCTTTGTCTCATATTCAACTCCTTCTGATTAAAGAGGTAAGTAAGACTCTTATGATCTGATGTAATCTGAAATTTCTCTCTATACAAGTAATGTCTCCATATTTTGACAGCAAGTACTACTGCCGCTAATTCCAAATCATGAGTGGGATAGTTCTTCTCATGTATCTTCAATTGTCTTGAGGCATAAGCAATTACTTGTTCTCCTTGCATAAGTACACATCCTAATCCTAGTCCTGATGCATCAGTGTACAAAATAAATGGCTGTCCTGGAATCAGAATGATCAAGATTGGAGCTGATATCAATCTAGCCTTCAATGTTTGGAAACTCTTCTCGCATTTATCAGTCCACACAAATTTTTTGCCCTTCTTAGTCAAACTGGTAAGAGGTACGGAAATTCGGGAATAGTCTTCCACAAATCATCGATAATACCCATCTAGACCTAAGAAACTTCTAATTTATGCAATGCTCTTCGGTGCTTCCCATTTCACAATAGCTTCGATTTTGCTAGGATCCACTTTAATTCCTTCAGCGGATACAACATGGCCTAGAAAAGTGACTTCCTTTAGCCAAAACTCACACTTTGTAAATTTGGCGTAGAGCTTCTCCTTCCGTAATAGCTGTAGAGTGGCGTTTAGATTCTTTATATAAGTTTCGTGGTCTTTGGAGTAGACCAATATATCATCGATGAATACAATAACTGACGTATCCAACATATTGTGGAATACTCGATTCATAAGTTCCATAAAGGTTTCTGGTGCGTTCGTCAATCCGAAAGACATGATCAAAAATTCATAATGTCCATATCTAGTCCTGAATGCTGTCTTGGGGATATCACCATCCTTAATCTTCAACTGATGGTAGCCTAACCGAAGATCAATCTTGGAGAACACTTTGGCACCTTGCAACTGATCGAACAAGTCATTGATCCGAGGTAATGGAAATCGATTCTTGATTGTCAGTTTATTCAGTTCTCGGTAGTCTATACACAATCGAACGCTACCGTCCTTCTTCTTCACGAATAATACTAGCGCTCCCCATGGTGATATGCTACGTCAGATGTAACCCTTGTCCAGAAGTTCTTGTAGTTGTACTTTTAATTCCTTCAATTCAGTAGGAGCCATTCGATAAGGTGCTTTAGATATTGGTGCGGCTCCAGGTATCAAATCTATAACAAACTCTATAGCACGGTCGGGTGGTAATCCTGGTAGTTCTTCAGGAAATACATCTGGATAGTCACGCACGACATCAATATCCTCCATTCATGGTGCTTCTTTGGT
The DNA here is from genome assembly GCA_028583415.1 of Protea cynaroides. Taxonomy (NCBI): domain Eukaryota; kingdom Viridiplantae; phylum Streptophyta; class Magnoliopsida; order Proteales; family Proteaceae; genus Protea; species Protea cynaroides. The sequence goes on along the minus strand of CM053275.1, from coordinate 63,506,207 downwards.
AAGATTGACTACAGATAATAGATACCCAACTGCTTCTTTCTCAAGGCACTTCCTAGCCTTTAATGCAGAGAGTATGAGCTTTCGTTTACGGGGAAGTTTGGTTCTCGAAAAACTGAACTCTGCTCCTTCTTTGTCTTTAAATGTGAGCTTCTTTTCGGCACACAATAGGTTTGTAGAATGCTGAGCTAACCAGTCTATTCCCAAGATGACGTCAAAGTCTGCCATCTCAAGTTGGATCAAGGTAGCATCCAAAGTCTTTTCATCAATAAGAACTGGATATGGTCCATAACCTTTTTCTAACTTCACTTCTAATCCCATAGGCGATGGTCCATAACCTTTTTCTAACTTCACTTCTAATCCCATAGGCGATCGTACAAGTAGTTTGTAGTCGAAGGATTTGAGGGGTAGATTTATCTTCTTTCAAATTGACACAGATATAAAAGAATGAGTAGCTCTTGAATCAAAGAGTACTCTGGCGGGAATGCCATTAATAGGTATGGTACCTGTGATTTCTTTTGGTTTAGTCTACATGCTCACAAAATGTAACACAAAATGATAAGATTCAGGTCATACCTGTGACCACATCAGGCGATGCGGCAACATCTTCAGATGTAACAGTGTAAACTCTTCCCTGTTGTAGTTGCTTTTTGGGCTTAGTACACTCTCTTGCGACATGCCCTACTTGATTGCAGTTAAAACATCTTATTCCTTCACTGACTTGTTTTTGTTGCTGTGGAGCTGCGGGGGTAGTCTTGGCTGCAACATTAAAGCCTGGAGTACGGAAGGGTTTGAATATCTTGGTGTTCCCTCCGTTGTAAGAATTTCCATTAGGCCTTTTGATTCCGCTATTTTGAGCAAAGTAGATCTCTTTCTGGCTATCACTCGAGCAATTTGTGCCGCATCATTATAGATTTTCTTTTCAAGTCCTAGAACATTTTCACGGATGCTTCCCCTAAGTCCCATGACGATCCTTCGGGTCTTGGTGTTTTCCTCTTGCATACTGGCAGGTGCAAAGAAGAACATCTCCTCATAACGCTATTGATATGCATCCATGGTCATTTGCCCCTGATATAAACTTAGGAACTCTCTTTCCATAGAATCTCTGAAACTTCTAGGAAAGTACTTTTCAAAGAATGCCTCCTTATAAATATCCCAAGTCAGTTGGGCGTGCTTTGTTAATAAATATGTCCTGGTAGACTTTCACCAATGGTGTGCATCTCCTTTCAGCATAGAGGTGGCACACAATACTTTCTCTACTTCATTTACTGTCATCATCATAAAATTTCTTTCCATTTCATCAACCCAGTGTGTCGGCCATAAAGGATCTGCTGGCTTGCCATTAAATTCTTTGGGGTTCATTTTCAGAAAACGCTCCACCAGTCTGGAGTGGTTTAGTTGTTGCGGAACATACACCCCATACATAGGTGGTTGGTATTGATATCCACCTTGAGCTACCTCAGGATTCTACACTTGAGCCTGCATGATGGGAGTCTGAGGTGCGTGGGGTACTGTGTTGCTTCCCCCTGGTACCGTGCTTGCCTATCCTGCTGGCATTGGTGGTGTCTGTGCAGCTGGAAAAGTCATGCCTATGGCAGCTTGCATAGTAGCTTGTGCCTGTTGTATTTGCTGCAGCTGTTGGGCCAAATTTAGGACGACTGTAGCCAGGTCTGTAGGTGGAGCTGGCAGATTTGTAGGATTTGTCTGCCAATTAATTATGGACGGTTCCATATTCGTATTCCCCTGTGTTTCCAGGTGTGTCTGGCTGTCTTCCCCCACAGGTGGTGGTGGTGGGATAGAGTTACGGCTTTGTCTGGTCACTCTGCGTCCAGCCATTATCTGTTCTGATAGTGGGAATGCCTGAAAATCATAGAATATGTGAGGCCATCATTATATACATCATTCTCATATTTTAGATGCAAATTTCAAAAATTTCAGATCATTCTGTCGAAAGTGCTATATTTTCACTGCAGGGTCAATGGTGGGGGTCGATGGATTTCCGACCCTCAGTATGCCACCCTGAGGAATCAATGATTCTTCCCAGAGCCGGGGGACGATGAGGGGGTCGGAGGATGTCCGACCCAGGGTTCGACCCCTAGTTCTCTGTTAGATTACCGAGAGCCGAGGGTCGATGAGGGGGTCGGAGGGGGGGTTGGATGTCTTGGTCGAATTCTCCAACCCTCGGACTAAAAATCAGGTTTTTATTTCCGATTTTGAATCCATTTCTCATTCTTCCTCCTCCATTCTGACTCGGCTCGTCTCTCTGAGTTGCTACAATGCCAACTCAGACTCTTTGGTGCTATTTGCTTCTTATTTCGACGTCTACACCTCGTCTACAGGTATGTTCTCTACATTTTCATGTTTTTAGGTTTTCTTAGCTAGGTTTTAGCTCATTTAAGTCGTTTTCTTCAAATTAAACTTTTTCAGCCGTAAAAATTCGATTTTTATTGGGGGCATTTGTTGTTGGTGACTCAAGGAACGAAAGCCCTACAAAATATTTGAGTTTCATTGGTTGGTTATCGAGAAACTTGAATTTTTCCATTTTTGCCCTAATTTTTCGAGAGTTTTGAATTTCTTAAAATTTCTTAAAATTCGATCTCTTTAGATGAAATTTCCAACTGTATGAGTCTTGCAGGATCATTTAGAACCTATATAAGTCCTCCTGCCCACGTGTATGGGTGAAAAGTGAGGCTTTTGACCAATTTATGTCGTTATAATGTCGAAATTTTTGGGTTTTTCATCTTCACTAAGCCAGTATCTGTTTTTCTTTGTTTTTGTAGATAGTATGGCTCGTACCAAAGTACCCAGGGTTCATGACCCAGTCCGCTTCCATTCTAACAAGGCGGAGACACAGTATGCCTGCTATTCCCGTAAGAAGTTAAAGGGAGGTCACAGGGTAGACTTGGCTAGCCTGGCATTGTTTGATGTGGAGAGGGCTTTTGGTGACATGGGTTGGCTTCCTGTGATCACCTATGACGCGTGCACTCGGCCGGATCTAGTGAGACAGTTCTACTGTAATCTCCAGGTGATGGGAGATTACAACGGTACAGAGAGGGGTAGAGAGCTTTAGATCACCAGCTACGTCAAGGGGGTCGAGATCTCATTTGATTATTGGCAGCTAGCCGACTTGTTGGGCATTTCATATGATGGCCCCTTGGTGTTCTGTGGTCTTGGAGTGCCCCAGTTATTTTCATTGGAGATGAGAGCTAAGATTAACCTTCAGATCATCAGAGAGGATCGCTGGGAGATGAAATCGATCTACCTTCGTCCAGAGCCTTGGGTGTACTGCAAGATTATCCAGCACAACCTGATACCTCAGAGTGGGCATTACGAGAGGATCTCCGAGTTGACCCAGTATCTGTTGTACTATATCTGTACTAGGCAGCCCATCTGCCTTCCTTACATCAACATGCGGACGATGATCAGTGCTATGTTGCCCAGTCATACTGGCAACCTACCTTATGGACGCATGATATCTATGCTGCTTACTCGCCTGGGTGTTGACATGGTGGATGAGAGGATTCAGGAGAAATCCTTCTCATCACCTTTGGATTGGGAGGCCATCTGCAAGATGGGCATGCGGGATGCCCAGGTCAACGACGAGGAGAGGAACGCTCTGGTGCATCCATGTACACGAGTGGAGATGGCTGACACTGAGGCAGCAGCAGTAGCCGCTGGAGCAGGGGTTCATGGGGGTGATGACGATCGTTTGTACGTAGATGTGGATGCCATACCTCCTCCATCACCTACTCATGCTACAGGAGTTGGTACTTCTTATTCAGTTGGTCCTTCACATGCAGCTGGTCCTTCGTATGCACCTTCTGATGACATGATGGAGATATTGCATGAGATACGAGAGGCTCAGTGCATATCTGATTTGAGGATGGAAGAGCTTCTAGATGCTCAGCGCTTGTCCGATCAGCGGTTGGGAGAGCTTTTGGATGCTCGGCGCATGTCGGATCAGCGGGTGGGAGAGCTTAGGGATGCTCAGCGCGTGACCGACCAGTGGGTTGCTGATCTCACAGCTGGTCTCCAGACGACCCAGACTCAGATAGCTTAGTTGACTAGAGTCTATGCTGAGGATTATGATAGACACCGCGAGGCATTGCCTCCCCCATCACCTTTAGCTTCTTGATGTATTTTCTTTTATCTTTCTTATTGTACTTCAGAGTAACTGTCCGGGTTGTGGACTGTACTCTGCTTTAGTCATGTATATATACGTTTGTTCTTCTTTTGGTTGTATATAAATTTGTTTCTCATTTAATAGATGCATTATTCTCTTTTAATTTTGTCTCAAACAACACAGATTCTTATGGTGTTTTATTATTACATCTTTAAAAATTTTATCGTATCTCAGTTCACAAACTTTTGTGGAAGTATACTGGTTTAACAGACAGGCCTGAGAGCTCTGATACCAAGTTATCACACCCCAATTCTGTACCATTCAGAATGGTGTGATGAACCGCTAATAAACAAATGGTTCAACCAGGATCTCTAATAGGCTGTGTCCGTTGAAAATAATACCATACACATCCACAACCATAACCAGAATAAATACACAATAGCGAAAGTCTTAATAATAAATGAACTGAGGAATCTAACTATGATAATCATAAATAAAGTATCAAATTATGTTATATCAACTGAGACATAAGTAAATAAAATATCAATTACATTTCCTTAATAATTCAAATCAAAATCTAATCGAAAACGCATGTGTTGCACTCACATGAAGAGTCATGCGTTTCCACTAAGTCTTCAGCTTCCATCGCAGCGATGTGCCCGCACGTAGAAACATTCATATAGTCTTCCACCGTGGTACCTGCATCATCAATTAAAAATATTTGACGTCGAAAGGGTGAGCACACATCATCGCTCAGTGAGCAAACAAAACAATGCAACAAACATATGCATGCATTCAATTCATATCTGTGGTCTGGATTATAAGTTTGCAATGTGCTATAGAAAGGTTCGGTGGCCCCCTCACCTCTATACACGAGTGTGTGAATCCGCCCAATGAGTATTGGCACTGTCGTCCCACATGCACCCACCATGGATAATTTACACCCCATGAAAATGGCATGGCTGTACCGGTTGCCCATACCAACACGTAAGCCCCTGCTGGCGAGGGCTTGCAAACTGGGCTCACAACTAACCAATCCTAATGTCAAATAGTGTATCCAAGGCCTCACCCTAGCATCCCTCAATACATCCATAGAGATAGAGCTAAGGCTCCCCGATAGAGTCGAAGACTACACGGTTCGAGACCACCTCCCCCGATACCTTACGACGTAATAGTTCTGCTAAGCTAATCCTAATGTCAAATAGTGTATCCCAGGTATTAAACTGACCCAAAAACACTCAAAATAAAGGGAGGGCCGCATACCCAGCAAGGGAGGGTTGGACCCCCCATTATAAAAGTCAGACCCCCAGTTTTACATGGGGGGTCAGACATTTTAAGGACCAGGGGTCGACGGGATCTCCGACCCCCCTATCGACCCTCGGTAGTCGGTAAAAACAGCTCGAACCAAAAATTATGAAACTTTCCTAATTTCAATGGGATTCCTTCCTAATCTCAATGGGACTTATTTTAGGAGTTTCTACTCTATAAATAGGATGTCCCTAAGCCTCTTTCACTCCTTTTAGAACCCTAATTGGTTTGAGAGAAAGAGAAGGAGAAAGAGAAGAGAAGAGAAGGAAAGTGGAGAAGAAGATGAAGGAGAAGGCTTCGGAGAAACAAGCTTAATTCTCAGGTAAGGATACCAACTCCATGTAATTCTACAGACCTTAGAATAGATAGAAAAGAGGGAATGATCTAGGAGGTACCCAAATCATCCACCCATGGTTAGGTTTTCATGGAAAACCATGGAGAAAATCATGAAAGCAATATAGGTGAATGAACCATGGTTCTAGGCCATAGAACATGTGTGGAATGGACTGTAGGAGCAAGCCATAGGACCCCAAACACGAAGAATAGACTGGAGGAAGAAAAATTGACAAAACCCACAAGGGGTCGCATGGGGGGTCGATGGTAAATCGACCCTGACCATCGACCCCAGTGTTTGGGAAGTCCAGAATAGGGGTGGTCGCACCCAGGGTCGATCAAACCTCCGACCCTAGCATCGACCCCCAGTTAGCAGCATGCTTTTTAAAGTCCAAATTAATTTTAATTAAATTCTATCGACATGGTTAGGTTTTCTAGTGATATAATATCGATATATAGTTGATTCTTAAAGCTTGAAAGAGGACTTACGATCAAGTAAAAGTGAGGGAACCAAACCTAAACTAATTGGTTAATAATAAACTATTTTACTTTTGAGTCCAATGCCATGATTGATTTTATGTGTGTATGATTGTTATGTGCATTCAACATGTCATCCAATATTTCTATTATTACTGTTCATGCATATTTAATTCTTGTTTATACATGATAATGATGATGATGATGATGATAGGAATAGGCATGTGGATGTATGTGTGTGGTTGGTGTGCTTGATGCGAGCGAGTATCAGGGGGAGGTGTCATAGGCCGGGCTTCAATACTCTAGCTCTATCTCTAACTCAAGTTTTGTGCATTAGCATCGTCGTATCGCCATTACTTTAGCAGAACTATTACATCATAGAGTATCAGGGGAGGTGGTCTCGGTCCTTGTAGTCTCTAACTCTATCGGGGGGCCTTAGCTCTATCTCTATGGGCGTTCTGAGGGATGCTGGGGTGAGCCCTTGGATACACTGTTTGGCATTAGGATTGGTTAGTTGCGAGTCCAGTTTGCAAGCCCTCGCCAGCAGGGGCTTACGTGTTGGTATGGCACTATACAGCAATAAATGTTAACCTTTGTTGTACAATGTTCATGGTAGGGTGGATGGGGACGACAATAAACGTTAACCTTTGGGCGGGCTTCCACACCCTGTGTATAGAGGAGGGGTCAATAAACGTTAACCTTTGACCTCCAACCCTTTCTATTGCATATTGCAAACTTTAAACCAGACCAAAGATATGAATTAAATGCATGCATATCTATTGTTGCATTATTTTGTTTGCTCACTGAGCCATGATGTGTGCTCACCCTCTCGACGTCGAATATTTTTAGTTGATGATGCAGGTACTACCGTCGAAGATTATGTCAACGCTCCAGTGTAGGGGGCACATGGCGGCGATGGAAGCTGAAGACAAAGTGGATACGCATGACTCTTCTTGCGAGTGTAACTCATGCGTATTCGATTAGATTTTATTTAATTATTTAGATTTAGTAAATTTATGTCTTAGTTGACACAGAATAATTTGCTACCTAAATACGATTATCACATCTACATTTCTCAGTTCGTTTTACTATAAGACTTCCGCTATTGTGTATTTACTCTGATTATGAATGTGGATGTATGAAGTTTAGATAAGACGGTTATAGCCTACTTGAGATCCTGATTGAACCGTTGGTTTGCTAGCGGTTCATCACACCATTCTGAATAGTACGGAATTGGGGTGTGATAGAATGGACATACAAGCATACATGCAAAGAATCAGTCATGGCATTGGACTCAAGAAATAAAAATAGTTTATTATTAGCCAATTAGTTTAGGTCTTGTTCCCTCACCTTTGCTTGAGTGTTGATCCTCTTTCAAGCTTTAAAACCACTTTTATATCAATAGGAAAACCTAACAAGTCGATAAATTTTGGTTAGAAGTCATTCCGACAAGTTTAGGCTTATTTTTAAGCACGGGTCACAGGGTGGGTCGCAGGTAGGGTAGCAGTTTACATCGACCCCCAGGGTAGGGTTGATGCCAGGGTCGGATGTTCCATCGACCATGGGTGCGACCACCCCTATTTTGGACTTCCCGAATACTGCGGATCGATCCTGTGGTCTGGTAGGGTCGATTCCTAATCGACCCCACGTGCGATCCCCCGTGGGTTGAGTCAAGATTTTCATTCTACAGTCCATTCTTTCACGTTTGGGTCCTATGGCTTACTTCGACAATCCATTCTAGGCTTGTTCTATGGCTTAGAATACTAGGTTTCTTCCTTACCTTGTCTACCATGATTTTCCCATGGATTTCTTTGAAATCTTCCCATGGGTATATGATTTGGGTTTCTCCTAGACCATACTCTCTTCATGAACTATTCTAAGGTCATATATTATCAAATAGAAACTTTCCCATACCTTAGGTTTGCTGAGATTCAGAGATTTCTCTGAATTCTTCAATTCGGTCCTCTTCTCCAACTTTCCTTCTCTTCTTCTTCTCTTCTCTTTCTCTCACTCTCAATTAGGGTTTCAAAAGGAGTGAAAGAGGCTTAGGGACGTCCTATTTATAGAGTAGAATCTCTAAAAATAAGTCCCATTGAGATTAGGAAGGAATCCCATTGAAATTTGAAAAGTTTCCTATTTGTAGTTTCTGTCGGCAAACAGGGGGTCGATGAGGGGGTCGGAGATCCCGTCGACCCTCTGTTCCTAAGTTGTCCGACCCCCAGTGAAAAATCAGGGGTCTAACTTCTATGTGAGGGGGGGTCGACCCTACCTACCTAGGTATGTGACCCTGCCCTCTAATTCACTGTTTTTGGGTCAGTTTAGTACCTGGTTTTGCCATTTCCTTCACGCACTTGGTCCATTTGTCTTGACCATGATGGGTAGACCTGGTACAAGGTGGTAAGATCGGTTAGTTTGATACGGGTCTTAAACATGTGGCTCTGGACACAGGTTGACTGCTTTTACCTTTCAGCGGTCATCCCAAAGAATCTGACTATCTATCTCTGCACGCATCTGTGTAGACAGAAACTGTGGCTCTCTGGGTGTACAGTAAACCAACTTCCCATCATTGGAGATACCTAGGAGATCAGCCAACTCCTGACAATTGAAAGAAATCAGAACCCCTTTCACCCAGTTGGTGATCCGAAGCTCTCTGCCCCTCTCTACATCTAGGTCACCCTCTACCTAAAGGTGACAGTAGAACTGCTTAACTAGGTCCGGGCGAGTGCAAGCCTCGTATAGGATCATTGGAAGACAGCCCATATCACCAAATGCCCTCTCCACATCAAACAGGGCTAAGTGGGCTAAGTTCACACATCTACCCCCTTCAACCTTCTTTCAGTTAAACCAAGGATATCGCACTTCTGCTTCCACAGACCTGAAGCAAAATGGGTCATGAACTCGAGGAACTTTGGTGTGAACCATGATAGCTGTAAGAAGAAAATAAGAAAAACAAGTTAGAAAATTGGGAAAAATTTAAAAGCATAACGACGTAAAATGAGAAAAAGCCTCACTTGTCACCCAAACATTCGGCAGGAGGACTTACATAGGTCCCAAACCATCCTACAATGCATATTCAATTTGAAAATTTTTGATAATTGGGCAAAAACCCTAAATTTTAGGTCAAAAAATGGAAATTTTTAATTTTCTACCAAACCAACCGATGAAACTTAAATTTTCTTGAGGGCTTTCATCCATTGGGTGGCCAATATCAAAAGACCCCAATAAAAATCAAATTTTTACAGTTAGAAAAATATTAATTAGAATAAAACCCTACAAATGACAAAAATACTATATATGACAGCTTAAAAAATGAAAGAGAGTAGAGAACATATCTTGTGGAATGGAATGTGGGCTGTAGATCGATGAAAAAATCACCATGTTTGTATGGTCGACACTGTAGAAACTCACTGGAGGCGAGTTGAGTAGAGACTGTAGGAGAAATAAGTAGAATGAGAGGGAAAACTCTCGAAATAGGTTTTTAAAAACTGATTATGGATCTTACGATCGCACAATTCGACCAAAACCATCGACCGTATGATTGACCATAAGGTCTCCGTAACTTGCCAGGGATGTGATGGTCGCACCTAAGGTGGCACAACATGCGACTGTAGGCCATTGATAGTATGACCTACTATTGTCTGCATTTTGATTCTGCTTGAACTTTTGCCTATTGATTTAGTTTTCTCTCGTCTTCTATTGTGAGACTAACCCAATACTACCATCATATCTTGTCTCACATGTATAGCCTTTCCAAGTACCATTCAACCAAGACTTAAATGGCTAGGTGTAGAGTAAGTAAAAGGAGACAAAATGCAAACCCATCTCCACCATCTATTGAGACTAATGACAATGAAGGTCAGCAAGGACAGGAAGGAAATATTGGAACTCAAAATGCTGCACCTCAGAATGTGTACACCCAAGCCAACTCAACCAACCTACCTGCACCACCTACATATTTGGCTACTGCAGTAATGAATTTAGCACAATAATTGCAGCAAATACAGCAAGTGTAAGCCAATATGCAAGTTGCTATGGGAATTTCTTTCCCAACTGCAAACACAATACCTCTACCTACATGACAAGCTAGTACTACACCTAGTGGTAGCAACACTGTACCCCAAGCACCGCAAACACCATCAGTACAAGGCCAAGTGCAAAACCCTGAAGCACCGCAAGGCGGGTATTACCAAGGAAATTATCAGTACCTACCGCCTATGTATAGAGCATATGCACAGTATCAACTTGATCACTTCAGACTGATCGACTGTTTCCTGAAGTTGAAGCCAAAGGAATTTATAGGCAAGCCATCAGATCCGTTATGTCTAGCTCACTGGATCGATGAGATGGAAAGAAACATTATGATGATGACTATAAATGAAGAAGAGAAGGTATTATGTGCCACTTTTATGCTGAAAGGTGATGCGTACCATTGGTGGAAATCTAGTTGGAGTTATCTATTGACGAAGCATGCCCAATTGACCTGGGCTATCTATAAAGAAGCTTTCTTTGTGAAGTATTTTCCCAAGAGTTTCAGAGATCAAAAGGAAAAGGAGTTTCTGAGTCTGTATCAAGGACAGATGACTGTAGACGCATATCAACAGCGTTATGAAGAACTATTTTTCTTTGCTCCCTCTAGCTTGCAGGAGGAAAATACCAAAACCTGAAGGTTCGTCATGGGATTTAGGGGAAGCATTCGTGAGCATGTATTGGGACTGGAAAAGAAGATTTATAATGAAGCTGTACAGATTGCTCGAGTACTGGAATCGAGCTAGAGGGAAAGTTATTTTGCTCAGAATAGATTTATTAAAAGGCCTAATGGAAACTCATACAGCGGAGGGAACTCAAAGACATTCAAACCCTTTTGTACTCAAGGCTTCAATGCTGCAGCCAAGACTACTCCGACAGCCCAACCTCAACAGAAGCAAAGTAATGCTGGAGTCAAATGCTTCAATTGCGATCAAGTAGGACATTATTCAAGAGAGTGTCCTAAGCCAAGGAAGCAGCTACAGCAAGTAAAAGTTTATGCAGTTACTTCTGAGGATGTTGTCGCATCGCCTGATGTGGTCACAGGTATGGCCTGAACTATTCATTTTGTACTACCTTGTGTAAGCATGTAGACTAAATTAAATCAACTAAAAGGTATCGTACCTATTAATAGTTTACCTGCCAGAGTACTCTGACTCTGGAGCTACTCATTTTTTTATATATGCATTGTTTGGAAAGAAGTTAAATTTACCCCTCAAACTTTTATACTACAAACTTCTTGTATGATCACTTATGGGATTAGAAGTTGAACTAGACAAAGGTTATGGACCATGTCCAGTTCTTATCGGCGAGAAGATTTTGGATGCAACCTTAATTCAACTCGAGATGACAGACTTTGACGTTATATTGGGAATGGATTAGTTAGCTCGGCACTCTGCAAACCTATTATGTTCAAAAAAGAAATTGACATTTAAAGACAAGGAAGGAGCAGAGTTTAGTTTTGCGGGAACCAAACTTCTTCGCAAACAAAAACTCATTCTCTTTGCATTGAAGGCTAACAAATGCCTCGATAAAGGAGGAATTGGGTATCTAATATTCGTGGTTGACCTCACTAAGGAAGCACCACGAATGGAGGATATTAAAGTTGTGTGTGAATTTTTGGATGTATTTCCTGAGGAACTATCAGGACTACCACCCGACAGAGCGACAGAGTTCGTTATAGATCTTATGCCCAGAGCTGCACTAGTATCTAAAGCACCTTATCAAAAGGCTTCTACTGAACTGAAGGAACTGAAGGTACAGTTACAAGAATTACTAGACAAGGTTTATATCAGACCCAACATATCACCATGGGGAGCACCAGTATTGTTCATGAAAAAGAAGGATGGTAGCGCTCGACTGTGTATAGATTATCAGGAATTGAATAAGCTTATAATCAAGAATCGATACCCGTTGCCTCGGATAGACGACTTGTTCGATTAGTTGCAAGGTGCCAAAGTGTTCTCCAAAATTGATCCTCTGTCAGGATACCATCAATTGAAGATTAAGGAAGGTGATATTCCGAAGACAGCATTCAGAACCAGATATGGACATTATGAATTTTTAGTCATGTCTTTTGGATTGACTAATGTACCTGCAACTTTTATGGGACTCTTAAATCGGGTATTCCATGATATGTTGGATACATTAGTCATTGTATTTATTGATGACATACTAGTCTACTGTAAGGACAAAGAAACTCATGTCACAAATCTAAGAGCCGCTCTGCAGCGATTAAGAAAGAGATGCTTTACGCAAAATTTACAAAGTGTGAGTTCTGGCTAAATGAAGTCATTTTCTTAGACCATGTTGTATCCGCTGAAGGAATTAAAGTGGATCCTAGCAAGATTGAAGCCATTGTGAATTGACAAGCACCTAAGAATGTTGCAAAAATCAGAAGTTTCTTAGGTTTAGCTGGTTACTATCGACAATTCATGGAAGATTTCTCTAGAATCGCCGAACCTCTCACTAGTCTGACAAAGAAAGGAGAAAAGTTTGTTTGGACCAATAATTTTGATGAGTGTTTTCAAACATTAAAGGCTAGATTGATATCAGCCCCCATCTTGACTATTACGATCCCAGGACAATCATTTATCATGTATACTGATGCATCTGGGTTAGGTTTAAGATGTGTACTTATGCAAGGAGAACAAGTAGTTGCCTTTGCCTCAAGACAATTGAAGACACAGGAGAAGTACTATTCCACTCATGACTTAGAATTAGCAGCAGTAGTACATGCTGTTAAGATATGAAGACATTATTTGTATGGAGAGAAATTTCAGATTAAATCAGATCATAAGAGTCTCACTCATCTTTTTAATCAGAAAGATTTGATCATGAAATAAAGAAGATGGCTGGAATTATTGAAGGATTATGATTGCGATATCCAATATCATCCAGGAAAAGCTAATGTAGTTGCTGACGCACTAAGCAGGAAAGATATGACAGAATCCCAAGAAGAAGTTAGTGCAAATGCTATGGCGTGTGTCACAGGGAGAGTATTTAATTACGGTAAAGAGTAGTTCATGATTGATATTTCGAATGAATCAACTGACCAAGGTTTTATTCATCTACTCTCAAACATGTTTGCTACATTAAAGATTGTACCTGATCTATTAGACGAAGTGAAAGCTGCTATTAAATTAGACCATTATCTGAGAACGGTATAAAAAGACATCGAAAAAGGTAGGATTACTCCTGAGTTCACCTTGGACGTTCAAACGGTACTAAAATACAAAGGAAGGGTATGTGTTCCTGAAAATGAAGACTTGAATATTAGACACAGACTAATGAAGGAAGCTTACACCATAGCTTATTCGGTACATCCTGGAAGTACAATGATGTATCATGATCTGAAGAAACTATATTGGTGGAGAGGAATGAAAGTGGATGTAGCTAAATTTATGTCTCAATGCTTGAATTGTCAACAAGTAAGGGTTGAAAGGAAAAGACCTACAGGATTGTTGCTGCCACTACCAGAATCAGCATGAAAATGGGACTGCATCACTATAGACTTTGTCACCGGGTTACCATTGACTCCCCGAGTAGTTGACGAGGTCTGGGTGATTATGGATCGTTTGACCAAGACAGCTCGTTTGATAGCTATACTGTAAGACCCGTATGCCACGAACCCGGTCGAACCTTACATTTTGTGTCATGACGAGTATACGTATCATGGTCGAGTCAAATGGAGCAAGTGCGTGAAGAAACCCAAGACCCAATATGAAATTTAACTCAAAAATAGTCAAAATGAGGGTAGGGTCTCATGCATAAACAGGTAGGGTCGACCCCACCTCAACAGAAGTCCAACCCATGACTTTTTGGTCGTGGGGTCGCATGGGTCTCGGATTATGCGACCCTACACCGACCCTACCTACGACCCTACACCCTAGGGTCTCACGTTTTAAAAAATGTAATGTCTCAGTACATCCGACCCTAGGTCCGACCTTATGAAAACAGCAAGAACTGGAAATTAGGAAAGTTTCCTAATTTCAAGGGGTTCTTTTCTAAACTCAATGGGACATGTTTTGAATGGTTTTCCTCTATAAATAGGACGTCCCTTAGCCTCTTTCACTGCTTTAAAACCCTAATTGAAAGTAAGAGCAAGAGAAAGAGAAGGAAGAGAAGAAGAGAAGGAAACTTGAAGAAGAAGACTAAGGAAGAGGAGGAAGCTCAGAGAAACCTTTGAATAAATGTATGAACCTAATTCCTTACCTGAATAAGAGATTCTAGAATAGTTATGAAGAACATAGGATTAGGAGAAACCCAAATCATCCATCCATGGAAAGTTTCAAGGGATTCCATGGAGGAAATCATTATGGACTATGAGTAGGGTATAACTCGTAGTTTTGAGCCACAGAACAATCATAGAATGAACTATGAAAGTAAGCCAAAGGATCCAAATATGAAAGAATGGACTTTAGAATGAAAGGTCGACTCAGAATACGTGTGGTCGCACATAGGGTCGAATGATATCCGACCCTACAAGACCACAGGATTGACCCCCATGCCCTCGAGAAGTTCCAGGGAGGGTGGGGTTGCACATAGGGTGGATGGATAACCGACCCTAAAAGGGACCCTACACCCTAGGGTCGCAGAAACTGCTACCCTAGGTGCGACCCTACCTGCGACCCTATGATTTCAACTAGTCTAAATTTAACAGAATTAATTCTAATTAAAATCTATCGACTTGTTAGGCCTTTTCAGTGGTTTAAAAGTGAATTATGAAGCTTGAACGAGGTTCTACTAGCAATCAAAGGTGAGGGAACAAGACCTAAACTAATTGGATAATAAAAAACTATTTTTGCTTATTGAGTATTATACCATGATTGATTCTATGCGTGTAAGTGTGTATTGTGCATTTAACATGTCATCCAATATTCCTACTATTATTGTTCATGCATATTTAATTTCGTTTATTTATAACATGATGATGATGGTGATGTTAGGAATAGGCATGTGAATGTTTGTGTCTGGTTAGTGTATTTGATGCGAGTGGGCATCAGGGGGAGGACGTGATATTGTGGTGTGTCTTGGTCACTAGACTCTAGCTCTATCTCTACTTAAGTCTTGTCCACTAACATCATCGTATCGCCCTTACCTTAGCAGAGCTATTACATCGTAGGGCATCAGGGGAGGTGGTCTCGGACCGTGTAGTCTCTGACTCTGTCGGGGGGCCTTAGCTCTATCTCTACGGACGTATTGAGGGATGTTGGGGTGAGGCCTTGGATACACTGTTTGACATTAGGATTGGTTAGTTGCGAGCCCAGTTTGCAAGCCCTCGCCAATAGGGGCTTACGTGTTGGTATGGGAGCATGTGGTACTTTAATGCCGATACCATTGGGTACACTGTTTCCATGGTGGGTGCATGTAGGATGGCAATGCCGATATTCATTGGGCGGCTTCACACACTCGTGTATAGAGGTGAGGCGGCCTCCAAACCTTTCTATAGCACATTGCAAACTTATAAACTAGACCAAAGATATGAATTGAATGCATGCATATGTTTGTTGCATTGTTTTGTTTACTCACTGAGCTCAAGTTGGAGAGCTGGCCCTCGCGCGTGCAAGTCTTTTAGTTTCTGATGTTGCAGGTATTTCGATTAAAGATTATGCCAACACGCCAACTTATGAACACGTGGCGGCTATGATGAGTAAGCTGTGGAGGACTATTATGATTCGTTAAGCAAACGTTTCACTGCGGATACGCTTGAAGTTAAATTTTCGTATTTGGATATTTGTAATATTTATTAAATTATTTTTTGGTTAATTGGAGATAAATGGAATATTAATTATTTATCATGACTAGACCTCAGTTCATTATCTGTAAGACTTTCGCTATTTACTTTATTACCTGTGATTAATGTGGAATGTGTTTTGGTTTAACAAAGTAGAAATAGCCTATATGAAATCCTGGTTGAACCGTTTGTTTATTGATGGTTCATCACACCAGTCTGGTTGGTTCAGAATTGGGGTGTGACAAACTTGGTATCAGTGCTCTCAGGCCTTTCCCATAAAACCTGAATACTTCCACTAGAGTCCATGAACTGAGTTAGGATAAATTAAAAGCTTTAATACAAACACACTATAAGCACCTGTGTTGGTTGAGACAGAACTTAAACAAGACAATAATGTACATATTAAAGGTGGAACCATATATATACACAAACAGAAAGAGAAAATTCAAAACTTATCTTGATAAACGAATAATATAGGGTATGATCTATAAGTCGGGCAGTTATCAAAGTATAGAAAGGATATAGTATAGTAAGAAGAAGGAAGCATCTATAAAGTGAAAAAATTAGAATACCGAGTTAATACTCACAAGATGTGAAACTCGATGTATTTGGAAAGAAGGAAAATGGCTAGTAACGCCTAAGTCCCTGCAAAAGGTAAAGGGAAAGATCTCGGTCTAAATTTAACAGAGATAGGAAAACAATGGCCATACACCAAAAATTGAGAGTAACTATAAAAGAAGATAAAGCTATACTCCTGGGTGACGTGGAGACTCAGAGTGAGATCCACCACAAGCTGATCCATTGCCCACTGAGCATTAAGAAGATGTTGCAACTTGACCCCATTACTATCTGGGTCGAGAACGGATAGTGAAAACTCATCTGAGCAAATGCTAAATAATGATAATCAGATTGGAGGAAATCAAAGGAGGTGAACAATCAGACCACTGTAGCCAATCTACCTGGACTACCCAAGTTGCCAATGTTACATCAACACCTCCGAGTCAGGCCATGTACAGTACTAATTTGTAGCAACACTGTACCCCCAGCACCTGTTACCTATAACATAGTGCCTATCATACAGCAAGTCCCAGTAACGCATACCCCAGTGCAGAAGCTTAGTACACAACAAGCAGTGTATCAAGGTGGTTACCCTTATCAGCCACCGATGTATGGGATAGCTGCATCATGACAAAATGATCCCACAAGGATTGAAGAATGTTTCTTGAAGATGAAGCCTCAAACATTTTCAGCAAAGGATCAAATCTATTGTGGCCTTATAAATAGATAGGTTTATATATGATGCGGTGCATTATTGACTTACTCATATGATTATAGAGGATGCACATACTTGATTCTAAATTCTCATACCGTGACAGGATACCTTCTTGATTCAACCTGTCAATTGGAGTTATAGATGTTATTTTCTTAGAATTAGTCCTAATTATACCAATCTAAGCTACTCTCATGATCGACAACATGAACAGCGATATGAGCTAAAAGAACAGTAAATGTTTAATCGTGTTGAGCATACATCTTTTCGATTATACCTGATTTATTGATGTACCAAATCTTTCTCCAGATTTATTCTGATAGTGCCTCGACCAATGGCATTATATACTCGATGGAACCTGTAACCATGAGGTTAAGAACTGTAAAACCTCTATTTCCATGTGTTTGGACCATCGTGCAACTTAACGACCTTTTGATGCCGGTTGGATTACCATAGATTTACACCTGATCCTTTAAACTTAAGTTTATTAGATAAAACAAGTGTCCTTCATCATACTGAATTCGAAAGAAGGAAATGAATTACCTTTGAACAAACCATTGATAAGATGTTCAGTTAATAAAGTATTATGGGAAGTAAGATGATTAAATTCATATTTGAACCTCAGATGAAGAAATGGAGGATCTGTTTCAAGATTGCTGAATAGATGAATATGGTCATGTCTATAAAATAGTGCATGAGCAAGAAAGTAAGTAACAATCACAAGATATTTTTTGAGGTATGAAAGAGAGAACAGGGTAGAACAACAATGATAAAGAAGGTGTAAGCTAATGAGTTTCTTTCAAGATATGAGATTTTGACGATAGTCTTTAAAAAAATAAGAGATGAAGGAACTAGACAAGCTCTTAAGACGTTTATACCAGATTTGCTAGTTCAAACCCTTTTGCACTAGATGTTGTATTGGATGACTGTTATGAACAATGTTCAAATCATATAAATGGACAAAAATTGGATGCAACCTAAATTGACTTGAGATGGCAGACTTTGACATAATCTCGGGAATAGACTTGTCTCAACACTTTACAAGTTGTTATGTGCATAGAAGAGGTTATCATTCAAGAATAAAGTCGACATATAATTTAGTATTATTGGAAGCATGTTGCCTAAGAAGTGAAAGATAATCCTCTCTATGCTAAAGGCGAAGAGATGCTTTGAAGAGAAAGAAGTTGAATTTATGGTATCTGTGGTATACGTTAGCAAAGAAGCACCACAGATGAAAGATATTGATGTGATGCATAAATTTCCTGATGTGTTTCTAGGAGACTTACCTGGGTTACCATCTGATCATACGACCGAGTTCGTCATCGACTTGTTACCAAGGACAATACTTGTGTCAATGACACCTATAGAGTAGTTCCTATGTAGTTAAAGGGATTGAGACTCAACTACGGGAGTTATTAGACAAGGGTTCTAATCGACTAAGTATTGCATCACAGGGAGCACCAATGCAATTTGTGAAGAAGAAGGACAGTAGTGTCAGATTATGTATAGACTACCGAAAACTAAATAAGCTCATGATCAAGAATCGATATCTACTACCTCAGATCGATGACTTGATTTAAACAGTTGCAAGGAGCAAAGGTAATTTCTAAGATTGATCTTCGGTCAAGATATCAACAGCTGAAGAATTTGGACAGCGATATCTCAAAGATACGTTTAGAATCGAGATTGGACATTATGAGTTCTTGATTATGACGTTGGATTAATCAATGCCATTACATCTTTTATACAGCTGATAAACTGGGTGTTTCATGACATGTTGGACACGTTGGTCATAGTTTTCATAGATGATACTTTGGTTTATTCCAAGAATGAAGCAACTCATACAACGGATTTTAGAACAGCTTCACAACAGCTGAGAAGTGAAAAGCTTTATAACAAGTCCAAGAAATATGAGACCTAATTAAACAAAGTGATCTTCTTAGATCACGTAGCATCATAAAAAGGGATTAAAGTGGACCCTATTAAGATAGAAGTAATCTTATGGTGAGAAACACCTAAAGAAGATTGCGAAGATCAGAAGTTTCTTGGGTTTAGTTGGTTATTACGGACGATTCATGGAGGACCACTCTAGGATTGTAATACCTCTTACCAAGCTAACCAGGAAGGGAGAGAAGTTTAATTGGACTGACAAGTGTGAAGAATGTTTCCAAACTCTAAAAATAAGGTTGATATCAGCTTCCATCTTGATCGTTCTGACACTAGGGAAACCTTTTATCATATACAATGAAGCTTTCGGATTGGATTTAGGATGTGGGTTGATGCAAAGTAAATAAGTAATTGCATATGCTTCAAGAAAACTGAAGGAGCATTAAAAGAATTACCCTACTCATGACTTGGAATTACCGGTAATGAATTATGCAATCAAGACTTAGAGACATTATTTATACGGAGAAGAATTTAGATTAAATGGGAACACAAGAGTTTTATTTATCTCTTCATCAGAAAGAGTTGAACATGAGGATAAGAAAATGGTTGGAATTGCCCAAGGATTTAGACTGTGATATTGAGTGTCACCCGAGCAAGGCTAATGTAGTAGCTAAGGCCTTAAAGAAAAAGGGAATTATGAAGTCCAAGGAAGGACCCTGTATGAATGCAGCCTTATGTTTCGCAGCAATAGATTTAGATTTAGAAGGAGAGTAACATATAATAGAAATCGTGATGTTCTAATTGAGCGAGAATTTATGGATGAACTTATGGAACAATAGTTCCTCGCTTGCGTTCACAACATTAAAGATCATCTCTGAATTGATAGACGAAGTAAAGGTAGTAATTTTGTTAGATCTATATCTAAGAGCGGGGTAAGAAGATTTAGAGAAGGAAAAAACCTAACCCTGACTTACTTTGGATGCGGAGACGGTACTCAGATGTAGAGGTAGATTCTAAATACCTGATGATAAAGACTCGAATATCATGAAGAGGATAATGATAAGAGCCCATTGTACTCAATATTCAGGACATCCTGAAGTACCAATATGTATCATGACCTGAAGATATTATACTGGTAAATAGGAATGATAACAGATGTGGCTTAGTACGTATTCCAGTGTCTGAATAATCAGCAAGTAAAGGCTGAAAGATAATGACCAACATGGCTTACTACAACAACCATCAGAGCCAGTCTAGAAATGAAAATGCATTACAATGAATTATGTCACTGATTTGACACTGACTCCTAGAACGGTTGACGCAGTTTGGGTAATTGTTGATCGCCTTAGGAAGATAACTCATTCCATTGCTATATGACCTCGGTATGCTTTGGAGCGGCTAACTAAGCTATATGTGGATTGAATTTGCTACCAAACTACTATGTAGATGTCACCTATAAAGCATGGTACGATAGAAATGTCAACTTCTTTTGTTTTGGAATAAAGTTGGTGAATAAAGAATAGTAAGACCTGAGTCTGTTGAAGAAACCTGTCGAGTAACAGACAAGATCAAAGAAAAGGGCCAAGATAGCTCAAGTGTCTTAAAAGAGACACCAAGACCTCGAGTTCGCCATAAGTGACAAAGTGTTCTTGAAGATATCACTTATGCATGGATTAAAAACAATTCAATGAGAAGGGAAACTTGTATCCGATATATGTTTTGGACCTCATAAAATTTGGAGAGACGTAGAAAATTGTATATCAATTAGAGTTACCGCTGCCCGTGTCTAATGTGTATGACGTATTTCGTGTGTTTCTATTGACGAAGTACGTTGGAGATCCATATCAAAGGTATTGACCACTGATCCACTGGATTAGATAGAAGATTTAACTATTTAAGTGGTACTAGCCTAGTTCACCATTTGGAAGGTACAATATCTCAAAAACTGGGATAATTATTACATGAAGATAATCTGGCGAAGACAAGATGTGGAGAAGATTGCAAGGAAAGAAGAAGATACAATGCGGAAACAGAATTCCCACCTATTGACTCCAAAGTAAATTCAAATTTTGAGGACAAAATTTATTTTA